>OX387422.1:3000000-3490352 GCA_947563755.1 Lochmaea crataegi
AGAATAAAAAGTTGATCATAAAAGTTGTAGATCTTGTGAAAATCTACAACTTTTTAATCAGTGACTTTTTTTCATAACCTCAAAATTAGCTCGAAAAACGCAAAAAACTGCATTTTTCGTTTTTTATTATTAGTTTTCTTAAAAAATGTTTGATTTTGATGAAAATTTAGTAGAAGGTAGCTTTGATAGTCACAAACCATGAAAAAAAATTTCAAATTGAAATATTGGAAATTTTTCGAGTTATAACGTTTTTTCGGTAAAACACACTTTTTTGGGGGGTGGAAAAAGACATTATTGCGATTTCCGGCCAAAGTTGAGTTCCTAGAAAAACAAGTTGAGTATAAAAGTTGTAGATCTTGAGAAAATCTACAACTTTTACATCAGTCACTTTTCCACATAACCTCAAAATTAGCTACAGAAACGCAAAAAACTGCATTTTTCGTTTTTTATTTTTGGTTTCGTTAAAAAATGTTCGATTTTGATGAAAATTCAGTAGAAGGTAGCTTTGATAGTCACAAACCATGAAAAATAATTTCAAATTGAAATATTGGAAATTTTTCGAGTTGTAACGTTTTTTCGGTAAAACACACTTTTTTGGGGGGGTGGAAAAAGACATTATTGCGATTTCCGGCCAAAGTTGAGTTCCTAGAATAAAAAGTTGATTATAAAAGTTGTAGATCTTGTGAAAATCTACAACTTTTTCATCATTGACTTTTTCACATAACCTCAAAATTAGCTCGAAAAACGAAAAAAACTGCACATTTTTCGTTTTTTATTTTTAGTTAGGTTAAAAAAAGCACGACATCATTTCACAACGTGATTAAAAAATCACGATATCGCTCATCACTATAGATAACACCACTTGCCGCTACCACCAAAAAACCCCGTATCGCAAGGTATCGATACACTACAAATGTATCGATACTTGGAATGTATCGAAAAGCATAGTATCGATACAAAATATCGAGTATCAGGAGTAAAGGTATCGATACACTGGAATATCGGATAGTATCGCGCATCCCTAGGCTAAGCGTGTTAAGGTATCAAAGACAAAATTCAATCGCTTATTCTTAAATAAGGTCATTGGGGTGTAATAAACGTAGAAAAAAAATAATACAGGAAGTACATGTCCTCATTAGTTTCATCATTATGAGACCACCATATCCGGTTTAATTGATCTCAGGGATATCTCTAAATTGTTGTTTTAAATATGATCGTATACCTCTCACGAATTTAATTATTTTACTTCTTCGTTTTGGAAATGTAAGTAGTGTCATCTACATTTGATTAATGATACTATAAAGATAAACAAAAAAAAACGAGAGGAAATTGCCATGTTCTATCGAATACCTAACTGATAGGTACAAAAAGGTAAAAAATTATTTTTAATCTAAAATCTTTCCGAAGTTAACCTATAAAGCCGCTTAATTAAAACTTATCTTTCTAAACCATATCAATCTTCATCTTGGAAAAGTTTTGAACAGATCCGGCTCTCTACATTATTCGTAAAACCTTTTTACTTTGCAGCATCTCATGGAATTTATAGATACATTAATCGTTTGTTCAACTCGTGACTTGCATCTAACTAAAACATCGTTTGTAGTGCAATCGTTCGAATATTTGATAATAATAATAATAAATTGAGGGTTTTTTTTAATCCTAAGACCGCCTCTGAATCCACTCCCTAAAGGCATTCACTTCTTGAATGTCCAATTAAATGTAAGTAATCAATTTTATGATAATGACCATGACTTTTTGATTTTTTAATTCTCGCCGACAAAGATACAAATAAAAGGATTTTTTTTGAATTGTTAAAAATTATTAAAACTGCAGACGAGTATAATGCGTTAATGCTCAGGACGTTAAATAATACATCCTTCTTATTCATTAGGAAAGAAATATACATCAACCTGATTATCCTTGAAAACACATTAAAAAACAATTCCACGCCCGAATACATTATCTCTCAACTCTCTCTATACCTATCTAAGCTATGCTGAACCTCCAGCATTTCAGATTTGTTGAACTTTTTATATTATTGTGATTTAATCGTAAACAAGACAATGTCATCGTCGATCGGATGAAATTGAATTCCTGAATACCTCTCTACCATCAGCATCAGTTAAAAAATGTAATGGGGACCAAAACCAAAACCACAAATAATGGAATCTCTATTGAGTTCTCATGGTGTTTAAGCGACTATACCGAGTTGGTTTTTTTTTTCATTTCACTTCTTTTTTATTGACGTTGAGCATGATTTGTTATGTAATGTTTTTTTATATAATATCCTTGAAGATGGTTGTTAACGTAATTATAGATGGATTCTGTTAAATTACCTTCGGATGAAGTCTTGAAACTGCTGATGTTAATAAATGTTTGTTTCCATATTTACGTAATTTATTGCGAAACAGTGTAAACAAAAATTTCCGCAATTTCCTAAACCATAGGCTTACAAAAGGTGAATATTTTGAAATTTTTCTAATAAATACTTTTTTATCAAAAATTGGCTGTGGGTCCGAATGGTAGGTATCCAAGTTGATAGATAATCATCGTTCACAAATCATAAACTATCATACTTTATAGAATTCCCCATTAGTTTCACTGGACATGCTTGACTAACCGACCGGTTATCAAAAAGAAGTCCGACTACTTATATGACGGTAATAATCGAATTTAAGTTATTTCTTGAAATACATTTTCAAATTTCTACGATTAATTTCCATTTTATCATACAGAGTGTACCAAAAGAAAAGTTTTTGAAGTGAAAACTTCTTTAGGCGCTTTGAGCACTTTTTTTGGGTGAAGAAAAAACATGGATTTTTCGTCATCGTTACGCTTTTATGCAACACACAATACTTTTGGTTATGCAACACAATTAACAATGAAGCGTATATAGTGTTGCATAAATCATCGTCACGCTTTCCATGAGCTATATGTATACACTGTGTACTTTTTTTTGTAAAAAATTCCTTACAATAACATTTTTAAAAGGGATTCATTTATTGGTGTTTTCACTTCTGTCGGCATTCTCATGACTGGACTTTTGTATAAACCTAATGAGTTAACAATAAGAGGATATGGTGGATCAAAGGTCAATGTCTGTGGCGAAGCTGAAGTTTCTATCAAAGTAAATGAAGCTGTAAAAAAATTTCCAGTACCCACGGATGTTCATTCATTTTTAGCTAATAACTTTCCAAAAAAGATACTCATAACTCGACTAATTGGAAAGTTAGAACGTTCTAATTGTGATGTAGGATTCACTGGCCCTGAACCAGTATTTCTTTTTTCTCTAACACCCTTATGCCGTTCAGCGTCGGGTTAGCCCCTCTTTACCCATTTCTTCCAATCGCTTCTGTTTCTGACCAGTCCTTTCATCTCTTCCATTGATTTCCCTCTTTTATCTCAGAGTTCCTGTATCCTCCCCATCCATGTTTTCCTTGGTCTTCCTTTCTTTCCTTTTCTATCCCTTCCTGTCTCTGTAAATGCTTTGACTAACCAGTTTTCGTTCATTCTTACAATGTGTTCATACCAGTTCAAATGCTTGTTTTCAAATTGGTTCCTGCGATTTTTCACAAATATTTCATTTCCACTGCATTTATCGTAGATTGGTGTCTTTGTAAGGTGACCCACGTCTCACTTCCAAAAGTAGTGACTGGTTGGGTTAGCAGTTATAAACTCTTAATTTTGTTTTGTCGTCGATTTCCTTCTTCCCCATTACGGTTTTATTAATACTATAATATTATATCCTTGTGGCCTTTCTTAATTTATTATTTATATCTGCATCTATCTTTCCGTCATCTGTTATGATGTTTCCTAGGTATTCAAAACATGTAACTTGTTCGATTTGTTTTCCATCGAGTCTTATAGTTGACTTTCCTTTATCTTCTTCTTTCTGGGCAGTAATCATATGTTTTGTTTTCTCTGTATTGATTTTAATTTTTAGTTTTATTATTTCTTTATGCCATATATTTGCTAAACTTTGCATTTTACTGTTCGTGTCTGCTATTAGGACTATATCATCTGCATATAAAAGAGAGTCTATTTTGATTGGTCTTAAATTTCTATATCCTATAGCCGTGCTCTTCTTCTCAGTCTGATTTCGTGTACTCTTTATTAGCGAGTCCATTATAATTATAAAGAGTAATGGACCTAGGCTATCTCCTTGTTTAATTCCTTTTTCCATGTTGGACGGCTCTAATCTTTCGCCACTTACTTGAATTTGTGTTATCACATTTGTGTATTCACTAGAGGCAGTGTTTCGGTATCGTTTCTGTAGTCCATGCATCTTTACATACCTATCTTCCAAAACCATTTCTTACCTTCCTCGTCCAGCCATCTTATCATCTCAGGATTAATTTCGTCTTCTCCCGCAGCTTTTCTTATTTTGATTTTTTTAATGGCTTTCTCTACTTCCTCTTGGATTATTTCGTTATGATATTCCTTTTCTTGTATTAGTTCTTCTTGTTGGTCATTTTGTGTTTCAGTTTCTTCCTGATTAAATTTTTCCCTGAAATGTTCTCTCCATACTTTTGTTTTTTTTTGCCTGTCTCTATATGAATATGATTATCTTGATCTTTTATTGCATATTCTTCCCTTTCTTTTCTTCCTCGTAATGTTTTAATTCTGCTCCAGAATTGTTTGTTATTCATTTTGTAGCTTTCATTTAGTATTTGGAATATCAAAATCTGCTGCACGTGGTTGTACATCTCGGTGGATTCAAACTAAACATCAGACGTACTGGAGACACGTGCCAAAACAGGAACTCAGCAAACTCCTGGTCAAAACACCCTCGGAGTCGCTGACTAACGAAATATTGAAGCACATGCATACAATTGGCATATATAGGGAGGAACCTATCAGTCGGTTGTGCATGGAAGAGGAGGAAACAGCCTCTCACATTATCTTCAAATGTGAAACACTGTCTCATTGGAGATATAGACTCCTAGGACTAGAGTATCCAAGGGAGGATTTCTCCAAGAAGGACCTCGTGAAAAGACTGCTGAGCCTGATAAGGGCTACTGGTCTCTTCACATAAACGGTATAACCAAGAGCACAAAAAGGCTGAGGTGCCGAGGTTTCTAAGCCTCTGACTGGTGGTGCCGAACCAATCAATCAATTGTGATCACCAATCGATTCAGAGGAAAATTTTTTTCTAATTAATTCCACTATTTAATTAAAAAATTTATGAAAATTATTAAAGGATATTGATAATTATTTCGATATTGACATATCATTGTCAGAATGACAGAAGTTACATTTTATGTGATACCTACTTGATGTTTAATATTTTGGCTAGACCAAATAGTAAGTGACCTATCTTGTGATTGACTTAATATATACAGGGTGGGGCACTATGAACGAACTATTCTCTGGCGTCTTAACGGCAAATAAAATTAGAAAAAATTAGACGTAGAATTAAGTAGATTACTTAGGACTATAATTTAAAAATATTTTGGAATATACAGGGTGCTCCAAAAAAGCGTGCCGTATCAAAGTTAGGTTCCTTTAAATGGAACACCCTGTATTTTATCACATTTTTGAATTGTACTATTAAAAATAATGTAAGTTCATTAACATTTCCCTATACCTATCTAGTTCAGTTTCCAGGATAAATCGATTTTACATAATTTGTAGACCCTCCGAAAAAATACAATAACTTCAAAATAAAAACGAATAACCACTTTTGCTTTACACTATCTCACTAAAAGCTTTTAACATTCTGTTTCAATATTTACTGGTATGCTATAATATACAGGGTGTTTTTAATATGACAGTATAACACCAACCATTTAATACATAAATTTCTGGCTTAATTTAAATGGAACACCCTGTATCTGTTGGGTCTGTTAAACGTGGGAATTTATTACCTTTCAGTTGGTATTAGGGTTGCCTATATCTAATTCTGATAGTTTTCGAGAAATTTTAAATTTGTTTTTTAATATTCAATTATTTGCTGACATCTAGTTACCTATGACATGATACTCCGATGGAAAGTTTTTAAAAATTTAAAATTTGCTATTTTGACAGTAAGTGCTTTGTTGTATGATTTATTATTGATAAATTAAAGGTCTCTTAAATCAGAATTTTTTTAAGGGTAAGTACACTTTTATTGGGCATACAGATACAATAAGCTTCAAAATTATAAAAAAATAACTACAAAAAATTTAAAGAAGGTGTTCAAAGTGACGCCCATCTTGTTGGATACAAATTTGAACTCTTTTAAAAAAGTTATTGTTCACTTTCTTTAACATTTCTGGTGTTACTGTTTGAAACGCTCTCCTTATCCTATCCTTCATGTTCTCAGGAGTGGTTGGCTCTGTATTGTAGACAATACTTTTTATGTAACCCCAAAGAAAATAGCCTAATGGCATCAAGCATGGGGACCTTGCCGACCAAAGATAAGGACCCCCTCGCCCAATCCATTTTTGTGGAAAAATATTGTTTTACCTAAACGCCGGACAATTACACTGTAATGAACAGACGCACCATCTAACTGCAGCCACATTTTTTGTCTTGTAGCTAGTGGAACGTCATCTAAAAGTTCGGGTAGTTTGTTACGTAAAAATTTACGAAATTTTCTTCCAGTTAGCGTTCCATTAAAAAAATAAGGCCCTATTATGTGGGTTCCAACGATTCCTGCCCATACATTTAATGACCAACGATGTTGATGATCAACACTTCGGAAGTAATGCGGATTTTCGTAGTTATAGTAATGAAAATTATGTCTGTTTACTAAACCGTTTTTATGAAACGTAGCTTCATCCGTAAACAGAACAAAATCAAAAAAATCTTCAGACCCTGCCACTTTGTCCATAACCCATAAACAAAACTCAATACGATTTTCAAAGTCCCTATCAAATAGTTGCTGGTGCATTTGAATATGGTAGGGATGAAATTTGTGTTTTTTAATTATCCTAGCGACACTTCTCTTGCTTATACCTACTTGCTCACTAATACATCTTTGACTAGTATGTGGATTTTCAACAAGCGCACCCATTACTTCAAATTCGGAATCGTCTGTAATTGCAGATTTTCGTCTAGAATTTTTTGTATACTGCACGCTTCCAGTAGTTTTGAATACTTGCAGTAGTCTTTTAAAAACATTTCTGTTAGGATAATCTCTATTTGGATACTTTTGAGCGTATAATCTACTTGCCAAAAAACAGTTCTCCTGACACTCACCAATAATTAAGATCACATCTATTCTTTCTTCGTTATAGTACTTTTTCATGTTTAACCAGGGATTAATAACTATGTCAACTATTAAAACTTAATAATACATCAACATTATACAAATACAATACACAAATACACACTATACAAATTTATAAATTTATTTGACAGATGGAATGGTATTAAAATAATATCTATTTGAATGACATTTCATAGGTAACCAGATAAGTGAATAATATTAAAAACCAAATACAGTACACAGCCACCCACTTCAAAGGACATGAAGAGTAGGATAATGCGAGCTTTTTAAAGAATAACACCAGAAATATTGAAAAAAAATAAACAATAATTTTTTTAAAAGTGTTCAGGCTTGTATCTAACACGATAGGCATGATTTTGAATACTTTCTTTAAATTTTTTGTACAGTTAAGTTTTTTTACTAATCTTAATGCAACGTTAATGATTGTGTACCCTTAATAAAATTCTGATTTAAGAGACTTTTAATTTATCAATAATAAATCATACAACAAAGTATTTACTGTCAAAATAACAAATTTTAAATTTTTAAAAACTTTCCATCGGAGTATCATGTCATAGGTAACTAGATGTCAGCAAATAATTGAATATTAAAAAACAAATTTAAAATTTCTCGAAAACTATCAGAGTTAGATATAGGCAACCCTAATACCAACTGAAAGGTAATAAATTCCCACGTTTAACAGACCCAACAAATACAGGGTGTTCCATTTGAATTAAGCCAGAAATTTATGTATTAAATGGTTAGTGTTATACTGTCATATTAAAAACACCCTGTATATTATAGCATACCAGTAAATATTGGAAATAGAATGTTAAAAGCTTTTAGTGAGATAGTGTAAAGCAAATGTGGTTATTCGTTTTTATTTTGAAGTTATTGTATTTTTTCGGAGGGTCTACAAATTATGTAAAATCGATTTATCCTGGAAACTGAACTAGATAGGTATAGGGAAATGTTAATGAACTTACATTATTTTTAATAGTACAATTCAAAAATGTGATAAAATACAGGGTGTTCCATTTAAAGGAACCTAACTTTGATACGGCACGCTTTTTTGGAGCACCCTGTATATTCCAAAATATTTTTAAATTATAGTCCTAAGTAATCTACTTAATTCTACGTCTAATTTTTTCTAATTTTATTTGCCGTTAAGACGCCAGAGAATAGTTCGTTCATAGTGCCCCACCCTGTATGAATAGAAAAAAGAAGAAGATGTGATTTTACAAATATTAAAGCTTAGGTATTATTAGCCCTATGGGGATATCCTGGATATCTTTTTCCCTGTGCAATGATATAGGAATCCAAGGAAAACTATATCTGCTGAACTTTACATTTGTTACTTAAGAAGACAATTTATTAGTGGAGAGCTCCCTAGATTTATCTGTTCATTGACAACTTCATATTGTGGGTCTCTTAAGTGTCTTCTTATTTCTAGTTCTTCAAGGAAATCTAGTTCTTGTTTCTTATCACAAATATGCAGTACTTCTAGTTCTGTGTTAGGTGTTGATGAATGTTTTGTGTCAAGAAGGTGTTTTGCGTAATGTGATTTATCTGGCTGTTTTAATCTGTATGCTCGTGAGTGTTCATTGTATCTAATTCCAAAATTTCGAATTGTTTGACCAATATAGACAGCATTACATTCTGGACATTTAAGTTTATATATTCCAGACTTTTTTAATGGGGGTAATTTTGTTTTTACATTTAACAATTTTTTACTCACATTGTTTTCTGTTTTAAAAGAAATTGCTGTATTTGTTGAACAAGATATTATCTTTGAAATATTATTAGAAATATTACCAGCATATGTGATGGTTTTGTAATTTTGTATTTCCCTAGTTTTTACAGGAAATATTAATTGTAATGCCACTTTTTCCTCTTTTTTATTAATTAATTTATGTATTATATGTAATGGATAACCATTGGATGTGGCTATTTGTTTAATTATATTACTTTCTCTATCAAAATTATATTTGTTCATAGGAACTGAAAATGCTCTATGTATCATTGAATTATATGCTGCTAATTTATGTGACATGGGATGATTGGAACTATATGGTATAGTCACATCAGTATGTGTTTGTTTTCTGTAAATTGAAAAATCAAGTATATTATTGACTCTTTGAATTTTAATATCAAGAAAATTGATTGAGTTATTTTCTTCAACTTCTAATGTAAATTTAATTTTTGGATGTAAATTATTAATATGATTGAACAATATATCTAATTGTCGTTCACTACCTACAAAACAAGCTAATATGTCATCTACATACCTATACCAAAATAATATTTTTTTTTTGAAATTTTTCTTTCTAAACTGTCCATAAAAATGTTTGCCAAAATTGGTGATATAGGGCTTCCCATTGGTAAACCTTCATTTTGAATATATACCTTATTATCAAAAGTAAAATAATTCTGATTAATACATACGTCAAACAAATTAAGTATATCTGATATTATTCCTGGATTGATATTTTTATCCTCTAGTAATTTTTTAACAAGTGTTATGCACTCTTTTGGAGGAATTTTAGAGAACAAATTGGTAACATCAAATGAAATAAGTTTAGAGTTATCTTGTAATTTGTATGTTTTTAATTTTTTGATTAGTTCTATTGAATTTTTAATTGAGTATTTAGATATACCTCCATAGCTATTAAGTATATTATTTAGTTTTTTAGCTAACTTATTATTAGGAGTATTAACGTAAGAAACTACAGGTCTAATTGGTTTCGATACTTTATGTAATTTAACAGTTCCATATAATTGTGGAGACTGAGGATTTTTATTAATCATGTATTTTTTCTCATAATCATTGAAAACATAATTTGAACTATTGACAATCTCTCTAACATTATTAGAAAACTTTTTTGTTGGGTCAGCCCTTAGAATTTTTACATCAGAAGATTCTATAAAATTTTTAACTTTAACTATTTAGCTAGTTATTTTCGCAAATATAATGAAGATATTAATAAGACCTAACAAATTTTAATGGGGGATGTACCAACGTATAGCTTTCAAGTCCCTCTTGGAAAAATTAGCAATTAGCGAAGTTGTATGGTGTAATTTAAAAATTCTCATGTACCTAATGTATTGTTTAAAAATTTGTTTTTTGAAAAAAAATGTGTACGCCTTTGCTTTCAAAAATAACACGAGGATATATACACCAATAACCATGAGTTATTTGTTCTAGTACCAGAAAATACGAAAGCATCATGTTACTTCCCACAAGAATTTCAAGGGGAATTCGCGATGCAGAGCACTACAACCCCCTACCACCCAGGCATCGGAATACAGTACAGCACCCTTAATATTACTGAAAATTCAATACCAATTTGGGGTAACTGTCACCGCAGAATCGGAAACAACTTCATCCTCATGTTCAAGTATGTATTCACATTATTTCTATCTAAACCACAGAATGAACGTCAATTCTGGTGTAGGGTAACCACTGGCTAGGGACAAGTTATTTATGAAATCCGACATTGTATTAGTTTTGAATTTTTACGTAACTCGTATAGTTCTAGAAATTTTTATGCAAGCTTCAGCAGATTTCATGAATAAGAAATGCATATTTTTATCGCTCTGATAGTCTTAACAATATTAAATTACCAACTACTACATTATTTCTAAATCTAAAAGAAATCCAATTCAATTATTGAAAAACAAAACGGTTTCAAGAATGCTGAAATTTTTTACATTGTTTTAGTAATATAATATTTGATATCTTAAGAAACCTTTTTCAATTGCTGATACTAGTAATTTTTAGTTACAGTGAGACACTCTGTGTGAGATGTCTCCATCTAAAATTACGTTCTCCGAATGTATTGCAAATTTTTGCTGCGACTAAAGAAACCATATCAAAGTGTTTTACGAATGAAGAAGCTGCAGAAGCAAATTGCCCGACAGAAAATTCACTAGAAAACAGGGAATCGACCGAAATATTATTATTCAGTGAGTCAATTAAAATATAGACTGATTGACGACGGTCAATAAAAAATATTTTACTTTTTTCAGAAACCAAAGATAACTTTGGTACGTATACATCGACACAGTATTGCCCAATAGATGGAAATTATATTTTGAATTACAAAGGCACTGCGAAAAAAAGTGCTAACGAATGTAGAGGATATGTTTCAGCAGCAAACTCTTGTCCGTCTGGATCGGCATTGAACGTTAGACTGAGAAATTGTACGTTCGAAGGTTATGGTATGTAATCAATTGTGAGAAAAAATAGTAGATATATCTTCAAAGCATATTATTTTTTAGATATGAAATTTGAATGTCTTGGTCACTGGAAAGGCAATGACGATGAAACTTTCGTTATATTCACGGACAGCAGACACTTAAAAAATCTTAGACCCAAATACAGATGTGCAGTAAGTTTTCATCAAAATGTCATCACTATTTTTTTCATCTAATCTTATTTGTAGGTTTATAAGCGGGATCCGAATAGTGGTAAAATACAAATGGCCCTTAGCAGAGACTCAACTTGTAATACTGATCTGCATAATATAACCAGTGGTTTCGAAACATTCTCTTTAACGCCAAAAGAAGAGAAACCTTGGCCAGTGGAAGTTTCTTTTGAAACTTGCAATTTCCCGCAATGGATGTACGGTAACTGGGAACACGTTAATGTTAAACCCAATACTATGATTTATAAAGATCACATCTCATTCAAAACTCACACTATCAAATGTGTAGCTGTATTAGAAGATGTTGACAAGTACTTGGTATTCAGCAGAACTCAATGGTAAATTAACGCAGACTTTATAAAAATTTAAAATACTCTAAAAACTGTTGATCATTTTTAGCGATGAAGAATATTACAATTGCGTGAGAATAGCTAACCGAGGAACTAATATTTTGGAGTTTCAACTAGGAACTAATACCAGTACCAACAAAGATGACGTGTTTACGCTATGTGCAGATGAAAACTTCCAACCAGACTCCTGGATCACTCAAGGACGTAAGTGCAAATGAAATAAATTTAAAAAATAACGATAATTTCAACCTAAAACAATTTGCAGGTTTGGAAATACCTCCTGGAATGTCCAGTGGAATGTGTCCTATAACAGGAGAATATACAGGACGGATTCCAGATGCAACCGATTTATGTGCTAAGCTTTGGTCAGATTGTAGGGCACCGGAACTTATGTATTATCAAGTATCTCATTGCGAAACAGAAGAAATTTACGAGGAAAGAGAATACCAGTGTTTGGGCCACTGGAGAGAGAGAAATCTTTTGTACACTTACACTGAAAGAAAAGATGTTGCACCTGGTACTTATGAATGTTTCGTAGGATCTATTATTGCTGAAGCTGACATCTATATAAAGGAAGCTGGAGAGCATTGTCAAAGAAATGTCGATCCTTTACGATATGGAATGAAATTAATTAAAAAACAACCATTATACTCTTGTATAGAAAGAAGTGAGATGTTCGTGTTAAAATTACGAATAAATGTAAAAATGTTGTTTGTTTTCTAGGTACAACGCCCAGATATATTCCGAGAACAACGACCAGATCACCTAGACGTACAACGACGATTGTTAGTGTCAAGAAAACAACACCCATACCTGATATTGGTAAGTGTAATTTTATATTATATTAACTATGTAAATATTTAACGAATCCTGATAAACCATTTCATAGGTGGATTTTCTGTTGTTAATTTGTCGAGATTTGTGCGTTAAAATTTTGACTATTCTACTGGGGGGGATGTATTTTCGTCAAAAATAAATTATTTAATCACTTGTCGATTTTTATAATCACAATCCTAGATGTAATTTTGCCAAAACACTTTTCAGGTAGAATTTTATGACTCTATATTTGTGGTTGTAAATATCATGGTTTATTGCGATTATTATTACGTTTTAAAACAGATCATTGTTTAATTTATCGATAAAGGCAAGGAAAATTATTATACAGTGTTAAAAAACTGCAACTTTAAATGCAGTAGCAAAGTAACAAAAAGTTTGCGCCAACAACCGAGTTATGTATCCTGGGGGTATAAAACAGAATTACCTTAAATAATCCGAGTTTTGGCCAGATTACATGTTGAATTGAACACCTGAAAAGGTTTCTTTGGCGAAATTACCTATAATCTGTATCTGTAGAGTAGGGAGGATGAGTTTAGGTCCTCAGCACTTAGGCCACATGTGACCCATTGTACGTCCTCCCGAGGAGTTGTCCTCCTAGGTCATCGTCCATCCTGTCCTTTCCATGAAGGTGGACATCTCCTTTATACCGGCAGGTGTAGGCCTAGAATCACCAAACACACACTCTCTCATTGACGATAACTCCGGGCACTCGCATAAGACATGCCTGACAGTTTCGTCTTCCTGTTCACACATCCTGCATAGAGGTGTGTCCACTAGCCCCAGTGCATGGAGGTGTTTACTTAGCTGACAGTGGTCAGACAGAAATCCTACTGTTAAACGTAGGTTTTTCCTGGTCATCGCCAAATATTACAGCTTCCCAGAGTCACCCAGGGTGATCCTGACAAGACTGTATCCCTTGATTTCATCCTATCTCGGCAATGCGGTTATCTTTACTCCTGTCGTGCAAGTGCAGTAAACGCTTCTCAACATAGGATTGCACCAGCCGTGCGCAATCGTAACATGGCCATTAACGCAACCTCTTTGACGTACAAGTCCAGAGGGGTAAGACCAGTAATTGATTCCATTCCCGCGGTTGGTGCTGTTCTCACGGCTCCTGTGATGTTTAAACAAGCCATTCGCTGTATTTGATATAATATTTGGATGGCTGCTACTTGTAGAACCTTCGATCCCCATGCAATGGCTCCATACGTTAACATAGGTCTTATGATTGCAGTGTAGATCCAGGTGAACACGCGGGGTGAAAGACCCCATGTGCATCCCACTGTCCTCCGACAGAGTGAGAGTTCCATGTTAGCTTCCTGTGGAGGGTAATACCAAGGTATTTCACCTCTTCAGAGAAGTTTAATTTACTTTTGAAAATTTCGGGGGGTTTTAAGACCGATAGTCTTCTTTTCCTGGTGAAAAGGACCATCTTAGTCTTCTTGGGATTGGTAGACAGTGAGTGTTTCTTACACCATGATTCTATTAATTTGAGCCGATCCTGCGCTGTATCGCAAAGTGTGTTCTCAAATTTGCCGGTCTACAAGATAACTATGTCATCTCACTATGATGTCTTCTACATTGATACTTATTGCTCTACTAGAGAGCATCTTGAGTATCCATTCTCCAGGGTACATTCCTGGAGATGAGTTACTGGGTAATTGTTAGAAAGGTTGTTTTATCAAACGCTCACTCAATATCTATGAATATGCCCAGGGTGGAATATACCTATAATAAAATGAGTAAATGACCTTCTTTGACGAAATTACCAACACCCATTTGAACAAGAACAGTTCCCTCAAGATATTTACAGTTAAATGGTATATTTCTTTCTAAAATTAAAAAAAGTATTCCCAAATTAAAGATTCAGCTCATGCTTTTTTTCAATTATAAAGTTAATTTACAATCAATAATCGGCAGGAGAAAAAAATTGGTATGGGAAATATAATTTAGTTTTTAATGTTTATTTTGTGGTCGGCTAGCTATTCTTGAAAGAGTTGTTTTAAAAACGAATATAAATTTTTTGTTATACAGGGTGTCCCAAAAACTTGGGAGATGATAGAGAGACTATAATACTTTATATAAAAATTTTTCCTTACGCCCTTCGTAAACAAACAGTAGGGCTCTAAAGTTGGAAATTAAAATTGGTCCAATAAGCCATTTAATAATTAACGACGAAATAAAACAATTTAATTTGTTTAAATCTCCATATTATTTTGAACTGACGTTCAATTTAAAATTACTGACTTTTAATTTATATACTTAGTGCCCTAATACGGAATTCTAAGATATTGACAAAAGTATTATAATATATTTAAATGGAAATAAAGTACAAAAAGTGCCTAAATATTTCCATTTAAACATATTATAATAATTTTGTCAATATCTTAGAATTCCGTATTACGGCACTATATAAAAATTAAAAGTTTTTCATTGTATCTTCACTAGTTTGAAAAAGCTACTGTGTAGCGAAACGCGTCACTAATTTTAAATTGAACATCAGTTCAAATTATTATGGAGATTTAAGCAAATTAAATTGTTTTATTTCATCGTTTAGTATGGATCTTCATCAAGTAAAAGCCTCATCTATTCAACATTTAATAATTATAAATAAAAAACCATTTTTAATTACCTACTTTAGAGCCCTACAGTTCATTAAGGAAGGGTGTAAGGAAAAGTACTATAATTATTTTTAGTCTTTGTATCATCTCCCAAGTTTTTGGTACGATGTCCTGGGACACCATGTATACATACATATCGTGTTCCCCCGGTATACCTGCTCGGTCCAGGTAAATTAACATAAGTAGGTAAAATTTGGAACGAGGGATCATCCTAACGAAAAATTTATGTGACGAACTTGGAACCAAATCGAATCTTTGTTGATGTAACAAAGAATCCTGTTTTTGTGGTCGTTATCGCACATCTTTCAATTTTGGGGCCCTAATCCGTTCATTGTGATGTCCATATACGCGACAAATTTCAAGATAAATATAAGTAATTTGATTAGTTAATTTTTTAGTCAATTTCATAGGTTTTAAAATTCTTTAGACCATTGGCGCACTTAAATAAAAATAGGGATGTACCAAAAAAATATAACCAAAGCATTATTAGGTTCGGCCACCTAGTAAGAGTGAAACCTCCATTCTCTTTATATTATTCTACTCCTTTGAAGATTCCGAAAATAAATGATCATCTATAAACATTTCACATTCTCGTAGGTGGGTTTCAGTAAAGGTGTGTCCAGAAATGCGACAAATTTCTTAAGATATAGGACTGATAAATCCAGCGGCGTAGAAGATTTATTAACATATTTGTTAACGAAAAAGTTATTCTTAAATTATGAAGGAAAACTGGCAAACAAAAAAGTGTCCTGGAAAACTACACGACCAGGTGATAATTATTTTCTCAGGAACTTGGTAGAAGAATAACAAAAATAAAATTTAATAAAAGATCTAGAAGATTTTGGCTTTCAACAATGATTATACAATATTATACTATGAATGAATTAACTGAATTATTGTATTTAACACAATGTTTTTGCCACCCTTCTACAAATTTTCAGGTTCCGCCTTTGGCTCAAGTTGAGCACAATCTCACATCCTACATAACGTATATTGTTTGAAAATAAAAGTTCAACACTCTGGGATATCGAAGATAAACGAACATACCTAACAAGTCTGGTACCTATTGTGAACTGAAAATAATGATTATAGTTAGTTTTAAATAAATATGTAGATTGGCTCTTCTCTTAACGAATGGTGGAATGTATGTAGGTACATACCGCCAATACTGTTCGTTTTTTTTTTAGTTGTATAACTAGTTTAAAAATAATTTTAACATTTGAATTTTTTTCAGAGTCCAATGATATTCCCGACATCCCGAAAGAAAAAACAAAGCATTCAGGTTCATCCTCCCTCGTCAGTACACTTTCAATAATTACCAAATATTTATATATAATACCTACTATTATGTTTTATATACGGATATAAAAAATTGATTTAAAATATTTAGTAAATATGGTAAAATATGAAATAAGTCTTGCCACGGATGTGATACTAACTGTGGTCTTGCCAAATACGGAGTAACCAATTTTTTTGAAGAAAAATTGATACCCAAACATCACATTTAAAAAACTGACCATAATTGGTATTTAAGTAGCCAACATTAAACGAAAAAAATATTTGGAGTGGTTACTTTTTTGAAATTTAATGCTAGGTACTTTATTCCTTCGACGACGTACCTGTAGTTCGTTTTATTTAATTAACAACAAATAACTGTGACTATTATTATTATTAATTAAATTACCTGAATGGATAAATAATACTTTTCTAGTTTGTATTATTACACTGAGTTTAAAACCTTAATAAGTTAGCTCTAATTAAAAAATGCAGCACAATAAACAACAAAATGTATAATTCGCTAGCTAAATTATGTTTGAGGATTTTAGTTTCAATCCTTTGAAGCATTTTATTTTTGAAGTGAAAACTTCTTTAGGCGCGTTGAGCAGTTTTTTTTGGGTAAAGAAAAAACATCGTCACGCTTTTATGCAATACAAAATACTTTTGTTTATGCAACACAATTAACAATGAAGCGTATATAATGTTGCATAAATCATCGTCATGCTTTCCATGAGCTATATGTATACATACAGTGTATATATGTGTACTTCTTTTTGTAAAAAATTCCATTTACGATGGGGTTACGATGAAATTTTTAAAAGGGATTCATTTATTGGTGTTTTCACTTCAGTCGGCAGTCGGCTCTACGTTTTTTTTACATAAAAAATATGACACATATTATGTAGGTATTCACCTTTTAGTAAACAATAACCACATTTTGTACTATCTATATTTTTATATTAAATTGAAACTATGTTGGATAAACAATTTCTTTAATATAATGTAAAACATTATTCTACTTGGTTTCCACTACAAACTTTTAAGGGTTTGGGGACTATATTACTATGCCATAATAAAATTTAAGTAGGCTCTAAAATAGACACATCTTTTAATATTGAAAATCATTTTTATTATTTATATTCTTGTTTCAAATAGGTACAATGTTTATGTATAATTTTATAACGAATCACGAAAAATGCATTATATAAAATCAACGAAAAACACACCAAATATATTGTAATGCATATTTAATAGAATAGGTTATAGAAATGTACTGATTTTCACTAGAATTTTATGTGTGATGTATATATATATATACATTCTATTTCTTGGTTTAGATCTATATCCATACCAAGAATATTTCGCCTCAGTGATGTTGACTATTGTGATTTAAATTTATTTATATACTTATTATTTGTAATAAACGTACTTAAGGTAGTATTGAAGTTTTATTATCCTGTATATGTCGCAGGCTTATGGTAAAATCAGTCTTATTATAAATACGCCTAGTCTTTTTCAATGCGACTTGGCGTATTAGGTATAATACTACGCAGCTCGCGGCTTTTACTTGTTCAAGAAGGGGAAGGAAAAATCACCATTCCATACACCCTTCACCTTCAGGAACCTTCAATGGGAAAGGTGAATGGAATGGTTATTTTTCCTTCCCCTTCTTGAAAAAGTAAGAACCGCGAGCTGGGTATAATAAGACTGATTTTACCATAAGCCTACGACATATACATATGGAAATCCATTCATCTGATAATAAAAAGGATCTTTCTTTCTTCTCTAACATAAATACTCGTATTTCTATGCTGAACCACCGAACATAGACAAGATTGCTGTTCCATAATCTAAGCAAGATTGTATATGTTCGGTGGCTGTACTCATTCATTTTAAGGTTTAAGGTGAATAGCTCCTGTGAACGTAATTAACGTTCTGCGGTATTGGGTTTACGTCAAGCGGTATTTTAATTTTACTTAACAGTTATCGGAAGCGACCTCTTATTCGCGCCCCGCGCTATTCGAAAATGTGACTTAACCTAGCTTTATTGTTATTAATAGAGAGATATCGGTAACCCAAATATCGTCAGGCCCTATTAGCGCATATGTTATTTTGACATTTAACCTATGCGCGAGTCGATTCTTAACACAACGTCCCTAAATAACGTTACCGCCAAGCGTTATTTACGGAGCCTAACGACAGGCGGTATTTGAAATAGCGCTTGAAAATTAACATGCCGGGCATGCGCAGTTTTCCTATGATAAAGTTATTCATCAAAATGGCGGCTTCAATGTCTTGATCATTTCCACCACCAATAATTATCGCTTCAAGATCTTCATCCATTGCAAAGATTCTATAGTGGAAGTTAAGAAAAAATAATTGTAGATAAAATGAATCTATAGATACACTATTAGGAACCTCAAAAAATAAATGTTCGTCTTTTATTTGAACAATAATAATACAAAAAATACTGAATATGGCTAAGACAAACACACAAATTTAATGAAAAACTTATAAGACACACAATAGACACAATAACAATAAAGCTAGGTTAAGTGACATTTTCGAATAGCGCATAGCGCGGGTAACTGCTTCCGATAACTGTTAAATAAAATTGAAATACCGCTTGACGTAAACCCAATACCGCAGGACGTTAATTACGTTCACAGACGCTATTGATTTTACCGATATCTCTCTATTGTGTCTTCTAAGTTTTTGATTTTGTGTGTTTACCTTAGCCATATCCAGTATTTTTTGTATTATTATTGTTCAAATAAAAGACGAACGTTTATTTTTTGAGGTGTGTTTCTACAGATTCATTTTATCTACAATTATTTTTTCTCAACTTCCACTAGACATTCAGACATTGAAGCCGCTATTTTGATGAATAACTTTAACATAGAAAAACTCTGCGCAAGCCCGGCATGTTAATTATCAAGCGCCATTTCAAATACCGCCTGTCGTTAAGCTCCGTAAATTACGCTTGGCGGTAACGTTATTTAGGGACGTTGTTTTAAGAATCGACTCGCGCTTAGGTTAAATGTCAAAATAACGTATGCGCTAATACGGTCTGACGCTATTTGGGTTGCCGATATCTTTCTATTCAGACATTGAAGCCGCTATTTTGATGAATAACTTTAACATAGAAAAACTCTGCGCAAGCCCGGCATGTTAATTATCAAGCGCTATTTCAAATACCGCCTGTCGTTAAGCTCCGTAAATTACGCTTGGCGGTAACGTTATTTAGGGACGTTGTTTTAAGAATCGACTCGCGCATAGGTTAAATGTCAAAATAACATATGCGCTAATACGGCCTGACGCTATTTGGGTTACCGATATCTCTCTATTTAATTTACCAAAATCACACTAGGTTAACACGGTGTCACTCTACTACGATGCCACACGTCACACGTTGATTGTATTTCTACAACACAACCCCATTTCGTCTGTGGTTTAAAGCGTGAGAACTGAGAGGCATTGTGACCATAAATAACCTACAAATTGTGACTCAAACCATAGATAACCTACTTAACTCAAACTTAGTAGTCAAAACACCAGTGTCGGCGTATATTATAAATGAAATAACTACTATAATATGTAGAAATCTATGTCGAACTGGAGCTCGATGGTTAAGACTAACATTTTAGATCTGTGGATACCATTGACAAGTACCATCGCATATAATATCTACTGTACGGCATCTAAGACTTCACAACAGATAACATTTTTTGTGGAGGTTTAAAATTGAAATTCGCACTGCTGATCTTTTTCTATCGATATATTTCTTACATAGAGATAATATTTTATCTCTATGCATTCTTACAACAAGACACAGCTAAAGATTTAGTTTTAATGTTACGTCAACACATTTCAATAGATGGCTAGCATAAAACATGCATGAATTTGTATATTGAGTTGCCTATCCATCTTAGTTTTGAAAGTTTTAAATAAATGTTATTTGTCAAGTAGTTTATGGAAGATTGAGGTTATATTTATAATTTGGAGTCGAAAGAATGATAAGGCAAGAATAAAGTAATTAGCATTAATTCGCCTGTATACCACGATTTAATAATTAAAATAATCATGGCATTTCATGATTTTCCGAGTTTAAAAAACGACAGGATTCTTAAAGTTGCAAGAGGCGAAAATACTGATAAACTGCCGATATGGATCATGAGACAAGCCGGAAGATACTTGCCTGGTAAGAGCTAAATTAGATAAATGTTATTAATTTACTAACCTTATATATTATAGAATTTATGGAATTCCGTAAACAACATTCCTTCTTTGAAATTTGCCAAACTCCTGAGCTAGCATGTGAAGTTACACTAATGCCAATAAAACGCTTTGATTTGGATGCAGCTATTATTTTCAGTGATATCCTTGTCATTCCACAAGCTCTAGGAATGACAGTAGAAATGAAACCTGCCCTTGTAAGTATATTTTTCACTAAATTTGGTCATAATGTATATATATATACTATTTATAGGGACCTGTTCTGCCCGAACCTCTAACATTAGAGAATTTTAAGAATTTGAAAAAAGAAGGAGCTGTTTCCAGATTAAAGTATGTCGGTGATGCTATAACTCTCAGCAGGCACAGGTTGGATGGAAAGGTCCCATTAATTGGATTTTCTGGTGCACCAGTAAGTGCTATTATATTTTATTCCTAGTTATTTATTAAGAGACAATGTATTTCAGACAGACATGCTGATAATAATAATAATAATAATAATAATTTTATTATTTGTATATAATCATTAGCCCTGTAGAGTGTATATTTATATTTGCTTTAGTGGACTCTTATGGGATACATGATAGAAGGTGGTGGCTCAAAAACTATGAGTAAAGCTAAAAAATGGCTGTACCAGCACCCAGAGATGTCTCATCAACTTTTAGAACTATTGACTGAAGTTATAACAGACTATTTGGTGATGCAAATTGAATCTGGGGCTCAGTTAATTCAAGTATTTGACAGTAGTGCAGAACATATCAACAAAAAATTATATGCAAAGTTTTGTCTGCCATATTTGAAGAAAATAGCTTCAGGAGTCAGAGACAAATTACAGGATCTGAAATTGGAGCAAGTTCCTTTGGTAAGTTACTTGTACTGAATACATTGGCGAAGACAATATGTACTAATTTGATTACATTTGTAGGTTCTGTTTGCTAAGGGATCTCATTTCTGCTTGGAGGATCAAGTTACACTGGGTTATGATGTCCTAGGTATTGATTGGACCATGAACCCCGATGTTGTAAGGTCTACTATTAAGAATAAAGGAATCACTGTACAGGGTAATCTCGATCCATGTGCTTTATATGCCCCCAAAGAAGAATTAACTAAAATGGTGATAGATATGATCAAAGCATTTGGTACTGATAGATACATAGTAAATTTGGGCCATGGAATATACCCAGATGCTCCTATTGAAAGTGTACAAACATTTGTGGAAACTGTACATTCTATTAATTTGTAATTGTTGATTCTGATCATTAATAAAAAAATTGTAATTTCATTAAAGTTTTTTATTTTAAAAAAAATAATGTTTGAACTTATTTAAATTAGTCTCTGTAATTATTACTTTTGCTTTCATAATTTGTGGGTCGCTTTCATCAGGGTTTTCACTTATCACAGTTGAGTTTTTGTATAACCACCTAAAAAAAATATAACTTAAAAATTATTTACACAGAATCATAATTTAATATACCTTATTTCATTTCCTCCATTGGGTACTTTGATAGTTAGAACATGTCTTAATGTTGCTTTTAACACAGCATCTTCAAGTTCAAATCTTAATTGTTCTAAACCTACAAGTAAAAGTGTGAAGTAACAAATATAACTTTTACTACTGAAGCATAATACAACAATTGAGTACCTGTCCCTAGTTTAGCTGAAATTGGCAAGCTATTTGAAATATAAACATCTACTAAATCACTTTTATTTCCAACACTCATTATTTTATTCATTATATCTTCACTTCCTACTTCTTTTGCCAAATCTTTTAGTGTATTTAACACATGGTCTCTTTTGTACTCAAAACATGAACTAGAGACATCTTCTACATGCAGAATAATATCCTGAAATATCATTTAATCATTAGTCTTCAATGTTAATTTCATACACTCAAAATATGTGTATAGGTGGAGTTAACATTACTCACAGCTAAAATGGCATCTTCAAAAGTAGCAACAAAGCATTCGATGAGATTGGTCGGTATGTCTGACAAAAAGCCAACAGTATCAACATATAATACCTCCAGGCCTGAAGGTAGTATTCCAGCATGAACAGTGACATCTAGAGTAGCAAATAGTTGATTTTTGGGTTGCAAAGATTTTTCTCCAGTCAATGCTTTAATAAGACAAGTTTTTCCAGCATTTGTGTACCCTACAACAGCAATAATAGGGTAATCTAATTTTTTTCTTTTACTTCTTAAAAGCAACCTTTGATTACGAAGATCTTGTATGGCTTTTTTAAGCTTCTGTTCTCTATTTTGAAACATTAGCTTTAGTACTTCACGATCGTGAGTGTGAAAGAGGCTATTTTGAGATTTGCGTTTGACAAAATAAAGTTCTGCAAGTGCTACTTGCAACTTGGCATATTTACTTGTAGCATGCATTTTCAATATTTGTATAACTATTTTATACCTGTCTAGTATGGGTATTCTAAAATTCTCTTGTAAAATATCTGTTGTAACTCGTTTCAAGCTGCTGGAATTTATAAATACAGCTGATATTTCCGGATTTTCAACAACTACATTAGTGAGCCTCTGCATGGTACCCGATTTAAAAAGAGATTTTCTATCCAAAGATTCTAAGGGTATTTTCAGTGTGTCTACGACTTTCCAGGAAGGTAGGGTATGAATTAAAGAAACTGCTTCTTCTAGTTGTTCGTCTGGGGTAATGGTAAGTTTTCGTGGGCCCCACTTTACATAAGGTTGAATTAGGAGACATTTATGTGTATCACTCAGTTGCATAAGGCTGTCAACCACTTTATTGTATTCACTAAAAGTATTGTTATGAAGTAGTACCGTAATAATATATATATAAAGGACTTACCTGTCAGCTTCGAGAGCTTCATCGACATACTCTTCTGAAAACTCTCCCTCAGTTTTTCTAGTTAAAGTTGTGGAAAATGTTCGACTGATGTAGACCTTCTTTAAAAGATTACGTATGATCCTCGTGGCAAGCATTTTAAAAAATTTAAGGAAACATCTTTTATAACATGATCATTTAAATTGATGGATGGTAACATTGGTATAGGGATGCGCGATACTACCCGATATTCCAGTGTATCGATACCTTTACTTCCGATACTCGATATTTTGTATCGATACTATGCTTTTCGATGCATACCAAGTATCGATAAATTTGTAGTGTATCGATACCTTGCGATACGGGATTTTTAGTGCTAGCGGCAAGTGGCGTTATCTATAGTGATGAACGATATCGTGATTTTTAATCACGTTGTGAAATGATGTCGTGCCCTTTTTAACGAAACTAAAAATAAAAAACGAAAAATGTGCAGTTTTTTGCGTTTTTTGAGCTAATTTTGAGGTTATGTGAAAAAGTCACTAATGAAAAAGTTGTAGATTTTCACAAGATCTACAACTTTTATAATTAACTTTTTATTCTAGGAACTCAACTTTGGCCGGAGATCGCAATAATGTCTTTTTCCACCCCCCCAAAAAAGTGTTTTACCGAAAAAACGTTATAACTCGAAAAATTTCCAATATTTCAATTTGAATTTTTTTTCCCTTAGTTTGTGACTATCGAAGCTAACCTTCTACTAAATTTTCATCAAAATCGAACATTTTTTAATGAAACTAATAATAAAAAACGAAAAATGCAGTTTTTTGCGTTTTTCGAGCTAAATTTGAGGTTATGTGGAAAAGTCATTAATAAAAAAGTTGTAGATTTTTCCAAGATCTACAACTTTTATATTCAACTTTTTTTCTAGAACCTTAACTTTGGACGGAAATCGCAATAATGTCTTTTTCTAACCCCCAAAAAAGTGTGTTTTACCGAAAAAACGTCATAACTCGAAAAATTTCCAATATTTTAATTTGAATTTTTTTTCCCTTAGTTTGTGACTATCGAAGCTACCTTTTACCGAATTTTCATCGAAATCGATCAAATTTTGAAGAAACTAAAAATAAAAAACGAAAAATGTGCAGTTTTTTGAGTTTTTCGAGCTAATTTTGAAGTTATGTGAAAAAGTCACCAAGTAAAAAGTTGTAGATTTTCTCAAGATCTACAACTTTTATCATCAACATTTTATTCTAGGACTTCAACTTTAGCCGGAAATCGCAATAATATTAGTCTTTTTCCACCCACCCAAAAAAAATGTTTTTTATCGAAAAATAACTCGAAAAATTTCCAATATTTTAATTTGATTTTTTTTTTCATGGTTTGTGACTATCAAAGCTACCTTCAATTACATTTTCATCAAAATCGAACATTTTTTAACGAAACCAAAAATAAAAAACGAAAAATGCAGTTTTTCGAGCTAATTTTGAAGTTGTGTGAAAAAGTCACCAATTAAAAAGTTGTAGATTTTCTCAAGATCTACAAATTTTATTATCAACTTTTTTCTCTAGAACCTCAACTTTGGCCGGAAATCGCAATAATGTCTTTTTCCACCCCCCAAAAAGGTGATTTTTACCGAAAAAACGTCAAAATTAGCAAAATCTCGGATCGTTAACGTATCGATACTTCGAGTATCGATAAATTAATATTCGATATTCTACTGTATCGATACTTTACGTTCCGATCCGTATCGATACCTAATATCGATACTTTCTAGTGTATCGCGCAACCTTACATTGGTAACCTAAAAAAAATAAGTCTTCTCCTTTTTTTGGGCTATATCCTGAGGGATAATCTACCCAGTTTTACACATGTGGAGGGAAAAAAAAGTAGGAACAGAAATTTGATATTGTTAAGACATGATTATCACAGAAGTGTATGTGTGAATTTTTATAACAGATTGAATTTTATTTTCATATGAGTTTATGACTTATTAATATGTTCATATTTAATACTTATTTTCATTATATATAGATCTATGGTTTTTGCGAAAAAAATGTCAAATGTCAAAATCACGTCAAAATATTAACTAATCATATGCAGTCTTTCAGATCACGTGACTCAACTGAAAAATGTCTAATATAAATTTGATTTTTAAAATTTAACAAAATGATTTTATTAATTGCCTATTTCATATTTAATACAACTTGGGCAAAAGTTAGTTATTTTGGCTTATGAAGAAAATGTTGTGGTAAGATTCATTCATTTGGTCAGTATACGTTGCAGGAGGCGTTCAAGAATTATATTCAAAATTAATATTATTTAAAATAGTAAAAAATTGCAAAATACGGCGGGTGTTTGATGTTCGTAGGATCTGCAAATGTTTTATTTTTAATTTATTTTCAGTACTCCCATCAGATTTATTGTTTTCAATTGTTCATTTCAAATAGACATAGAGGTATATATAGGCACCCACCAACATATGTCTCCATCTATATGGTTTCTATTAGTGTATGTATTATTGACCTTTTGTAAATAATACTAGAAATAGAAATTCCGTAATAAAATTTTGATTATGTTGAAACAATATTTCCTTCTGCAAAATAAAACAAAATAGTGAGCAAGAGCCATGCGCATAACAAAAGTATCTAATTACAGGAAGCATATAACCTTTATTTTACAACTTTGACTTCTAAAAATATATATTTACATGTGCAGCAGCACTTACAATACAATTTTTATTACTTGTTTTAATTATACCTACACGGTGAAAGTTGTGGATATTTACTTCAGTTGTTTGAAAAATAATTCATAAAATTGCAGAAAAAATTCCATATCATAGAATTTAAGCCAAAAAACTACCCCTAAGATATAAAAAAAGATTAAGCAGTTATTTTTTGTTTTCGAAATGTGATGGTTTAATATCGTAAAAGTAATAGATAACCAGAAGGGTTATCACGCTAGAAAAATATTGACCTTTTCTTAGAAAGCATACAATACATGATTATATTGCTTCAAATCTACATTTTGTTGCTTACTTTCTAGTTTTTGCTTTTTTGCTCTGTATTTTGCATTAGTAATAATTGCAATATACCTACATATCTATTACGAAACGTTTATTTCGCATAGTATTGTAATATTTTGTTTCCTCTTGTATCTTATATCTGTTCGTATATGTCGGAGCCGATATCAAATAAATCAGAATAATTCAGTAGCAAAAATCGTCTAGTTTAGACAACAGTCCGGATGTAAAATTATCAGTCCACCAACGCTCAAAGAGGAAGTTAACCATTGGTCGGAAAGACTCTCATGAGATATATTCTACATATATGATAAATAAAAAAAAACTAATTTTAGTTCCATTTCAGTACAGAATGAATTTGTAACGACAATTCATAAGATAAGAGTGTCGAAGATCAAGTCACTGTCCTCAAATCTTAGTCGGCGTCTTTTTGGTTCCTACCGAAAATTTTAATTTGTACGAGATAACGCCGGGGATTCATTTGCTTGTATTCTATGGCCAAGTGAATAAACTAAAACGTTGATGCAAGTGTTAAACAGATGTTTTTGGAGTTTTAGTGCCTCATGAAAGAAATATTAATACAGAGTGAAGAGTGAACATATTGCAGTCTTTCGGATATTGTCGTCGAAAAACACTCAAAAATTGGATAACAAGGTTAGTTTACGAGCGGGTTTCTTATCTAAATTTTCTCCTAATAATTATACCTACACATATTTCACCCAAAATAATAAAAATTCACAATTACAGCGACGTAGCTTGGAAAATTTTTTAAAGGCATCAAAAAAATAAATAACTGAAAAAAAAACAACTAATACCTATACGAGTTTTTGCTTTTTGAATGGTTGGAAATTAACATTCATTATCTCATGCTGACTTAAGTAGGTTACATACCATTAAAATTTTTGATTTACTTCAATATTTACAAATTCCAACCTACAAATTATGTAGGTATACCTATATATTCTTCTTCTATTTACTGGTGTTTACCTAACTTACGGTTATGGTGTTGATATAATCATAAATGTGGAACCTAATGTACATTCTATGTATTTTAATCTACAATTGAAACCCGTTTATACAGATTGACTCCTTGTTCTTATCGAAAATTAATTGAAAATTTGGAAGTTAGTATAGGTACCTAAGTTTTCTAGAACTGCATCCTGATTTAAGTGACTGAAATATATCAATAAATACTTTCCAGATTAATCTCGTGTTTCGTTAGAATGTTGATAATATTTCGACCAGTATCATTTATGATAGGATATGAATTTTTAAATTCCATTTATTTTACGACTTCCAATCATAATATTATATCCGGTTTGGTTACAAAGTAAAAAAAATATCTATCTCGTTGTTAGTGAAGCGTCGTTATCAGTGACCACATACGTAGGTGGAACACTGAGAGACAGTTTATCAACTATTAAACATAAAAAGAAATAATACATTGGTCCTTCATCAATTGCAAATTTTTTTTTATTTATTTGAAATACAATTTTATACTCTTGCGAAATGTAATCGTTGATGAAACATCGACTGAGTAATTTGCTTCTTATGATGGACTCTATCAATGTCTTGTGTCAATGACTGGTTATCTCATTGTTTAAACTATGTTTTAATGTTAAAATTAAATACGATAGATAGATTACTTAGAAGATATTAAAATGTTTATAAATAAATGAATTGGAACAGCTAACAATAATTAGCAGTTATACAGTGTGTCTACTTAAGTTGGACTCATATGGGAAACTTTTTTATTATTGGTTTTAGGAAAAAAAGTTATTCTTCATAAAAAGTTCTGCATTATCTAAAACCTTAAATGCAATCATTAGATATTTCTTATTTTGAGCCGTATACGAGGTTTGTCAAAAAATATTAATCTTACTCAAGAGTAAAGTACCTTTATTTTTTACAATACAGAAAAATTGTAAGAAGTAAAGTTGTTTAAAATTAAAAGTTATATTCAAATATGCAATTACAGCTATTTAGCATGAAAATTAAGATTTGGTGATTATTTGCGTTTTACATTATAAAGTATTTGTAATCGTAAATTTCAATACTGATTTTATCCCTCTCATCTGTTAAAAATATGATAACCTTTCTATTTGTTAATGTGTTTGGACAATCTTGCATTTAAATACGTGCTGCATTATAATTATTTATCTTAGAAATAGGAGAATCCACACAAAGAATATTATGTACCTAAACAAAAATCTATTTATAACTAACAAACATAATTAAATTTTAATTTAAACTACTAAAGCTTCGACATATCCACCTTCTCTTTCTAAACATGTAATTGTTCTTGTCTGAAACTCTTTTATTATTTTCCGTATTATATTTGGAGTAATTTTTTGGCATTCCTCAGAAATAATCCTTTCCAAATGGTCTACATCATCAAATGGTCCTCGCTCATAAACCTTCTGTTTTAAGTAACCCCATAAAAAAAAGTCTAGTGGAGTTAAATCAGGAGACCTGGGAGGCCAAAAAATAGCTGAATACCTTTCCATTAAACATATTTTCAAGCAGTTCTCTAACGTTTACGGTACTATGGATGGAGGCACCGTCTTGTTGGAACCAAATTTTCATACGTTCTTCTAACGGAAGTTCGTGCAAAAAATCACTTACTTGATTTTCTAATAATTGTAAGTAACGTGCGGCATTTAACGATTGTCGATAAAAAAATAGTCCAATTAATTTATTTTTGTAAACCCCACACCATACGTTCGTTTTAAACGAATATTGGCTACGACTTTTTATTACAAAATTTGGATTACTGTTGGACCACCAGCGACAATTTTGTGATGAGACGGTTCCGTTGGATGAAAATGTGGCTTCATCGGAAAAAATTATACTTCTTGCGAAAAACGGGTCTTCTTCCAACTTTCCTTGGATCAAAGCGCAGAATTCAAATCGAACATCGTAATCCCTTTGTAGTAATGTGTGTACCAATTGAGGTTTGTATGCATGATATTTATAACGTTTTAAAATATTTGCCACTGTATCTTTTTTTACCGAAGTATTTGTGATTAGAGAAGCCCTTTTGCGTAATCCGATTTTTGGTTCCTCGACGACAGAAAACATCACTTCCAACTCAGTGTCTTCATTGGCAACCCGTTTTATGCGTTTATTATTAAACTTATTATCAACACTTCCACTGGTCTTGAATTTCTTCATTATTTTGGTAACTGTTGAATACCCGATGCTTCTATGGGGATGTCTGTTGTTGAAAATATTTGCTGCCTCTCTATGTGTATTGTAATTTTCTCCAACAATTAAAACTATTTCTATTTTTTCTTCACAAGTCAGTAAAGCTGCCATTTTTACTGTAATTTTATGAAAACTAACCCATTCTGACATTCACTGTCAAATACTTCATGACAGAGCATCCTAGATTACATTAAATTGTACCAAGCCAGAATAATTAATACGGAATGAATAGTAAATAATCACTAAATCTTAATTTTCATGCTAAATAGCTGTAATTGCATATTTGAATATAACTTTTAATTTTAAACAACTTTACTTCTTACAATTTTTCTGTATTGTAAAAAATAAAGGTACTTTACTCTTGAGTAAGATTAATATTTTTTGACAAACCTCGTATACGGCTCAAAATAAGAAATATCTAATGATTGCATTTTAGGTTTTAGATAATGCAGAACTTTTTATGAGGAATAACTTTTTTTCCTAAAACCCATAATAAAAAAGTTTCCCATATGAGTCCAACTTAAGTAGACACACTGTATACAAGTTGTCCCGAGAATAATGAAAAAAAAACTAAAACAGGACAAAAACTTTTTAATTGTAGATAACATTATTTGTAATATACTCTCAGCCTCCGCCTCTGTTTTGTCCCTTTTAAGTACAGCTTTTACTTCTCTGTCGACAAGAAACGACGGGATAGTTCGCCGACCAATCGTGATGAATGTACAGGAATAGTGGCTGAGTCCAATGTGCTTCCATCTTCAGTGTTCTATGCGATCACTGAGTGCCAAGTTACTTAGGCCGTCGCCCTCCACATACAGAGTAGGACCAATACGATTTTTTCCTAATTTTTTCTATCCTAGTATGCTGGAAAATCGCGTGGTATTATCAGATGCGGTGTTTTCGTCTGTTAAATGGACCTAGTGAGATGTGAACGGTTGCGTCTTATTGTGTAGTGCACGTCGCACGTGTACGGGGCAGGTAAACAGAAATAGAGGTAAACAACCTTAAAATCTATAGGTGCAATTCCATCTGAGAATGACTAACACCCAAATACGCAAGATGCTGTGTATATTCATTGTAAACGTAATCGAGTTTCTCGAATTATTTAAAACAAATTAGTCGGTCCTATTTCTGTTTAAGCATCTGTAGGTCAAGAATACTGGTTGGTTAACGAAACAATGATACTTTGACGCCTCACTTTTTCGTAGACGTGCAGATTTTACTAATATGCAGCTCCCGAATAATAAAAACAATCAGCACTAAAGCTGAATTTAGATTTATCATTTTTAGTACTTGGGGAAAAAAGAATAAATTTAAAAACTTATCAAAGCTGTACAGCATGACGTATTCAATTTATCGAAACTAATGTTTTTTATTCAAAACTCAGAATTTCTTTCCAAAAAAACTTTTATATTTTTATTATTACTGCTTTATCACCCTACATACACCGCACAATGTGGTAGAAGAGTTGTTTGACTATATATATTACCGCTTTACATAAATTAATGAGCTGATTAATATTGATTTATCATCAATCTTTTTCAATAATAAAGTTCTTATCTGATTATCTTAGTTCACCTAATACGGTCTAGGGTCATATAAGAACCCTATTATTTATTTATGTTAAGTTTAGACTGTTAATTTGCCATTTCCCAGCAAATATTCTATAACGGTATATCTCAATGTTAATAGATTGAATTACAGATGGGTAATTATGGGTATTTTGTTGCAACAGAGCAGATTAAAAGAAAAAAGTATCTCGAAAATGTTTCAGCATTGGTCTCATTTCACCATTTTTTGATAAATCCATTATAAAAATATAAAAATGTAATATTCAGTTTTATATAAAAAAAACTAATTTTTCTGAATTTATTTATTGCTAATGTAGTATAGGTCAACTAAAAGAAGGTGGTTTCTTAAAACATTATTACACTATCGAATAACTGACTAAGAAATATCAAATTAATTTAAATATAAACAATGATGTATTTAATTTTTCCGTTTCTTGTTTAATTTTAAAAAAAATTTGATGAAATATTTATCAATGTTGGCCCCTAGTTTTATAATAGTCAAAATAAACCAGATTGTTTTATAACGTAATCACCTCATTATTCTATTAAGTACATTAAGTGATTCTACCCAAATTTTTAAAGTGGTATTTATTCATCACGAAATAAACTTGTAAATGTTTCAACCCTTATTTTACAAACTACCCAACACGTTCGACGCCAACCAGCATCACTTTAAGTACTTTTCAACAAGGGAAAAGAGCAATTTAGAAAAATCTGAAAATTTAATTAAATTAATACAGTTATGTGTATGGAATTGTGGGATCCACATGCCCAGCACTTCAATCAACTAAAGAAATATAAAATTGTTTATCAGCGTCTGCTGACTCATTCATTTATTTATACAGTTCATTTATATTTCTGTTCAATTACAGTGCCGTACACTCATAGAGGGGATTTTAATAAATATCGTCGTTACGTATTTGCAGAAAATATGTTAGTTCAGTTACAGGAGATGAACGAAATGCTGAGATAGGGTTGCGCGATACACTAGAAAGTATCGATATTAGGTATCGATACGGATCGGAACGTAAAGTATCGATACAGTAGAATATCGAATATTAATTTATCGATACTCGAAGTATCGATACGTTAACGATCCGAGATCTAATTTTGACGTTTTTTCGGTAAAAAACACCTTTTTGGGGGGTGGAAAAAGACATTATTATTATTGCGATTTCCATCCAAAGCTGAGTTCCTAGAATAAAAAGATGATTATATAAGTTGTATATCTTGGGAAAATCTACAACTTTTTTATCAGTGACTTTTCCACATAACCTCAAAATTAGCTCGAAAAACGCAAAAAACTGCGCTTTTCGTTTTTTATTTTTGGTTTCCTTAAAAAATGTTCGATTTTGATGAAAATTTAGTAGAAGGTAGCTTTGATTGTCACAAACCACGAAAAAAATTTCAGATTAAAATATTGGAAATTTTTCGAGTTTTAACGTTTTTTCGGTAAAAAACTCTTTTGGGGGGAGTGGAAAAAGACATTATTGCGATTTCCATCCAAAGTTGAGTTCCTAGAATAAAAAGTTGATTATAAAAGTTGTAGATCTTGGAAAAATCTACAACTTTTTTATTAGTGACTTTTTCACATAACCTCAAAATTAGCTCGAAAAACGCAAAAAACTGCATTTTTCGTTTTTTTTAGTTTCGTTAAAAAATGTTCGATTTTGATGAAAATTTGGTAGAAGGTAGTTTTCATAGTCACAAACCACGAAAAAAAAGATTTTATCAAAATATTGGAAATTTTTCGAGTAATAACGTTTTTTAGGTAAAAAACACTTTTTTGGGGGGTGGAAAAAGACATTATTGCGATTTCCGGCCAAAGTTGAGGTTCTACAGAAAAAAGTTGATGGAAAAAGTTGTAGATCTATGAAAAATCTACAACTTTTTCATCAGTGACTTTTTCACATAACCTGAAAATTAGCTTGAAAAACGCAAAAAACTGCATTTTTCGTTTTTTATTTTTGGTTTCGTTAAAAAATATTCGATTTTGATAAAAATTTAGTAGAAGGTAGCTTTGATAGTCACAAACCATGAAAAAAAATTTCAAATTAAAATATTGGAAATTTTTCGAGTTATAACGTTTTTTCGGTAAAAAACTCTTTTTTTGGGGGAGTGGAAAAAGACATTATTGCGATTTCCATCCAAAGTTGAGTTCCTAGAATAAAAAGTTGATTATAAAAGTTGTAGATCTTGGAAAAATCTACAACTTATTCATCAGTGACTTTTTCACATAACTTCAAAATTAGCTCGAAAAACGCAAAAAACTGCATTTTTCGTTTTTTATTTTTAGTTTCTGCAAAAATTGATGGATTTCGATGAATATTCGGTAAAAGATAGCTTTGATAGTCACGAACTATGGAAAAAAATTTCAAATTAAAATATTTGGAAATTTTTCGAGTTATAACGTTTTTTCGGCAAAAAACACTTTTTTTGGGGGGTGGAAAAAGACATTATTGCGATTTCCGTCCAAAGTTGAGTTCCAAGAACAAAAAGTTGATTAAAAAATTGTAGATCTTGAGAAAATCTACAACTTTTTCATTTGTGACTTTTTCACATAACTTCAAAATTAGCTCGAAAAACGCAAAAAACTGCATTTTTCGTTTTTTATTTTTTTTTTCGTTAAAAAATGTTCGATTTTGATGAAAATTTAGAGAAGGTGGATTTCATAGTCACAAATCATGAAAAAAAAGATTTTATTAAAATATTGGAAATTTTTCGAGTTTTAACGTTTTTTAGGTAAAAAACACTTTTTTGGGGGGGTCGAAAAATACATTATTGCCATTTCCGGCCAAAGTTGAGTTCCTAGAATAAAAAGTTGATTATAAAAGTTGTAGATCTTGAGAAAATCTACAACTTTTACATCAGTGACTTTTCCACATAACCTCAAAATTAGCTCGAAAAACGCAAAAAACTGCACATTTTTCGTTTTTTATTTTTAGTTTCGTTAAAAAAAAGCACGACATCATTTCACAAAGTGATTAAAAAATCAGGATATCGCTCATCACTATATATAACGCCACTTGCCGCTACCACTAAAAATCCCGTATCGCAACGTATCGATACACTACAATTTCATCGATACTTGGAATGAATCGAAAAGCATAGAATCGATACAAAATATCGAGTATCGGAAGTAAAAATATCGATACACTGGAATATCGGATAGTATCGCGCATCCCTATGCTGAGACAATTTTAATATTTTTAGGAAGCACGTCAAAGTTTAAAATATTTATTATTATTATTATTAATTGCCATCACCACGAAATACTAATTTGGTCCTTAAATAAAAAGGATTTGACGTCAAATTAATTCGGTATACCAATTCTACTTCTATTTATTATTTAAAAAAATTTACATACAACATAAAAAGTTAAAAATCTTTAAAATGGAGTGTTGCATCGAGTTCAACAAATAGTATCTTTTATGTAGGAAATTTAATAAAGTCTTGCAGACGAAAGTCTTTAGCTGCAAATACAGGGTGTTTCAAAAATATGGTACAATAAAAGTTTACGAACTCCTCGTACCACGCCACTGGCTTATACAGAATTAATACTGTTGATGTGTTTTGAAGAGACAATAACCTACAAAGAATTTTAAATTTGTACTTTCATCCCCCGAGAAGATATGCAATAAAATGTGTATTTCTTCAACAGCCTGTATCTCACAAACTAAGAAGGTTAGGGGAAAGTTGCATTTGGGTATTTTAAATATTTCTTAACGATCTATCATGCCTCTAATTTACGGTACTTATTCACGGGACACCTTGTATAACTGACGTAAAACTAAATAAGATTTTTTTACTAGAAGGTTTACGTGCTCTTGAAAACGAAAGCTACAATCATAAACGATTCCTAAATTTCTGCAACTATTTACAGTTTTCAATGGTTCATTTTTGATAACTAGCTTTCACTTTTCTTGGACCATGGCTTTGGAAGTATAAGAACAATATAGACTCCGTTTCACATAAGAAGAAGCCACTTGAAGTTTGCCAACTGCGCAGAAACCAAAATCGGTCTTGTTTATCTATCGTAACGACCGTTACAAACGATTTTCATGCAGACAGCCATTTTATTATTTACATTTGAGGTTGTGTTTGAAGCAATTATTTACTGTCGAATATTATTATTATTTAGTTTATCTGTGAGTGTTGTGTGTTTTATTTGATCTAAAACCATGCCTCCTAAAAGGAAAAATTATCCACATTATTCTGATTTTGTGTTAACCTACAAAATGTGAAAACGTTATGCTACTGATTTGAAGTCGAATGTCAATTTTACAATATGGCGCTGGTTTTGACAACAAATTCGCGCATACGACTGCAACTTCAAGTGGGTTCTTCTTACGTGAAACGGAGTCTACCAGTGAATTACATTTTTTAGCTTTAAGTTTAAGATTATGATTAGTTGCATAGATAGAATTAGCCTCTAGAACTGAGGTTCGAAGGAAAAATATAGTTTGTATCATCTGCAAATGAATGTAATTTTAAATTATCCAAAGAATTAAATAGATCAGAAATATAAATAGAGAAAAGAAGATGCCCGAGGACAGAACCTTGAGGTACACCTGAAGTGACTGATGTAAATTTTGAAGTATTATTGTTAATAATTACTTTTTGATAACATTTAAAAAACCTAAGGAAATCTCGTCAAATCCATAGTGTTTGAGTTTAGCGCAAAGAAGAGTATGATCTATAGTGTCAAAGGCTTTGGAAAAATCCAATAGAATGACTGATGTAGCTTTACCTACGTCTAATGATTCGGTTCTGTACTTGTTTAAAAATTGCTACCGAGCAAAACGTGTAGAAGTTAAAAAAATAAATATTCTAAGAAATATGGCGCTTATAGCTGTATAACATTTCAAGTGTATTAAGTAACAAATAGATGGAAGTTAAACAGAAAAAAATGCATACCAAGCAGATAGGTTAAATGAACCAACGAAAATAGCTGTTGAGAATTTTTTTATTTCCTCGGATTACCAGGAGATTGAAACCTTTTTTTTTGCTTATATCGATCTTTTTGAATGTCTACATAGTTAATACATTTTATATTATTTTCCCTACAGTATTGAAATTGTCAATTATGTCATAATCCTACAATGATTTTCGATATCTTGTCGATGCATCAATTCTGTAAAACAAATAGAATTGAATATTAGTATGAATAAAAATTGACATTGACAAATATCTATTTTGTTTCAAGGAGCTTACGTAAATTTCTGATTTTCCGTCAAAGATGCGTCAACTTTCGGTAGCACTCTGGGTGTTACTGATAGAAGTTTGTCAAAGTAAGTTAATTTTTAATATTTTGTTAATTTTCTAATTATAATATTTTTCAGCAATAGATATTAATGGCCAGTACGTTGGAGCAAGGCAACCAAGGATATATCATCCTCCTAAAGGTAAAACAATTAACACCTAAACATTTATTGGCATTTTTGGTTCACAAAATTCATGTTGCTACCAGTTTTCAATTTATTTTCTGGTCGAGATGTCTGTAATAAGATTGAAATTATAGCTATTAAAAAGCTCGGTAACAATATGATTACTTATTACCTTTCTATTCGATTTAAAACAGGTAGAGATCACTACTTGGTCCACTTGTTTTTTAACTTGGAGTAAGAAGCCCCTGTATAAATTATTTATTTTATTTAATTAGAGCCACATGTACAACGGGGTGATCAGTCGCCTCCACCAGATCCAGATTATGGTGAGAGTAAGAACCTCCAAGATATACATCCATTAACTGCTATTCACCGAGCTAGACGACCTGGACATAACCACATTCAGGGTGTGTTTTTAGGTAGACCTGGGGTGATGGACTTGACAAAATAACCTCTGAAGTGATTTAACAAATGTGAATTTGATTTCTAGGTGTTGGTTTAACCCATTAACCCTTTAATATGTAACCGCTTTGTAATTTTGGACAATTTTAAATATTTAAAGGGTTATATCGCTATGATTTTTTTTTCAGGTAATGAACAAATAAAACCACATCCGTGCGAAAAAAGTTCATGTTACCCAGCTACCGGAAATCTACTAATTGGAAGAGAAAATCAACTGTATGCCTCATCAACATGCGGTTTGTACGGCCAACAGAGATATTGTATAGTATCTCACTTGGATGCCGAGAGAAAAAAATGTTTCTGGTGCGACTCGAGACCGTCACAGAAACCCAATCCTTTGCTTAATCACAATGTTAGCAACATTGTTTATAAAATGTTTCCAGGGTAAGTTTCTAAACGTTGAGTGATTGATTAGTTCGGCACCACCAGTCAGAGGCTTAGAGACCTCGACTCCTCAGCCTTTAGGCTTTTTGTGCTCTTGGTTATAACTTGGTTATAGGTCCTTCTTGGAGAAATCCTCCCTTGGATACTCTAGTCCTAGGAGTCTATATCTCCAATGAGACAGTACATCACATTCGAAGGTGATGTGAGAGGCTGTTTCCTCCTCTTCCATGCACAAATGACAGATAGGTTCCTCCCTATATATGCCAATTGTATGCATGTGCTTCCTTAGGGTACAGTGACCGGTAAGTAATCCCGTCACTTTCCTTATCTGGCCCCTGCTGAGGTTTAATATTTCGTTAGTCAGCAAATCCGAGGGTTTTTTGACCAGGAGTTTGCTGTGTTCCTGTTTTGGCACGTGGCTCCTGTACGTCTGAGGTTTAGTTTGAATCCACCGAGATGTAAAACCACGTGCAGTAGATTTTGATATTCCAAATACTGGTTCAGGTTTAGTGAATGCAGTTTCAGACCTTAGCTTTGCTACATTACCTACAATACCCTTGTGCCCCGGGACCCACTTAAGAGTTACTCTATTATGGTTGGCCAGGGTTAAAAGTTTTTGTAGGCAGTCCCAGACCAGTCTAGATCTGATCTGGGGACATGCTAAAAATTTCAGTGCTGCCTGACTATCTGAGAGTATTAGGATCTTTTGGCCTCTATACCCCCTTTCGATGTTTAGCTGGATATGATATGATTGGTTGTCATTAATTGAGGTCAACATGTTATCACTTCTCATTTCAAGAAGCGAGTTTGTGATAACATCTGTGATTCTGGAACGACTATGGGTGTTGGTTCCTTCGTGCCAATTCTCATTCCAGCCTGTATGCAGCCATTCTCGCTTCTGCCTTAACCTGCAGAGCAAAAGGCGGAAGATTGAGAATGGCTTCCATTGCCGAAGTCGGGCTGTTTCTCATCGCACCCATTATGCACAGACTGGCAAGCCTCTGAAGTTTTGATAGCTCCAGTTCGGCTTTCCTCTGATCTGTTTTTGGCCATCAAACTAAGGCTCCATAGGTAACCATGGGTCTCACCACAGATGTGTACAGCCAGTGAACGATCCGTGGATTTAGTCCCCATGTGTTTCCTATCGCCCGTATGGCAGCCATTAGAGCCATTTTCCCTTTATTGCTCTTGTCATGTAGGTGTGAATTCCAGCTTAGCTTTCCGTCCAGAATTATGCCCAGATACTTGACCTGCTGGCTAAGACACAGCTGCACGTTGAAGAGGCTTGGCAGTTTTAATCTCTCAAGCTTCCTTTTTCTAGTGAAGGGAATGAGTGCAGTTTTTGCAGCGTTGCCCCTTGGGCATTTCCTCCTACTCCATATCTCCACCATTTCCAGAGCTTGTTGCATCAGCTCCGATATAACATTAGGGTATTTCCCCAGTAAAAGTATTTTCAGATCATCTGCATACCCCTGGATGTATATCCCCTTCTTGTTCAATTCCTCCTGGAGTTCGTCTATGACAAGGTCCCACAGCAATGGTGATAGGACTCCTCCCTGTGAGCATCCCTTCATTATCGATACCTCCATGGAATCTCCAAATAAGGTTGTCGTTGTCTACCTTTTGAAAAGCATGTTTTCCATCCACCGACATGTGGTGTCGTCTGCTCCACGCCTTGCAACAGCAGCTATCATGGAGCCAAAGGAGGTGTGGTTGAACGCTCCTTCTATATCAAGAAATGCCCCGAAAGCTATTTCTTGATTTCCTAGGGCAGCCTCAATTTTCGACACCAGTTGGTGTAAGGCTGTTTCACAGGATTTTCCTGATTGATAGGCATGTTGGTTATATTGTAGTGGCCTTTCAATGAGAAACTTTTCCCTAACATGCCTTTCTCCATTATCTTCAACATGAAAGAAGACAGAGTTATTGGCCTGAATGTCTTTGCCTGGGAATAATCCTTACCTGGTTTGGGAATAAAGACGATTCGGGCTATTTTCCAGATAGTTGGAGTATATCCGGCTGCTAGTGATGCTCTGAAGAGTTTACAAAGTACTAGAGATATATGTATTTGCCCATGCTGCAGAAGCGCTGGGATTATACCATCTGGTCCAGGGGCTTTGTATGGCTCAACCGAGTTAATAGCCCAGTTCAAATGTTCTTGATATTTACTTGAAAAATTTTTTTTTTTCAGAACACGTCAGAAATCATGGTGGCAGTCGGAGAACGGCAAGGAAAATGTGTTTATCCAGTTAGATTTGGAAGCTGAATTTCATTTTACTCATTTGATAATAAGGTTTAAAACGTTTAGACCAGCTGCTATGCTAATTGAAAGATCATACGATCACAAAAATACTTGGAGGGTAAGTGACAAAAAATCTTTGTGCTTCTTAAAAATAATGTTTTTTATACTTTACAGGTTTACAGGTACTTTGCGGCGAATTGCACAGAAAGTTTTCCAGGAGTTAAAGAAGGAAGTCCGAAAAATATAACCGACATAGTTTGTGAATCGAGGTATTCAGGAGTTGAACCGTCTACTGATGGAGAAAGTATTTACAGGGTTATACCGCCTAATTTGTATATAGACAATCCTTATTCCGAGCAAGTACAGAGTGTTTTAAAAATAACAAATTTGAGAATTAATTTCACAAAATTACACACTCTCGGTGACGATCTTCTTGACAGAAGAGAAGAAATACAAGTAAGTAACATTCTAAATAAATAATCCAGAGTTAATAAAATTTATTTTAGGAAAAATATTATTACGCTATAACGGAAATGATAGTCAGAGGTTCTTGTTCTTGTTACGGGCATGCTAATCGCTGTTTGCCTCTTCCTGGCATAGATCCTAAACCGGATATGGTACATGGAAGATGTGAATGTACACACAACACCAAAGGTCGAAATTGTGAAAAATGCGAAGACTTCTTCAACGACTTACCTTGGAGACCTGCTATTGGGAAACAAACTAATGCTTGTAAAAGTGAGTTTGAAAAACCTACCTTGGATTAAAGTATTATTACAGTTTCCTGTAAAATTGTCGTATTTAGTAAAATGTGCTAGCAATAGATATCGAAGAATAAATATATTATTCTAACGTTTACAACAAAGTTTTGAAACCTATTTTTCAAAAACAGTGACCGTTTAATTAAGAAGAAACAACTACTTACCGGGCTATATGCCCCGATAGACATTGTTGTCCCTTTTAATTGCAAACCAGAATGGTTGATTAAATCTTTTGGATCATATCGACCCCGTATGACTTAGAAGCGTAATTCAATGTCTGTCGGGGCACATAGCCCGGGAAGTAGTTGTTTCTTTTAATTGAATGGTCACTGTTTTTGAAAAATATTTTTCAAAACATTGTTGTAAAGCGTTAGAATAATATATTTATCCTTCCATATCTACCTTGGATTAGTTGATACTTTTTATGTTTTACAGGATGCAATTGTAACAACCACGCTACCAGTTGCCACTTCGATTCAGCTTTATACGAATCGACAGGTCATGTCAGTGGCGGCGTTTGTGACGGCTGTCAGCATAATACTATGGGACCGAACTGTGAACTGTGCAAACCATATTTCTACAGAGATCCACAAAGAGATATACAAGATCCCGAAGTTTGTAGACGTACGTAACATTTACTTTACTTTAACTTATTTAAAATTCAGGAGGAGAGATTTGAATTTAAGTTGGTAATTCTGTAGACGTCTGATTGATCAGATTGCACCCAGCAGTTTAGAATTTACATCATCTGATAATTTACATTATTGATAGTTAAATTTTTTCTAATGTTAATCCTTATGACTTCTTAAACTTTCTTTATTTCTACAACTTTAACTTTAACAATTCAATACTAATAACGTCTCACTATCAGAACACAGAACTCAACTCTCTAATACTTCAAAAACTAACTAACTAATGTCAATTGTTCCGCTTTTTATACTTTTCACAGACAGTTCTCGATTTTTCGATGACATTTCTAGACCTTTCGATGACAGTTCAAGATGATTATAGATGTATGTCTTCTTCTTTTTCTTTATGAACCTCTACATATCCTCGGTACATGTTCGACGTAACAATATTTATTCGTATTGTCAAAGTCCAAGGGCCAATAACAATATACCAGTACGTCCCTGATTATAGTTAGGTCACACAGGGTGCGAAAGAGGGGTTTCCTGAACGTGAACGAACTAACAAGCGACAGCGAGTACTCAGTTAAACAAAACAATAACTCTTCTTATTTTAACTTCCTGTTGGTTCCTTACGCCATTTCTTCCTATAGAAGTATGTTTCTTCCAAAGTAGCGGTAGTTTTTTTTAAATTAACTACTCTTTCTTTCTTTCAGTGGAGTGAATAAAGGGTTTGGAAATTACTCCTCTTCATTAATAAATGGAATATATATATATATATATGTGAATTAATTAATTTTTTAGCTTGTGATTGTGATCCTCGCGGGGCTTTAGATGGAGGTATCTGCGATTCCGTAACCGATCCTGTAAATAGCTTAGTGGCAGGCGTTTGTCACTGTAAAGACAATGTAGAAGGTCGTCGATGCGATGCGTGTAAAAACGGCTTTTGGAATTTTACGGAAATCAATCCGTTAGGTTGTCAAAATTGCACCTGTAATACTTTCGGTACTATCGATAACCAAGGTTGTAATGTTTATACAGGAGAATGTACTTGTAAACGGTACGTAACCGGAAGAGATTGTAACCAATGTCTTCTTGAATACTGGGGATTGTCAGACAAAAGTGATGGTTGCCAACCATGTGACTGCGATCCTGGTGGATCGGAGGATAATTTCTGTGACGTGATCACTGGTCAGTGCAAATGTAGAGAGTTTATGACAGGAAGAACCTGCGATACACCTAAACAACAATATTTCACTGCTAATCTTGACTTTTTACTATACGAAGCCGAAGCTGCTAGATCGAATGGGCAAGTTGTTATTAGAGAACCATATAGAGACGGAAAGAAAGTTACTTGGACCGGTCCTGGTCTTATAAAAGCCTTCCAAGGTGGATTCGTCGAATTTTTAGTAGACGGTCTTAAAACATCAATGAATTATGATCTAGTTATTAGATACGAACCGACTAGCTCTGAGAGTTGGGAAGAAGTTCTTGTAACGATCGACAGACCTGACAGAGTTTCAGAAGGTCCTTGCCAAAATATTAATCCAAGAGACGATCAAAAACTTGTTAGCTTACCAGCTAATGCAATGAGCATCGTCACATATCCTCCAGTATGTCTTGAAGACGGAAAAGTATACAAGGTAATCCTCGAATTCAGAAGGTCGAACATACAAAAGGATGTTCCGACAGCGTCGGTGTTGATAGATTCAATCGTTTTACTACCGAGGATTGACGATATACCATTTTTCCACGGCTCCAAAGCCGCTGAATTTAGAAAACACGAATACGAAAGATACCATTGCAACGATCCGTCATATTTCGGAAGCAGCGATCGAGATAAACCCGAGATCTGTAAAAAACTGGACAGTAGTATGGCAACCTATATATTCAAAGGAGCATTTTGTAAGTATATTTTAATATTTCTTTCTAAGTTTATATCAAATAAATGTCGTTTTAGCTTGCCAGTGTGATCCCCATGGTTCTGTCAGTAAACTGTGCGATTCCAACGGAGGATACTGTACCTGCAAACCGAACGTAGTAGGTCGTCGCTGCGATCGCTGTGCTCCTGGAACTTATGGCTTTAGTCCAGAGGGATGTAAATCTTGCGATTGTAACAGCATCGGGGCGTTGGACAATTTTTGCAATGCTACAACAGGCCAGTGTAAATGCAGATCTAACAACTACGGCAGAGAATGTGACCAATGTAGAATTGGATCTTGGAATTTCCCTAACTGCGAAAGATGCGATTGTAATGGACACGCTGATACTTGCGAATCTAAAACTGGAATTTGCATTAATTGCAGAGAAAATACTCAGGGTGATCACTGCGAATACTGCGTTGATGGTTACTACGGAGATCCTAGAATAGATGTTGATATTTCTTGTAGACCTTGTCCGTGTCCAGGACACCTTGGATCTAATCATTCTTACGCGGATAGGTGTATGCTAGATTCTTTTACTAAAGATGTAATTTGTGAATGTCAAGAAGGATATTCTGGAGCTAGATGTGATGTGTGCTCCGATAACTACTACGGAAATCCTGAAATTCCAGGTGGAAAGTGTCAACCTTGTGAATGTAGTGATAAAATTGATCTCCTCGCTCCTGGAAATTGCGATCCCCACACAGGAAAATGTCTAAAATGTTTGTATGAGACAACAGGAGAGCATTGTGAAGTATGTAGATCCGGTTTCTTTAGATATTCTGAAGATAGACCTTGCGAAGAATGTGTTTGTCATATGCTGGGTACCAACAACTCAGCTGGACATTGTGATCCCTCAAGTGGTCAATGTCATTGTCTACCAAATGTATCTGGCTTAAGATGTGATGCTTGTATTACTAACCATTGGAAGATAGCAAGTGGAGAGGGTTGTGAAGCTTGTGCTTGCGATCCTTTAGGTTCCCTCAGCTCTCAGTGCAACGAGGTAATTATTTCTATGATAAAAACGTAGTCTAACATTTATTGAAACATTTTTTCTTTTAGTTCGATGGACAGTGTCATTGTAGACCAGAATTCGGTGGACGGCAGTGTAATGAGTGTACTCCAAGATCTTACGGTGATCCAAAAGTGCAGTGTTTCAGTGAGTTAAAATAGTATTTAATTTGAATGTAAAATAATTGAAAAACATTTTTAGAATGCGACTGTAATATAAGAGGTTCAAGAACTGAGCAGTGTAATATGCAGACCGGATCTTGTGTCTGTTTGCCAGGAGTCGGAGGTTATAAATGTGATAGTTGTGCTAGAGGTTATATTGGATCCGTTCCGGATTGTATTGCTTGCGGAGAATGTTTCGATAATTGGAACAGGATTTTGATAGAAGCAAAAAGTATATGTCGTATTTCTAGCTAATAACAAAAATATTTGATTAATTCTGGTTTTAGATCAAACTTTAGATATTATCGAAAGAGCCGGAGACATTAAGAAAGTTGGAGCGACTGGAGCGTACACTACAGAATTTGATGAAATGCAAAACCAGCTTGATGAAATTGAACAGCTTTTAAATAATACCGATGAAGTTGATGTTGACGAATTAGAAGATGAATTAGATCAATTACGAAACAAAATAAACAAAACTGAACAGGAAAAACTGAACAAATTGAACGATGAACTTGGTGAAAATAAACAATTAGTATTGTTAAAAGAAGTCACTTTAAATGATTTGAATAATTCTCTCAATGCATTGAAGCAGAAAATTTTAGATCTCCAAAATAATGGAACAAAGCTACAAGAAGCCAACGTACAAGGTGCTTTAACTCTTATCGGCAACGCAAAGGAAAAAGCCGATAAAGCTCTACAAAAAGCTGAAAATTCACAAGTAAGTAAATTAAATTTTTACGATTTTTACGGTTAATAATTTTTATTTAATTTTAGGACGATGTAAAGTACGCTGAAACTCAATGCACTGCTACTGCCAACTTTATCAACAACACCGAAAAACTTTACAAAAAACAATCAGAAGATAACGAAAATGAATTGAAAAATCTCTCGAAAAAGTTGGACGAACTAAACAGCCAGATTCCAGAATTGAACAATTTAGTTTGCGATGGTCGTGGAGATCCCTGCGACTCAATTTGTGGAGGAGCAGACTGTGAAAACGGCTGTGGAAATTCCATAACTTGCGCTAACGGTGCAAAACAACAAGCTGCCACTGCTATTAGAAATGCAAACGACACCGAAATCGCTTTGAGAAACAAAGAAAGTACTGCTAACGACTTGATAAGAAATGTAAGTGCTATTTCTCTTTTTAATATCATAATATTTAATTAATTATGTTACAGGTATCTCAAATAAATACGAACGAAACTAGGAATCTAGCAAAAGATACCCTGAATACGATCGTCGTGGAACTAACAAACGTTAATAAATCATTAATCGAAATTGGAGACATACGGAATGAAATGCGAGAGTTTATGGGTCAGAATAAATCCAAACCTGCAGACATTAAAAAATTAGCCGAAGAAGTAAGTTTAAATTAACATTTGGAAAAATATGTTAATTTAATCTTGTTCTTATATTGTAGATATTAAAGAAGAACGTCGAAAAGACGCCGGAAGAAGTTAGACAACTCGCTGATAATATTAAGAGTGCTATAGATCGCTTAACAAATACTGATTACATCATTGAAGATACTAAAGGTGATTTGGCCAAAGTAAACGAACTAAAAGAAATTGCCAAATATGCAAAGTAAGTAAACTAAGATGGATAGGTCCTTATTGTATTTTTCATAGTACTCAGTCCAGCATCTTTGTAATAAAAAGGTTTTTTGGTACCCAGTGCCATTTGCAGCTTAGTTTAATCTTACATTATAGCCTTTTTGCAGGCAATATAAATTGCATGCAAAATTAAAAACCATCGCTTCTTACATTTGAGCCTATTTGTTGCAAATTTCCAAGATTTTTTTGACAATTGACATTTGACATTATCAATGGACGCGTTCCAAGTGACAGAGCTGCTGAACTAAGCAGAAAAAGGCTCTCACACAACAGTTGCGAGCTCTTGGAACGCTTAATTTCCGCTTTTACTTGTCAGTTGTTACGACAGCCGTTTCGCGTATAATTTCTTGGCTCAGCAAAATAGCCAGCCGCTGAGACTGAGCGTTAGTGGTTACGGCATTTGAAATGTTACGCTCACTAAGCATTCTCAACGGTTGTGGCCCTTGGAACGCACCCATTATCACATTAATTTTAAGGTCGGCAGATAATTTCAAAGTTGGGTAGTTTACAACCATGACAAAATATAATATAAATATAAAGGATGGTTATGATTATTCTTCTACTTTTTATAATCGGCCATTATACAGAACAACCAACACAATAATTATGTTGTCAAAATCTAAAATTACTAAATATATGTAAAGTTGCGCGTGAAGAACCTTAAAAATTATCAACATTTCTAAATTTTTCAAGCCTGATAGTTGCAGTAAAAATGGACCGAAACGCACGTGCAATTATTATTCAACAAAGGCCAGCAATTTCTTTAAAAAGGCTGTAATGTAAGATTAGTTTAAGACCCATTGAAAGAATATTTGAGATTTTTTTCCTTTTCAGGAACAATGCCACGAAATTGTTGAAGGAAGCGGAAGACGTGAATGATGTATTAAATAAGACCCAAGACGCGCAAAAGGAAGCTGAAGATGCTATAGATAAAGCATGGGAAGACTATAAAGTTGTGGAGGATATTCTATACATGGTGAGAACACAAAAATTCTAAAAGTTGATTTATATGGAACTAACATTGTATTCTTCAGATTGGTAACAAAACTGAGTCTGCCCAGAATCTAACCAACCGTATAGATGGCGACATTCATGTCCTCAAGGACAAATTGGCAGACCTACAAAGAAACATAACGGATAACGGCATTTTCGCAAATAGGGTGGTAGAAGAATCGGTGAATATAAAGAAGAACGCCCAGAAAACTAAAGAAGAATCTGGGGTGCTGCAAGATAAGTATAACAAAGCAACAAATGACTTAGCAAAGAAATTAAATAACGTCAAGGTGACCAAGGAGCGTGCTAGTGAATTGTTTAAAAAATCTATAAATTTAGTGGCGAAAGTTACCAAGACACAAGAGGATATTCAAAAATTAGAGGACAGCGGACAGTTGTATGATATAGAAAATCTAGAGAGACAATTACAAGGATTGATAAAAAAAATGAACGACTATACAGGTCAGCTTGAGTCTAAAATGCAGTACTACAAGCACTGTAACTGAAATTTTTCATGGTTAAATTTTGTATTGTCCAGTAAATATGTGCTTGTAAATATATTTTAATTTTTTTTTAATATAGCGGTACGAATGGTTATAAAAATCGATAATATTAGTTGAAGAAATAGAGTAGATCCAGATGATGTTAACAAACTTGGACTCAACGGAAAAATATTTACCATATATATTTCCTATTAAGGGCGTTATACGAGGTTATCTTTTTCAGTATAAAAAAATAGCTGCGAATAGTTTTAAGAAATCTAGATTGGCCATTAGAGGAGATAAAAGTAACAAACTGAACTGCTGCAGTCACTTTGAGGTTTATGTTTCTTTTTATGGGAATATTCCTTAAAGTCGTGCTAATTTTTGTGTGTCTGTAAATATAATTAATAATTTATTCTTAGTTTCCCTTTTTTATACATTTTAACCATATACATTGTAAATTGGATTATTTTCTTTTATTTTAATTAGATTTAAAGTCTGTAAGAACATTAAGAATGTGTATGTGTGTATTTAATTTCATAAGTATATCACAAATTAATGACTTACTTAAATAATAATTTATAATAATTAATATTTATAATCTATACAGTACAAAATTAACTTAATCACGAAATTTGTATCACTGGTAACATGAGCATATAAACAAAATAATAAAGCCGTTGATAAACATTTCTACGTCCGTGTGTTTTCATCTATCCAATCTATGTATTCCGTTACTCTCGTGTACACACCGGGGTAGCCTGGTTCACCGCATTTGTTACCGAAAGAAACAACTCCAACTTGCACCCAACGGGCATTCCAATGGACCATCAACGGCCCGCCAGAATCACCCTGAAACATTAAAATACATCATTATCTAAACCACCACAGGCTATGTATTTGAATAGTTGTCAAAGATAATAGTTTAATGCTATTATAACGCTTTACAAAATTTGAAAAATATTTTTCAAAGAACAGACCGTTCACCAAGAAGCAACAACTACTTCCCAGGCTATATGCCCCGGCAGACCTTGAATCACACTTCTAAGTTAAACGGGGTTGGTATATCTGCAAGATACAACCAACCATTCTGGTTTGTAATTAGAAGGGACATCACTTGTAGACCGGTTTCGGCATATTTCCGCCACATCCGTACAAGGTAGATGTCATCCGTCCAGAAGCTCTGAGAGCATAATCCTGGACTGTAGACAACTCTGAAACCACATCAATATATTAACCTCAGTAAAGGAAATGCTAAGAATGCGATAACAGCGACATCCCCACATCTATCCACAAACCAAAATTCTATATTGACAAAACACCATCTCGGTTTTGTAGTAATTTACTTAATTAATTAAACAAAGGTTTATAGTCGCCATAAATTGAATACTTTCTTACCTGACAAGCATCAGTTCCTCCTTGCGAGTACCCAGCACAAATAAAATTCGAAGTAATAGGCTGAAAATAAGCATCATTGCAGTCTTCGTTTCTCCAAACGGGTAACAGCGCCTGTCTTTGTACAGTACTTTCCTTTCCGCCGTAGTAAGTAGTACCCCAACCTACCACAGTGGTTTTTCTACCGGCAAATTTTTCATTCCTTAATTCTGGAGGAGGTAAACAAAGAGGTATTACGTATTTAGATTTTCTAGCAGGGGTGTCTAATTTTAATATGGCGATGTCGTTGTAAAATCCTACTCTGGAGAATTGTTTGTGGGCTCTGATTTCTGAAACTTTGAATGTTACCGGAGCCGAAGGTTCATCGTCTCTCTTTAAATCTATGTCTCCTAGTCTCACGCTGAATTGGCGAGCAGAAAATCTGAAAATCGTTTATTACCAGCAGTAAAAACATCCTATGACTAAATATTTTGGTTACTTACGGCCTCTGTTTTGAATCTCTCGTACAATGAGCTGCAGTTAAAACATGAACAGCAGTTATCAAAGAACCACCACACCAAAACTCACTTCTACGAGATCCATGAAGGAATATGGCGGCCATCCATGGCCATCTACCAGGAAGAGCTTCTTCACCTCCCACTACTCGAAATTTAGCAGATTCAGGTTGGCCGCAATCTAAAAAGAGTATAATATCTCATTGAAAAAGTAACAAAGAGTCACATGTAGATTATTATAAATATTACAATTCCAAGTAAGTTTCACATTTATTAAATTCAGATAAAAAAGTGTTGAAAGAATGATATAAATAATAAATAGTAAACCTTTTTGTCTTCTTACCTTCAGGATCGACGTAATTGTCAATAACGGAAGGTAAAGGATTCGGTATACTTGTAATGGTACTATTTCCATTACTTAAAATACCAACAGGTGTAAGTTGTTGCGGTTTTTCTGTATTATAATAAATAGCGGCAAATGTAATTGGTCGTTGAGTTGTTGTTGTTGTTGTGGTGGTAAAAGTTGTCGTTGGTATACTTGGATGAGTAACTGGAACAAGTACTGTGGATTTGGGACAGCAAACTCCTGGTTCGAAAAGACTTTTGAAACAAAGGGATTGACGTAGGTTTCCAAGATTGAGTAAAAGTTGTGGACAGTTACTCAAATCGTCACAATAACTGGAAAATAAATATTTTTTAATCAAGACACGCCAATAGATAATCTGCCTGTTGAAATACATTAGATACTTATACCAGAAGCATGGTGAAGGGCAATAGTAACCTTCAGTCCAAAAGCTGGAAAAAGGGACATCGTTTGTGCTCAAAACGATGGAAAAAGCTATTGACAATTATATTAGAACGGAAATCCTGGAGAGACTACCTCACCATACCCGCATCAGCATGCTTACCGAGCAGGCAGGTCTACGGAGACTGCACTGGTACAACTGACGGAGGATATCCGAGGTGCTCTAGACAACCATGAAGCCATAGTATGCGCCTTTTTGGATATAGAAGGAGTTTTTGACAATACTCCCCATAAGGCTGTCAAAGAGCATTAAGTAGAAGAGGTGTATACAGCACAACATCCAAATGGATGTCGGAACTGCTCACCACTAGAGTAGCAGAGACGAGGACGAGCAAAGACATTGTCTCCATTTGTACAACTAGCGGATGTCCTCAGGGAGGAGTAGCATCCCCATTAATGTGGAGCCTGACGGTTGACGAACTCCTGTGTGGTTTAACTGACGTTGAAATATCCTGCCAAGGATATGCCGATGATATTGTCATAACAGCCAGGGGAAATTCGAAGCATCGTACAAAAGGGTCTGAACTATACAAATAGCTGGTGTAGGCAAGTGGGACTTCAACATCACCAAAACCATCTTAAAAGCCTCCAGTAAGAAAAGGAAGCTCAACCTCAAAACCATTAAACTTGATGGGAGCGAGGTTGAATGGAGACAAGATCTAGGATTGACTCTAGACAGTAAACTTCTGCGGAACAAACACGAAAAGGAGACGTCAAAAAATAATAGTTCAATACTATTATAACGCTTCACAAAATTTGAAAAGTAGTTTTCAAAGAACAGACCGTTCACTAAGAAGCAGCAACTACTTCTCGGGCTATATGCCCCGACAGACATTGAATTACACTTCTAAAGTAAACGGGGTTGGTATATCTTTGAGGTAGAACCAACCATTCTGATTTGCGATTAGAAGGAATAACATCACTTGTAGAGCGGTTTCGGCGTATTTGCGCCTCATCAGTATAAGTTAGATGATATTCGTCCAGAAGCTCTGAGAGCATAATCCTTCTTAGTGAACGGTCTGTTCGTTGAAAATTATTTTTCAAATTTTGTAAAGCGTTATACTAGTATTGAATTATTTTTTGACGTCTAAACTAAAATATGACAATTATTTACAGGTAACTGTTTTTAAGTAAATAACGAAAAGGAGATTATATACAAACCAAAAGGGCTCTAATGGTGTGCAAGAATCTGGCAGGGAGAAATTGGAGCTGTAACCCAAAAATCCTGAGCTGGATGTACACCTGCCATAGTGAGATCAATTATCACTTATCGAGCCATTGCGTGGAGTAGTAGAACTAGCCTATTGACAACGAGAGAAAACCTCTCCAAAATTCAAAGACTAGCCTGTATGTGCATTACAGGAGCAATGAGAACATGCCCAACGGCAGCCATGGAAGTGATTCACAACATCACACCACTACATATGGTGGTGGAAAGTGTTGCAGAAAGAACAAGATACAGACTAAGTAAAGAGGGAATCATTAAAAAAAAGCTCTCCTTAGTTCTTAGAAATCAGATATGCCAAAAGATGGTATGATGAAAAAGTATAACTTTTCAAACAAATTCGTTACGGAATTAAGCAACAAGAAGGAATGGTATCCAAATACCATTACCAGACTTGGAAAGAATGCCATTCAATGGTACACAGACGGCTCAAAAGCAATTGAAGGAACTGGGATAGAAGTGTTCAAGGGCCAGGAAGAAAACACTCTGAAAGCTTGGGAAAAAACTCAAGAATCTTTCAAGCGGAAATTCATGCCATAAGAAAGTGTGCCCAGTTCAATATTGATAAAGGATATAGAAGGCAAATAATTATCATAATGTCGGATAGTCATGCAAAGCAGCCATTAAAGCACTGAGATCTTGTGCAGTCAGTTCCAAAATGGTGTGGGAATGCCTAGGCAAACTCGATGAACTAGGCGAGAAGCAATAGTCACCTTACTGTGGATTCCAGGTCACACTGGAATAGAAGGAAATGAAATAGCAGATGAACTAGCAAAGAGGGGGACTGAAACACCCTTTTGCGGTATCAGCTCCAATGTAATATCGGAAAAAATAGGCAAAGCCGAAAAAAGAGAAGATCTGACCATTGGAAAGATCTAGTAAGACTTAGACAATCAAAGATTCTTCTGGGTGACTGCAACCTGTTGAGATCAAATGAATGCATAAGTCAAAGTAAAACTGCACTAAGAGTTTTAACAGCGATCCTAACGGGACATTGTCGCCTGAATGGGCACCTGAAAAAGCTCAAAATAGAGGAGAAAGAAAAATGTAGATTCTGTGGCATGGAAGAAGAAATCTCCATCCACATACTTGCGAATTGCACAGCAATTCAGAATCCTAGGGCACAACACCTAGGAGATTACTGGATAGAAGGGGGACATTTACCTAAGTTAGCGGATATCCTAAAACTCCTCCGGGAAATAGGACTAAAGGAGCTACTCGTCTCTGAGACTTTCCTCAGGTACTAAGTAGAATTAAGGGGGCACAATAGATCTTTTGGGTCTCAGTTTACATACATACATACATACATACATACATACATACAAAGTAAAGGTAACGAACTCTATAATTTTTATTTGTTTCATTCGTGTATTAAATAATAGCTTTTAACTTTCTTTATTTAAGTATTTGAATCACGGGCTATATTAGATTTCCAATGACACAATACTCTCTCAATTTTAAGCACCGTCACTACTTGCAATATGAAAATCTCAGAAATATCATTCATTGAATTATGAATTAGGTAAACAAGATTCGATAGACGAGGTTAGGTAGGTGATCTGTGGACGAGGTCTCCCTAATTTTTAAATTTACTGTAATATAAAAATACTATACTTACCCATCTGTGCCCTCAGGCGTTGTACAACTTCTTGTATCTTCATTTTCATCAATTTTATTAGTTGGATTAATATTAGTATTGCTAATTTGATATTTAACCTTTTCTTTTTTTATTTTGTCTTCGTCTTTGTCAACAATAACTGGCAAAGCCTCTCTAACGAAAGGAGCTATGGTATCCGTGACATTCCTTCCCAAAACATTTTTACTAAGTGTATACAAAGCACCTGGAACATCTGAAGAAATTTGTCCGTTTTCTCCTCTTGTCATATTTACTAAATACCTTCCCACGGTGTTCAAAGCTCCTAGAGTTTCGGTAATCTTATATATAGTTTCGGGGTTAAAATGCCTTCCAGATTCAGCGTCACCATTTCCCTGATATTGTCTATCAATATTTCTGTATTGGTAATTTCGATCTACATTTCTTTGGTGATTGGGTTGGTAAGGATGGTATGGTGGTGTTATTGGTCTGGGTGGAAAAGGCTTAGAGTACTCTTGTGGATAATGTGGCTCTTGTTGTGGCGCTCGCATCCATCTTGGATTGTTTTGTACGGTGAAGCGAGGATCATAGTATTCCCTTCCTGAATATTCTGAGGTCAGTGGAAACAAGAAACACAATATGGATAATTTACCTGAAAAAAATAAACAAAAATCCGATATTTGTATAGTTTCTACAATATATCTATAATCTCTCATTATTGACACATTATTATGTATGTTCGTTGCTTTGTTTAAGCCTAGAAAGTACAAAAAATATAAATAAAATGAATTTAAACCTATCGAAAGTTAATTAAGATGTTAACCTTAAATATACACTCGTAGTCAATGGACTTTCTAAAAAAATTTATTACACCGATGATAAGGATAATATACCTACGTCTAAGTATTTATGAATTTGTAATTAAATGCAAGCAGCCAATATATCACTAAGGAGAAAGTGGTGAATATAGACTGGCTTGATATATCTTGGAGAAATTAGGAAGGGCTATTTTATAAAAGTAAATTTAGCAAACCAATCCCTATTATATTATTATAGGCTTTCTTATAAAAGATGGTGATATGAAAATTCCAAAATATGTATGTATACCTATACCTACCATTATATAAAGTTATTTACCTTTACATAAATGCAATTGCATTCAATTCACCAGTGCAGTAGACAAATAATATTTATTTACGAAGAATCATGAATTACCTATATACAAGAAAAAATATTAGCTGTATTTTTTAATAAGCCTTAATCTTGCTAGTCTGAAAGATCTACGTGCTTCTCCTGTATATAATTTTGGTTTAAAATGGTTTTTTCCAATAATATTAATGTTGAAATTTGTGGGATACGTTATTGGAATAACCGAAGAAACGGATGTTGACGTTCCTTTCGAGTCGAACTTCGGTGAAAGTGAAACCGTTTTGTGCTACCTTGACACTGTAACAACATCAACAACAGAGCCTCTAGTTATGCATGACCAAAAAGTTTGATTACGCAATCATATAATCTTGAGTATATTTCTTCATCGAAATATTAAAATGTTTCCAAGACTTAACAGCGGTAAAAAATAAGAAGAGCCAATGAACTGTTCAGTTCGTTGAACAAACGCTTTATCGAAGAAGTTAAAATTAATGATCTTATCTAGATAATATATCAACATAAAGAGTGTACCAAATATTAATTATCTAATAAATAATTTTTTGAATCAATTTTAAGTTTTGTAAAAACGATAAAGGTAGAACAATGACTGTGCATAAATTCTACACTCAATTACTGGTTGAATTAATCAATTTCATGTAAACCTAGAGAAAGTGAAAAATGTACTCCTTGGTGTTAATGAATAAAACAGAGATGAAGTATCAACAAACCCATTGTTTTCTTTTTAATTTATATTCCTTGTTAAATAGAAAGGAAGTATTTTATATCAACTTTCAATCGGCCGATTCATTCAAAATTTCTTTAATGAGTAGGCGATAATGTTCACAAAACCATTCCAAGACATATTAATTTGATTCCAATTCTCTCTCGAACAAATTGTCATCTTAAGCACACTGATTTATGACATAAATCTGTTGAAAAATCATTTTCTAAATTAAAAATTAAGATATTATTGTCACTAGCATCTTACTAAAATATTATAATAGGATATACGTGGACTAGTTTAGAACAGTATCCTACGATAAAACGCAAACAAACGTATTACGCAAGATTTTTTGCACTAGAGTATACAAAACTGAAAACAAGGAAAGCCTTATGAATATTATAGTCCTATAATTATAATAACAATTTTCGTAGCTTTTTATGACTTTTTGAACGTAATATAGAAATTTTAAGCCAAAAGCTGCCTTTTCAGACACTCTTATATATGAAAATCCACCAACTCGACCCCGTAGATTCCGAAAATAATTATAAAAATTTCCTAAATTCCCAGGTTAAAAGTTTATTTTTTCGAAAATCTTTACTCTACACTTTCGGGTGACGCTGTATAAAAAATATCATAGATACATCTTCGCTGATTATTTTCCCAGATTTGTTCACCATCTGAGAGTAAGGATTTCAAATTTCAGATCAAAATTCCCATTATTATGGACTTTACGATTTTTTGACTATGTGCGTGTACTATTGGCCATCGAATATACCCACTTTAGAATTTTCAAAATTCCAAAATCGGAACCAAGTCTTTTCAGATATATGGAAATATGCTAATTAAACTCCGTAGATTCCGAAAATGGTTATAAAAATTTTCTAAAGTCTAAGGTTAAAAAGTTTATTCTGTCGAAAATATTTACTCTTCACTTTCGGGTAACCCTGTATACAAAATACTATAGATACGTCTTAGCTGAATTTTTTCAATTTCTTTCATTATTTGAGATTGTTGATTTAAAATTTTTGTTCAAAATTCCCATTATTATGGACTCTACGATTTTTTGACTATGCGCGTGTACTATTGGCTATCGCGTATACCAATTTTCGAATTTTCAAGTATTTTCAGATACTTTTATATATGGAAATATGCTAATTCAACTCCGTAGATTCCGAAAATGGTTATAAAAATTTTCTAAAGTCTAAGGTTAAAAAGTTTATTCTGTCGAAAATATTTACTCTTCACTTTCGGGTAACCCTGTATACAAAATACTATAGATACGTTTTAGCTGAATTTTTTCAATTTCTTTCATTATTTGAGAGTGTTGATTTAAAATTTTTGTTCAAAATTCCCATTATTATGGACTCTACGATTTTTTGACTATGCGCGTGTACTATTGGCTATCGCGTATACCAATTTTCGAATTTTCAAGTCTTTTCAGATACTTTTATATATGGAAATCCACCAACTCGACCCCGTAGATTCCGAAAATTATTATAAAAATTTTCTAAAGTCTAAGATTAAAAAGATTATTTTTTCGAAAATCTTTACACTCCCGTTTCGGGTACCGCTGTATAAAAAATATCATAGATACATCTTCGCTGATTATTTTCCCAGATTTGTTCACCATCTGAGAGTAAGGATTTCAAATTTCAGATCAAAATTCCCATTATTGTGGACTTTACGATTTTTTGACTATGTGCGTGTACTATTGGCCACTTTAGAATTTTCAAAATTCCAAAATCGGAACCAAGTCTTTTCAGACACTTTTATATATGGAAATATGCTAATTCAACTCCGTAGATTCCGAAAATGGTTATAAAAATTTTCTAAAGTCTAAGGTTAAAAAGTTTATTCTTTCGAAAATATTTACTCTTCACTTTCGGGTACCCCTGTATACAAAATATCATAGATATGTCTTTGCTGATTTTTCTCAATATTATTTCATTATCTGAGAGTGTTCATTTAACATTTCAGCTCAAAATTCCTGTTATTATTGACTATAAGATATTCTGACTATGCGCGTATATTATTGGCCATCGCGTATACCTATTTAAAAAAAAAGTGCGTACCTACCAATGGGAATTATCCAAAAGCGCATCCTAAAATGCATCCTAAAGTATATCCAAAAACAAACAGTACTAGCACCACATGCACTCACATACAAGACACTGAAAGTTATCGTTTGACCCAAATTTGCGTAGCAAAGACGAGTCAAATCCAAAGAAAGTGACTGCTTTAGTAACTCCCTTCTTTCTTCATCTCTCCCACTTGAAACATATTTTTACTTTCGTTCAGAATTAAGAATTTCTCCTAATGATTTGTTTACGAATTTATTTGCTTCAAACCCGGACCCGATGCGGTAATCAAAACCGTGTGATTAGACTTATGATTTCTTGTAATCACTTACATGATTTGGTTTACTCACACAGGATGGACACCTTTTATTGTAACCAGATAAATAATTAAGGTGTTATATAATCTAATATTAATAAATCACAAAACATTATTCTACGTCTTTTATTATTTTTTGTAATTGATTTAAATTTTCCAGTACCTAAAGCTTATCGGTATAAATATGTGAGGATACATCATAGACCAGCGATTAAATCCTAAGAATATAATAAATTTGCGAGTTGTGGACAAAACTTAAATTGAAAATGTTTAAGAGTTTTGCGCAGACAAAAAGTATTGCATGACATAATATTTATCTCAGATTCAATCTATTATTACACGTAAATAGGGAAAACCTACTTTCAGAAGATATTTCTTAATTCTATACACTTAAATGAATGAATAACCATTGCCTAGCTCGTTTTAAAAGTTTTTAAAATGACATCAATTATATTCGAAGAATCAAGTGAAAAAGTAGCACAAGCAAATTTGCTAATGTCTCATTTAAATAATAAAATGGATTTTAATTATATTATATTGTGGGTTTTAACTTTTATCTAGTTTTTTCTTCCATTACCAATTTATTTTTATTTGGAAAAAGAAAACTGAAATATTACTTTCTCCAAATACTTTTCTTACAAAAATAAGTTTGGCCGTTCAGAGTAATTATAAAAGAAAGTCAATGTTTAAAAATTATTTTCAAAGATGTCCGTCACGTATATGCAATACACATTACATCACTGCTGTTCCTTGAGAATGACGATTCGTTTCCATAAACAAGTCTACTGTGGCTTGACACTGACAGCTGACGGAACAGAATTGACACATATATTAGGGTTGCGCGATACACTTGAAAGTATCGATATTAGGTATCGATACGGATCGGAACGTAAAATATCGATACAGTAGAATATGGAATGTTAATGTATCGATACTCAAAGTATCGATACGTTAACGATCCGAGATTTTACAGCTGCCAGCGGGTCTATTCAAAAAGCAAAGTGTGGTGATGAAATGAATTAAATAACAACAAAACTGTCAAAAGATATTTTTAATAACTCAAAATTATAAATAAACGACGAAACTTTACACTAATACAGTAAACTGCATACGACAAATAACGGTTGCGTGAATATATTTGCTTTTGTTAGTAGATAACGCCACTCGCCGCTACCACTAAAAATCCCGGATCGCAAGGTATCGATACAGTACAAATGTATCGATACTTGGAATGTATCGAAAAGCATAGTATCGATACAAAATATCGAGTATCGGAAGTAAAAGTATCGATACACTGGAATATCGGATCGTATCGCGCATCCCTAACATATATATAACCTCAAAATATTCAAAGCAGAGACATTCAAAGTATGAATATAAATTAAGTAAACAACTGTTATAATTTGAATTTTGAATAAAAAAGTACAAAGTCACCATGTTACCACGTTTTATAACTCTACTAAGTATAATTATCTATTTTTTTAACAAAACAATTTTATAAAAATATATTTTTTAGGACAGACATCAGCAGGGTTGAGAGAATACTCTACAAGTATATCAAAACCAAAAACTGGTATAATTTTGGTTAACATGGGTGGTCCAGAAAAGACAGACCAAGTGTACGATTATTTGCACAGAATAATGACTGACAGAGATATGATACAACTCCCCATAGCTCAAGAGTAAGTTAACTTGAATATTCTATGGAGGGTAGAAGGAAGGAGCACCATCTGAATGTATTAAAAAGTGTCCATCGGAAGGAAGCAAATTAAGGTGGCGCCATAGTAGCAAGTGGAAAGAATTTAAAAATAGCGCCATGAATTATTAGAGTAAGATACAAAATTAAAAAAGGAAATACTACGTAAATAATTGAGATTTTAAATACTGCATATTTCTCAACTACACAAGTCACGAAAAATACTAAATTTTTCAACCCAGCACAATTCACTCGGTTTATAACCCTAAATTCACCTCATTTCCATTAGCTACATGAGCGCTATTTCGGTGAATCTTCGAATTATAATTTGCTGTTTACAGGTGGACACTTTTTCAACTTGTTACCCATACAAGATGGTGCTCCTTCCTTCTACCCTCCATAGAATATTCAAAATGATCCTCCCAATACTAATTAAATTGTATTTTTAAGTCAGTTAGGACCTTGGATAGCTAAACGTAGAACTCCTGAAGTCAAAAAGAAGTATGAAGAAATAGGAGGAGGTTCGCCAATTCTAAAATGGACAAAGCTACAGGGTAAACTTTTGTGTGATAAGCTAGATCAGTATTGTCCAGAATCTGCTCCTCACAAGCCTTATGTTGCCTTTAGATACGTTCCACCATTTTCAGCAGATGCTTTTGCAGAAATAGAAAAGTTAGTAATAAAAATAAATAGGATTTAAATTTTATTATTATATTTATATTTCAGAGATGGAGTTGAACATGCTGTTATATTTTCGCAGTATCCACAATACAGTTGTGCTACTACAGGTTCCAGTTTTAATGAAATTTATAGACATTTGAAAAAGAAGTAACTGCACCTTATTTTCTTTTTATTCAGTCTGTATTTATTCATACTAATTTTAGGGGTTTATCTAATGGTCTGACACTATCTATTATTGACAGATGGCCTATCCATTCATTATTGGCTAAGTGCTTTGCTGATAATATTAAGAAAGAACTTGAACAAATACCAGAAGATAAGCGAAAGGAAGCTATCATCTTATTTTCTGCACATTCCTTACCTCTTAAAGTAAATACAACCAACTACAAGCAAATAGTTTTGTTATTTTATCATGAAATGCATATTTTAGGCTGTAAATCGTGGTGATCCTTATCCTTCAGAAGTTGGAGCAACTGTTCATCAAGTAATGAAAGAACTAAACTTTTTGCATCCATACCAATTAGTATGGCAGTCCAAAGTAGGTCCTTTACAATGGTTGGGACCAATGACAGATGAAGCAATCAAAGGCTATGTAAAACAAGGGAAAAAAACTTTTGTAGTAGTTCCTATTGCATTTGTTAATGAACACATTGAAACTCTTCATGAGCTGGATATTGAGTATTGTCAAGACTTAGCAAAAGAGGTTAGTCTAAGTCTAAATTCTTGTCAGAATTTTAACATTAATATTGACATTGAATTTATAATTGTTTTAGGTTGGTGTTGAGATAATACGAAGAGTACCAGCTCCTAATGACCATCCCATATTTATAGAAGCCCTTTCTGACATCGTAAAGAATCACTTGAAAGAAAAGGTTCCAGTGTCTTCTAAGTTTTTGAATAGATGCCCACATTGTGTTAATGAGAATTGTTCTATCAGCAAAAAATGGTTTTCTGAGGTGTGTTCTTTTTAAAAAAAATTGTGCTGTTTGTTTTTGATAATTTAAATTGATTGTAATTGTTTCAAAGAGTTAATAAAGTTGGAGATTTTTTTATCAATAGTTATTTGATTATTTATCCATCTAGTCCTAACAGAATCCTAAGCAGCTCTTCAGAATGTAACATATTTTTTGGTATTTTCATAAATTGCAATTACATCAAACTTAACCTAAAATGCTACTAAAACATATTTTTGAAGTGAAAACTTCTTCAGGCTCGTTGAGCTCTTTTTTGGGGTAAAGAAAAAACATGGATTTTTCGTCATCGTCACGCTTTTATGCAACATAATTAACAATGAACCGTATATAGTGTTGCATAAATCATCGTCACACTTCCCATGAGCTATATGTATATGTGTGTACTTTTTTTTGTAAAAAATTCCATTTACGATGGGGTTACGATAAAATTTTTAAAAAGGATTCATTTATTGGTGTTTTCACTTCAGTCGGCAGTCCTATGACTGGACTCTACATTTTTTTGCTGTTCCTTACCCTATTAATCCTTCCAACAATCACATAGGGTGATTGCGCCAGTTTGCCGGCCACTTCCAGTTGTCGGCCGTTTTAATGGAATAATAAGAAAAATGATAACTCTTGAACTTCGAAAACCCTGCCAAACTTTCGGCCACAGTTCTCCCGTCATTTTCCTTTAGATTTACCTGTGCTGCCAATACAATTATTCATTCCCTCTCAGTTCAGTTCACGGTGGTCGAACTGACCGTTGCTCGGTCGTTACGCAGTTGAAATAAAATAGTGGCGAACAACTTTTTCAACGGTAAGTTTCTGTTTAATTTTCTTAGATCTACTATAAACTTTTGATATAGGAGGAGAACATTGAAAATAAATGATTTTTTCTTTTTATTAAGCGGTGGCCGGTGCTCTGGAGTCTTGAAACAACGATTTTCCATTTGTCGGCCATGATGGCCGAGAATTGGAATAATAAGCTGTCTATTCGTGCTCCCTCAATTCCAATGTTGACACTTATCGTTCTATCCTTTTTGACGGTGCTACATAAGTTAATACTATAGCCAGTTTCCGGCCACCAAAATTTTGTATATTGAGTAATTATGATTGCTTGCCTTTTATGTGGCCGAGAATAGGTTTTACATGAGCTAGTTGTCGGCCAGCACATATTTCTATAGGATCCAGGCGGTCGCGAACTAGCTTCAAAAACGCCTGTTCTCGGCCAGTACCACTTCATACAATATATCTTTAAATTACAAATATTCAGAATGGGAAAAAATAAGGCCTGGGTACCTTGGTGTTTTCAATAATTCTCCAGGTTTTTTTTTATTATTTTTTTCAGATGGCCCCAGTCAAGAAAACTCTGAAAAATGGGACTCAGTTTAGATGTACCTACTGTAAAAAGGCACCTTCTCAACTATGGTGAAGATGCATTGAAAAAGGCCCTTGATGATATAAAGGTGCACGGTACGGGTATTCGTGAAGCCTGACGACTGAATAGTGTTTCTAGATCAACAATTCAAGATAGGATCCATGAAAGAATCTAGAGAAAAAAAGGAAACTTGGACTTAATCCCGTACTGGGAATAGAAGGAGAAGAGAAAATTTCATAATGGGTGATAAATATGGCGAAGTGTGGTTTTCCGATTCATAAGAAAGATTTGTTCGAGATAGTAGCGATCCATTCGATAAACATCTTAAATTCCCTGATTAAACCAGATACTCATAAGAAACGTTCAGATACAGTTAAATTTCCTATGGCCATCTCCTCTGAGAAATGGCGTATCAACTTGGCACTCAAAGAAGAACAAAAAGAAGACGCAAGATGCGGGCTTCTTTGAAAGCAGAAAGGGAAGCAAAACTGCACGACAATAGGCTAATCAGACGAAAGAAATTTGCTGAAAGACAAGCAAAAATGAAATCAAAACAAAAACCTGAAAATCCAAAACAGAAATGTTGGTTATGTGAAGAACTGATTAGCGATATAGAGGACGAGGGAGAGAAAAATGTAGATGGTACCACCTGAAGTGTACCAATCTTCCTAATCTACCTTATATTGAAGCTACCGAAAAGGATTATACCTGCGAAAATTGTGGGTGATCCTAAACACAAATTTCTGGGCTCCGGACTTATTCAGTCACCTAACTAGTTCCTTATTTCCTGTGATACAGTTTTCAATTTGTTTAAGAATAAACATTTCTTTTTGTCGTTTTCATATTTTATTTTTGTGTTTTTGTTTAAATTTTGTCTTTTGTATTAAAATTTTGAATAAACTCACAAATGCGTTATTTGGGTTGCTCATTGGAGTATTACTAATATCGACCTTATTGATAGGGAACATAAGATTAATGGCCGAGAAAAGGCGTCAATGGACGACAACTGGGAAGGTGGCCGAGAACCGGCGCCCTAGTAGGTCGAGAAGTCGGATCTTGTGGCCGAGAACTGGCAAAAGTGTCTTTTTTGTTAATATTATATTTTCCATTAAAACGTGGAAAACTCTAATATACTAATTTATAATTCTAATGACTTGTTCTATTCTCCATAATTTTTTTAATTTATTTATATGTGATTATTCACCTATGGAGCCATGTCAAACCTATGATGTACTCTTAAGTGGCCGACTATTGGCGCAATTACCCCTAAAACTTAAAAAATAAAATTGAAGTAGAGCAGTATAACAAAGCATTCCTTCGGAAATAGTAGTGTAATATTGGTTGTCTATGTGTCATACATAACTTTATTTATAGTGGAAAATCGACTGAAAAAAGGTATAGGTAGGTACCTACCGTTCTTTCTCTTGCAAAAAGTTCATTGGGAGTTTTTATCAATGTAGAAGAGACGAGATTCTCTGTCTATATAAATTCGCAATAAATTTTTCGCAGGACACTGAAAAGTATAATTTTTATTTGGTATTTTGTCATTTTCGAAACAGAAACGTAACATAAATATTATAATACCGTAAAAAAACATCTTGAAAACGAAACCAGTATTATGCGTCGAAAACTGAATACCTTGACTATAATAAGGTAATATTTTTATGAAATCTAATGAATATAAGATTAATTTGTTGTCTGGCATACCTAATTTATGAAGATAAATTATATACCAGTAGTTTAAGAGGAATTTTTGATACGCGCACCAGTGCCCTTTTTGCTGCATTTGCTACTCCTGCGTACTTCAGTCTTTTCTAACGTTGGCACTGTTGACAGTTAAAATTTGGTAGCGTCATTTTGAATTTAAAATTATATTAACAATAAAGTGCATATATAATATATGTGTAAAATGTTCACAATAAGGAGGCATACAGAAGCATCAGACCACAGGAAGTTGATAATATATAAAACATCTATGTGCAGTTTTATTTTTATCAATAAATGCGTAATATTTCAAAAGTACCATTGTGGTCGACTATTCTTTTTCCTCTTAAATACGGAATAATCTTAGTTATCTATAACCATACCTAATCATTATCTTAGTGATAATGATTCACTAATATTGGTTTTGGAATTTTCATTACACATATATCAGGATGTGTGCAAATATAATCTGCCTCTTTTAATCTTTTATTTTCAATATTTTTTGTTGCTTTCACTCATTTAAGTAATCCAATAATTGTCCAAAAAACAGTATCGATAAGGTACACGACAGTTGAGTTAATAAATGATTGTAAAAACATTAACCCATCGCGAAATGGCTATTCTGCCAGTTTCGATAGGCCGGATATGTAAATGGCGGCCAGTTTTCCACGTCGGAAAAACCTGCCTGAAAAACCGATAAGGTACACCTGTGAAATTTTTTTCAGGCATTGTTGAGACCTTGACTAAGAGCGGTGTAACAGTGGCAGAAAGTTAGCAGGTCGGAAAACCCTCGGCAGAAATGATTCAAAGTCGTGGAAAATTCCCATGAAAAAACCGATAAGGTTAGGTTAGGTTAGTTTTCAATTTTTCCGATTTTTTCTAATTTCTGCGGAGGGTTTTCCGGCCCGAAAAACCAGTGTTCTAAGTTGAGGGCTAAGCAATGCCTGAAAAAAAGTTTTGCACGTGTACCTTATTAAATTTCCCGTTGACGCTACAGGCTTTTAGTTCTTTCTGCCGAGGCTTTTCCGACCTGCTACTCTTCTGCCACTATCGCTCCGCTCTTCCTTAAGGCCCAAAGAATGTACGGAAAAAAGTTTTTCACGTGTACCTTATCGATTTTTTCATGGGAATTTTCCACCACTTTTAATCATTTCTGCCGAGGGTTTTCCGACCTGCTAGCTTTCTGCCACAGTTACACCGCTCTTAGTCAAGGTCTCAACAATGCCTGAAAAAAATTTCACGCGTGTACCTTCTCGGTTTTTCAGGCAGGTTTTTCCGACGTGGAAAACTGGCCGCCATTTACATATCCGGCATATCGAAACTGGCAGAATAGCCATTTCGCAATGGATTAATGTTTTTACAAACATTTATTAACTTAACTGTCGTGTACCTTATCGATACTGTTTTCCAGCTCTCCGACTATAAGGCAATATTTACTTTTGTTTGTTGATAATTTAAATCTACTATAATTTATTAATAGAACATGGCCCGCTTCGTATTTACATCATAGTCTTTTATTCAACAAATACTTCCTAATAAAAGTCCAAACATACAGGAAATTTATCAATATGTAGTCTAATACCATTATATTAATACTATAATATCATTGATTAATATTATTAAACAATGCTAATATACCCATATAAGGACAACCAGCGAATATAATTATTCCATATATTATCTACATTTATTTACTTAGCTAGTTTTATGTAACCTGTACGTAGGTTTTACCATGATGGGTTTTACCATGTAGATACCACATAGTCAAGAATAAAATTTCAATACGTATTTCTCTATTTGTTCCCTTTTTCAACTCTGTCTACATAGATACCTATTGCCCCGTTTTTTATATATCTGGGTCATCTGCTAAAATTTGACATGCTAATACTTCCGCCAGAATCTGTCAATGATATTTAAACAGAGTGCTTCTAAAGTACCTATTTCGCCCTAAATTTGCACCAAAAACTTTTGAGACACCCTATATAATTAAGCTCGTCCAATTCTCCACCCTTCTATAAAGTCATATGAATAAAAAGGGGGACAATCAAAGAATGAAAACTATATTTCTTATTAAATAATGCGAGCAGCTGCGCGATCAGTTAAAAAACTTCCAGATACAAAAACTGCCTTGCTACTCTCGCTAGGCACCATAATATCACGTTTTCTATTTTGCCTATAGTAAAATCGCAATCGGTGCGAAACAGGTCATTTCAGGGGTGGGTACCTATTATTATTTTTAAGGTATAGAGACATTCGGATTACTGAAATATTTATTACGAATATTATTGAATGCCTATATTATTTTGGTGTATTCGGTTGTAATTTTTCTATGAACATATAAACGACTTTTGCATATTATTATTGTTGAAAAAATTTTCAAGAACTATTGTGAGTCTTAATGACTTCAGGCAAACGGGGTGGGATTATAGTTTCAAATATAATTCCCCTACCTGACTATGGAATTTGTGTATTATTGTTTCAAAGGTAGTTGCAGTCTGACCGTCAGCAATTATTCATTTAGTGAATATAGAAAGAACTTGCTCGCTTGATAACTTTAATAAAGTAATTATTAGTTTCGGTTAATAGTGACAATGGCAGAAAATTTGCAGTACGGATCCGGGTTTACATCTGTAAAGAATACGAAAAAGCCGGCGTTGTCGGTGAACGAGAAAGTAATAATAAAAAATGTTTATAATTACTTAAGAACTGAAAATCCTTCAGGTTCAGTTGATGACATTGTTGCAAAGACAGTCGTAAGCAAATCAACAATATACAAAATTAGAAGTGAAGCGAAAAGTGGAGTTATTAAATCCGCAAAGAAAAATGCAGGCGGTAAAAAGAAAGTTGAATTCGCAGAAGAAATTAAAAACGCAATAAGAAGAAAAGTACACGAATTTTATTTTAGGAAAGAAATCCCAACACTAGCTAAAATTTCGGATGAAATGAATAAAGATCCATATTTCCCTATAATGGGCCGAACGAACCTACGGGAAACGCTACAGGAATTAAAATTTAAATGGGCAAAACATGATAGAAAAGCGATTCTATGGTACTGACGAAATTATTTGTTGGAGACGGAGATATCTAAGAACAATTTCTAAATTACGTGCAGAAGGCAAACCAATATTTTACTTGGATGAAACCTGGGTGAATGAAGGCTACACTGTCAGTAAAATGTGGCAGGATACCAACATTCATTCTTCATGACAGGCTTTTTTGGAAGGATTGAAGAGTCCATCCGGTAAAGGACGACGTCTAATCATAACTCATATTGGCAGTGATAATGGGTTTTTAGATGGTGGTTCTTTAATATTCCAATCTAAAAAAACTGGAGACTACCATGAAGATATGAACGCCGACGTTTTTGAGCCTCCTGCTCGATATGCAGTGGACGAACTAGCAAAAAAACGTGGTATTGACGTAGTGCGACTTCCCCCATATCACTGCCAATTAAATCCGATAGAACTGATATGGGCACAAGTGAAAAGTTTTATAGGTCGACATATATCTACATTCAAACTAAAGGATGTGCAAGCATTATTAGACAGGTCCCTATTACAAGTTACTAAATAAAATTGGCAAAAAGCAATTCCTCGTGTATTAAAAGAGGAAGAAAACATGTGGAATCTGGACAAAATCTTAGATGCAGACATTACAGTGACACCATTAAAAATTTCAATAAATAATGACTCCTCAAGTGACGATTGTGATTTAGAGACATTTGCACTTACTAATCTAGACTAAGATGAAGGAAGAACTATTTAAAACAATTTACAAGTGGCACGTTCATATTAATTTGGTAAGCAAATTACAATTAGTACCTATACCTATCATAACATTGTATTATTTAGAATTCAAGCCATAATTTAACGGTCAACATTTTAAACCACACTTATTTAATAGGATATCTACGTATTTTCAAAATTTAAAACTTAAGCAATACAACAAATATTAACAATATACACCTATGTCCAAAAGTTTGGAATATTTCATCTTTTTCTTGATTTTTATATAAAAAATTTTCTGAATAATTAAACATCATTTTGCTACAACTCCCACCAATACTAAATAAATCTCAAAGCCAGATAAACAATATGAAAAAAAATGATTTATTCTTTTGGAGAGAAAAATTTACAATGTACCACTTACATTTAAAATTAAATTAGTATAGAAAAAAATATTTTTTTATAAAATTAATAATCAGTATTTCCTCCATTGGCCTGTATGCGTGACTGTAGGCGATTTGGCATGCTGTCGATTAAATGGTCGAGCTGGGCTTGCGGAATTCTCTCCCATTCTTCACGAGCAGCATCTTTTAGTTCTCGCAGTGTAATAGGGGATTTTTTTCGCTTCTTAATGCGTGTTTTGAGAATGTCCCAGGCATGTTCAATGACGTTCATGTCAGGGGAATTCGAGGGCCACCATATTGTGGATATTCCTTCTTCTTCCAGAAAATTTTGTACTGCTGTTGCTCGATGCGGAGGTGCGTTGTCATGCATAAACACAAATCTATCACCTACAGCCCCTCGGAATAGACGCACGACAGGATTTAAAACCTCCTCGATGTATACAGCACCAGTGACTCTTCTCTCCAGAACCAGTAGAGGCGTCCGTGTGCCACTCATAATGCCACCCCAAACCATAATACTCCCACCTTCAAATGGGACACGCGGTTGGGCTGTTTCTAGTCGGGCTTGTCGTCCTGAGGCTCTCCAAACTAGTGTTCTTCGCGAATCAGAAACCAAGCCAATTTTTGATTCATCAGAGAACATCACGTTATTCCAGTTAGGACCATGATGTACCATTTCTCGAGCCCATTGCAACCTTACAATTTTGTGTTGATAGGTTAGTTTGGGAACACGTAAGGGTCTTCTACGATACAAATTTACTGCATTTAGTTTGCGTGTTATTGTTTGCCGTGAAATATTCAGTCCTTCAAGCCTAACAATTTCTCTGGAGATACCACTTGTAGATTCCAGACGATTTCTTCGAGCTATCAATGTTATCTGCCGGTCTTGTGCTGCTGTTGTACATCGATTTCTGCCCCTTCTGGGGCGATCCTTCACGTCAATTGTGTCTTGGAATTTTTTTGAATTTTCGATACAGCACTCTGAGTGACGCCAATAATATTGGCGATATCACTTTCAATAAAGCCCTGTTGTAACAATGCAATTACTCTAGATCTGTCGAAATGAGATATCATGTTTCTAGGCATTTTTAAACGGCTCGAATGAAATTTAAACAAGAACTGAAATAATGTGTAAATACCAAAATCAGTTTAATGTGACCAAATTGCTACAAAAACGAATCAAATTTTTGATAATTTTCATTTAAAAACGCTCTAGAATAAATATCAAAAACTGTTTTTAAATCACCATAGGCGTAGATATATTATTTGTACGTATTCCAAACTTTGGGACATATGGTATATCTACGAACCCCTAATACTGTTCCTAAACCTACGCCTATTATACCCCTAGAAAGTATTAAGATAAGACTCGGTCATTGTTATCTTTATACAATATCCGTCGGCACAAATAAATTTTTTGTTTTCACAACATTCATTACAGCAGGTAGTGCAAAATTAGATATTTTGTGTAAGACAATTTTTTTTTCTCACCCTGTTATTCTTAAAATAGTTTTCGTTCCAAGTAAAATGAATTAAATCATGGGTATACCCTAATATTTCAGAAATGCATTTCTCGACCAAACAACCAATTGTCTGAAACAGATAAGTAAAGTATCAAAATGTCACGTAGTCTTCGAGGCCACGAAAGGGGAAAGAAAATTTTAAGAACGATTTGAGATTTAGTTTCTAGAAAATAACTAAAGTGTTCACTTGAGCCAAATAAATCTATTAAAATATAGTGTGTATTGTGGTGCATATCAGGAGTTAAATAGGTGAGTCTATCTCACAGAGTAATTCAGTTCTGCCTGTTATTTGATATTTGATTTTAAAAGTTATTTTATCACATAGAGTATATACATTTGCTAATTATTTTTAATAACTACTTTGTTTAAAGTTCTTTAATATTCAACGATATTAAGAACATTAATTTGTTGTTGCATTTCCTATTCATCCAATCCTACTGTACTGTGGAGCGTTTGTGCCACTTGCAGTTTAACTCACATACCTATACTGTACTGTGGAGAGTTTGCGCCACTTGCGGTTTGTCCATTCCTGATACAGGGTGACTTCTCACGTCACCTATATCTCCTTCCACCCCCCTGTATAGTGGAGAGCTTGAGCCACTTGCAGTGTAACCTTATTTAGCTGTACTGTGGAGAGTTTGTGCCACTTGCAGTTTAACTCACATACCTATACTGTACTGTGGAGAGTTTGCGCCACTTGCGGTTTGTCCGTTCCTGATACAGGGTGACTTCTCACGTCACCTATATCTCCTTCCACCCCCCCTGTATTGTGGAGAGCTTGAGCCACTTGCAGTGTAACCTTATTTAGCTGTACTGTGGAGAGTTTGCGCCGCTTGCGGTTTGTCCATTCCTGATACAGGGTGACTTCTCACGTCACCTATATCTCCTTCCACCCCCCTGTATTGTGGAGAGCTTGAGCCACTTGCAGTGTAACCTTATTTAGCTGTACTGGGGAGAGTTTGTGCCACTTGCAGTTTAACTCACATACCTATACTGTACTGTGGAGAGTTTGCGCCACTTGCGGTTTGTCCATCCCTGATACAGGGTGACTTCTCACGTCACCCATATCTCCTTCCACCCCCCTGTATTATGGAGAGTTTGAGCCACTTGCAGTGTAACCTTATTTAGCCGTACTGTGGAGAGTTTGTGCCACTTGCAGTTTAACTCACATACGTATACTGTACTGTGGAGAGTTTGCGCCACTTGCGGTTTGTCCATTCCTGATACAGGGTGACTTCTCACGTCACCTATATCTCCTTCCACCCCCCTGTATTGTGGAGAGCTTGAGCCACTTGCAGTGTAACCTTATTTAGCTGTACTGGGGAGAGTTTGTGCCACTTGCAGTTTAACTCACATACCTATACTGTACTGTGGAGAGTTTGCGCCACTTGCGGTTTGTCCATTCCTGATACAGGGTGACTTCTCACGTCAGCTATATCTCCTTCCACCCTCCCTGTATTGTGGAGAGCTTGAGCCACTTGCAGTGTAACCTTATTTAGCTGTACTGTGGAGAGTTTGTGCCACTTGCAGTTTAACTCACATACCTGTACTGTGGAGAGTTTGCGCCACTTGCGGTTTGTCCATTCCTGATACAGGGTGACTTCTCACGTCACCTATATCTCCTTCCACCCTCCCTGTATTGTGGAGAGCTTGAGCCACTTGCAGTGTAACCTTATTTAGCCGTACTGTGGAGAGTTTGTGCCACTTGCAGTTTAACTCACATACGTATACTGTACTGTGGAGAGTTTGCGCCACTTGCGGTTTGTCCATTCCTGATACAGGGTGACTTCTCACGTCACCTATATCTCCTTCCACCCCCCTGTATTGTGGAGAGCTTGAGCCACTTGCAGTGTAACCTTATTTAGCTGTACTGTGGAGAGTTTGTGCCACATATTCCTTACATGCATTGGGGAGAGTTTGCGCCCCTTGCACCTTTCCTAATAACCCTAAATATTTACTATTAGGCATTTATTTTTGATCAAGTGAAGTTTTAACTTTACTTTAGTACTGATATGCATAATCACAGTTCAAACACATAAGATGCACCTTGTATATTATTAATACTTTCATTAATTTTGGGGATTTCAACTATACTAATCGTTAGTTAAATAATTAATCATTATTTATGGCAAATTGAATACTCAGAGTGTTTTTCTATCTAATTCCAGGTGTGTCATCTCGGTTGTTCAACCTACTTGGACCATGTCCACATGGACTGTTCAATTAAATTCAGGCATCACGTCCAGTGTCTTGTAAATAGTTATTTTCAACATTTAGATTTGTTTTATTATCTATATTATAAACAATATAATGTAAGTACACAGTAAGTAATTAAAAGTTAAATTCTAATTAAATATGTCAATCTTTACAAATCACTCATTCTCCTCAAGTCAAGTTTTTCCCTCCTTACATTTGTTTGGTCCACTTGTGCTGAGCAAGTCCCATAAAATTTTGATTTATTACTCCACACCGATTGCGATTTTACTATAGTTGCCCCGTACTGTTTAGTGGCTATTTCTCCTACTACGGTGGTTTACGTTTCGAGTATTCGAGTTTCGACCGTCAGTTTTGGTTCTGACGCGACGAAGGACGGTGAGCTAATGCGAGCTTCGAAAATTGCATCTGTGTACGATCAACATAACCTCACAAAGGCGAATGTTTAATTTTGCCGTTTTCGTTGTTTTTCCGCAAGAATGGTGAATAAACTTGAATGGAACTCTTACAGTTTTGTATATTTAGTGATTGTTTTTTATATTGTTAATACTTGTGCTTCTGGGCAGAGACTTTGTAATCATCAACATCCTAAACATCATGAGGTTAATATGACAACTTTCAAATATTTATAAACATCGCACTTTTGGTTTAAAAGTTTAATAGTTTATTTTTAGCTCGCAATTATTGAGACAAATTGTTTGATTACTCAGTACTCAGTCTAATCGTTTTGTTCCGTTATTTTTTTTAATAACTTAAATGTCTGGCCTAGTTATTTATAACAAGAATTATTGTTTTAGTTGCGTATTTATCACAAAACCGATATTTTAAGACAGATGTATAAGTATGTCTAATAAATATAGTACCTACTGATTATGGCAAAAATAATCTCAACTGATAATAACAAAATAAACAATTTGGTAAAATTTACATTTCACCTCTTTTCATTTTGTTTATTTTATTTTTAATAGAAGTACCTACCTACATATTGTGGTGATAACAGCAGTATAAAAAAATTGAAAATGCATACAGATATGAATCTATGTATTGACTTATTAATTAATATTTAACAAAACCTTGATTTTCTGATTTTTAAAACATCTACAATATCTTGTATATGGATCACCATTAATACATTTTATGGTAAGAGTTGTTATAAAACTGAAAAAATCTCTTGAGGGATTTAAATTAGTAACCTGCCAATGTGAATATAAAATGATTAAAAAATATTTCTAATGATTCAGAGCACATATCAATAGTTAATAGGTACATATCTTGACAAAAAGATATTTTCAAATGCACCAAAAAATAACTTGAAAGTCAAGGATGTCTGTAATTTTAAGAGATGTTATTTGTTATTCACTGTTATGCAAATTTTTATAATAAAAAAAATAATGTTATTTTGAAATGAAAATATTTTGAATGGATACTGTCCGAGACAATCTGCTTACACTCACACACATACAATATAGTCTACTAGGAATAGGATTCTAGTTCCAGGTTACCAAATAAGTGTTAAAATTGTAGTGATTATTTATAAACATTATGTGGACTAGAGTAGAGCTATTTTTATCTCTAAAAACATACATGATGTGCCATTGAAAAAAATCTTTAGAATTACCAATAATATTGAACATATCAGTTTTCCCTGTATCGCAAATCTCAATCTTATTTAGTTTTTTTGTTTAAGGGCGAAGTAATTAATATTTAAATTAATTAGATTATCAAGTTCGGTTTGTTTCAATCGCAATCAGAAACTGTCGAAAGCTGTCAGAGAATAGTCGATCAGTGATAGGAATAACGCGAAAGTAAATTCGTTGTTTGCTATGACTAGTTATTCTCTGATCGTTTCTGACAGTTTCTGATTGCTTTTGGAACAGACCAAATATTATCGCGGATATATTATAAATAGGGTGATTGCGCCAGTTTGCCGGCCGGCCGTTTTGCCGTTTTAATGGAATAATAAGAAAAATGATAACTCTTCAACTTCGAAAACCCTGCCAAACTTTCGGCCACAGTTTTCCCGTCATTTTCCTTTAGATTTACCTGTGCTGCCAATACAATTATTCATTCCCTCTCAGTTCAGTTCACGGTGGTCGAACTGACCGTTGCTCGGTCGTTACGCAGTTGAAATAAAATAGTGGCGAACAACTTTTTCAACGGTAAGTTTCTGTTTAATTTTCTTAGATCTACTATAAACTTTTGATATAGGAGGTATCTGAACATGTTAAACTGCAGTTCTGATGCAAGAACATTGAAAATAAATGATTTTTTCTTTTTATTAAGCGGTGGCCGGTGCTCTGGAGTCTTGAAACAACGATTTTCCATTTGTCGGCCATGATGGCCGAGAATTGGAATAATAAGCTGTCTATTCGTGCTCCCTCAATTCCAATGTGGACACTTATCGTTCTATCCTTTTTGACGGTGCTACATAAGTTAATACTATAGCCAGTTTCCGGCCACCAAAATTTTGTATATTGAGTAATTATGATTGCTTGCCTTTTATGTGGCCGAGAATAGGTTTTATATGAGCTAGTTGTCGGCCAGCACATATTTCTATAGGATCCAGGCGGTCGCGAACTAGCTTCAAAAACGCCTGTTCTCGGCCAGTACCACTTCATACAATATATCTTTAAATTACAAATATTCAGAATTGGAAAAAATAAGGCCTGGGTACCTTGGTGTTTTCAATAATTCTCCAGGTTTTTTTTTATTATTTTTTTTTCAGATGGCCCCAGTGAAGAAAACTCCGAAAAATGGGACTCAGTTTAGATGTACCTACTGTAGAAAGGCACCTTGTCAACTATGGTGAAGATGCATTGAAAAAGGCCCTTGATGATATAAAGGTGCACGGTATGGGTATTCGTGAAGCCTGACGACTGAATAGTGTTCCTAGATCAACCATTCAAGATAGGATCCATAAAAGAATCTAGAGAAAAAAAGGAAACTTGTACTTAATCCCGTACTGGGAATAGAAGGGGAAGAGAAAATTTCATAATGGGTGATAAATATGGCGAAGTGTGGTTTTCCGATTCATAAGAAAGATTTGTTCGAGATAGTAGCGATCCATTCGATAAACATCTTAAATTCCCTGACTAAACCAGATACTCATAAGAAACGTTCAGATACACTTAAATTTCCTATGGCCATCTCCTCTGAGAAATGGCGTATCAACTTGGCACTCAAAGAAGAACAAAAATAAGTCGCAAGATGCGGGCTTCTTTGAAAGCAGAAAGGGAAGCAAAACTGCACGAAAATAGGCTAATCAGACGAAAGAAATTTGCTGAAAGACAAGCAAAAATGAAATCAAAACAAAAACCTGAAAATCCAAAACAGAAATGTTCGTGTGATGAACTGATTAGCGATATAGAGGACGAGGGAGAGAAAAATGTAGATGGTACCACCTGAAGTGTACCAATTTTCTTAAATTGAAGCTACCGAAAAGGATTATACCTGCGAAAATTGTGGGTGATCCTAAACACAAATTTCTAGGCTCCGGACTTATTCAGTTACCTAACTAGTTCCTTATTTCCTGTGATACAGTTTTCAATTTGTTTAAGAATAAACATTTCTTTTTGTCGTTTTCATATTTTATTTTTGTGTTTTTGTTTAAATTTTGTCTTTTGTATTAAAATTTTGAATAAACTCACAATAATGCGTTATTTGGGTTGCTCATTGGAGCATTACTAATATCGACCTTATTGATAGGGAACATAAGATTAATGGCCGAGAAAAGGCGTCAATGGACGACAACTGGGAAGGTGGCCGAGAACCGGCGCCCTAGTAGGTCGAGAAGTCGGATCTTGTGGCCGAGAACTGGCAAAAGTGTCTTTTTGTTAATATTATATTTTCCATTAAAACGTGGAAAATTTATGAATCTCTAATATGCTAATTTATAATTCTAATGACTTGTTCTATTCTCCATAATTTTTTAAATTTATTTATATGTGATTATCCACCTATGGAGCCATGTCAAACCTATGATGTACTCTTAAGTGGCCGACTATTGGCGCAATTACCCTACTTATACTTACCGGGTATCTGATTAGAGAGGTAACCCGCTGTATCTCAGAAACTATTTATCGTACAGCTTAGAGAAAAAAATCGAGAAACTGCTGGAAATTGCTTTCAAGATTTCTATTCCACCGCTAGAGGACAAAGTTCACAATAATATCACAAAAACATCATTTTTCTATAATAATTGTACCGTTATAGTACGACAAAATTTAAATATTCGTAATCATTAGATCATGTTACAGTACTTTTTCCTCTATCTTGTAAAATAACTGGTAGGGTTGAGTGGGAAAGCTGACTCAATAAAACTGTTATAACTTTTGTTCCGCTTTATGGATTTTGACAAACTTAGTATCATTTGAAAGGAAATTCAATGCCTAATAAAATATTGTATCATCGTTCTATTTCAATGGTTTTAACGGTCGTTAGGTGGCGGTGATTAAACAATTGTTTTGTTTTCAACATTTTTGTGGGAATCTTCCCATGCGATGCTATATTTTTTAAACATTTACTTGAAATAGGATTTTTTTTAAAATAGTAAAAACCGCATAACAATATCTATTTTCTAAGCGAAGATACGAGAAAAAATAGGTATAAGTACTATGGGATCGAGTTAGTAATTTCTAGGTATTTTTATTAAAGAAGTATTAAAAGCTACAGATTACGATAAAAGACTGGATCATTGTAATTGGCTTAAGGATTTGCTGAATGAAAATCTAAATTTTTTATCAAATATAATGTGGTCCAATGAAGCTACATTTTCCACTAATGGATCTGTAAATAGACACTATTGGTCTGATCATAATCCACACTGGATGCAACAAGATTTTAACCAGGGTCGCTGGTCAGTTAACGTATAGTGTGGGATTTTAGATGGTAAAATTATTGGCCCTTTTGTTTTTGATGAACATTTAAATGGCGAGCGTTACTTAAGAAATAAATTGCCTATATTATTAGAGTACGGCAAAATACGTGGATACAACACTTTACAAATGAAGTGATGCATTTTTTAAAACAACAATATGAGTTTAGGTGGAAAGGAAGATGTAGCATATTCCCGTGGCCGCCAAGATCTCCCGACCTGTTATGTATGGGGTCGAATTAAAGATTTAGTATTTCAGATAAGACCTGCAAATAGGAGCTGCTGACCTTTCTACCACGCAGATATTAAATATCTGCATCGAAAAAGATGGATAGTATTTCGAGCAGTATCTTTAGGTCACTTTACTAGGTCAATGTAGTTTATTTTTGCTGGTTTTTTACGTAATTAATTGTTGATTATTATTATAATGATACTGATTTTGTCAAAATCCTATCTGGGAGTCGACCCAGCACAGTAGTGGAACGCCTCTGCGTCGTACAGCTTGCAGCGAAACACTTTAAGCTTTCCCACTCACTCCTACCGGTTATTTCACAGGATAGAGGAAAAAGTACTGGAGCATACGTAAAATGATCGATGATAAATAGTTTCAGAGATACAGCGGGTTACCTTTCTTAATCAGACACCCGGTACAAGGAGGGATGAGTCAACTCAACACATTTCAAATAACAGAATATTCAATAGGTACCTACCCCAGCATCTTGAAATTTATTTAATTGCTTCTACCTTGCAATTTATTTATTTATTGCGGAAAGAATTTTAATGAGCAATAAGTAAACATCGTCGTCAGCATAGTTTTTAATCAGCTACAATTTTAAACAAACTTTATCAATAGACAAATACCATTACTTTCATTGTCGTTATTTGATATGCACATAGAAATAGAGCGTTGCATTTAACCAACTTTTTTTATAAATAAAACCTTTAATTTAATTAGTGGCGTGTTAAACAGACAATATTTCAATTTGCAAAAACAATTTTCAAGTTCGAGAAGACGGAACTATTGTGCCAAGATATAAGAAAGTTAATAATAATTTTCACACTACGATTTCTATGATAATTGTCACAAAATATTTTCATGCACTACCTGGCATATGATGTGTAGATTAATATTTTCAATACTTTTCTAGATAGCTATAAATCTGATAAATTTCGTCTTTTTTTTGGAATTCTTAATTTCAAATTTGTTGCTGTACTCAAAATTTGTGTTACTGTGGCTGCGACCTTGCGGCTGAAGAATATGATATTTCTCAATGAAAGTATTATTTTTTCATATTATTCCACGCACCTAGTAGTAGTAATAAAAACATTTGGTATTCATGTCTTTGAGTTGTATTGCTTTGTTCACAACATTCTTTGAATATGCATAAACTTTCCATGGCCAATATGAAATTTACCTTCTTCCACGCCTCAGTTACGTGAAAACCGATGTTTCTATGAGTATTACTCACTTTATTTATAGCTACATTGGTAAAAATATTAACGTATCGCAATAATATTTCTTTGGTTTTATTATTCTATATTAATCATCAAGTTCAAATACGTTTAGTTGGGTTATCAGTCCATATAGTAGGGGAGCACAAGCGGGGTTTTCGGGATTTACTAAAGCGCGGCAGATTAACATACAGGGGGATACCTTGTACCCGGTTAAGTATCTCCACCAAATATGAGCCCCATATACATGGCCGCCCATCAAGGAAAAAGGATCAGATTAGTAAAAAAAAATTGATCATCAGAAATTCTCGAGCGCGTCAGATTAAGGTAGGGTGAGTTAATGACATGCTAAAAAGTGTATATTCCACTAATCTGACAATTTTTTAGTGACGTAAAAAAGTGGGAGTGTTACAAACTTGTAAAAAAAATCGTCATCTTGACATTCTCGAGCGTGGCTAATTTTTTTTTCATTTTGAAGGAAATAATTCAAGGATAACGAAAAATATATAATCTGACGATTTCCACAAGCCGAAGTAACAAAAATTCATCGATAAAGTTTAATGCGTGCAGCTGCTTGATGCGTATATTCCCCACTCCGCGTTTTTATTCCTCTATCACTTTTTCTCCATCTATTACTCTCTCACTCCTTCCCCACTCTGGTTTGCGAAAAGAAGATTCTACTATTACTATCAGAACTTCTGATACTGATATAGTGGTCATCATGTTGGCGAATATGGAACACCTGCAAGCAACAGTAGAAGACTGGATGGATCTTAGAGTATGGATGGATCAATGTATCCGCTCTTTATAATAAATTAGGCCCAAAAATTTCGCTTTGCATGCGTTCACTGGTTGAGATTTCAACCCGGCATTGTACCGACGAGGGAAAAACGAACCTTCACAATTTCTGATGAATTCAGAAATTTTCCAAAAAGGATGCATGGATTTGGGATCAAAGGAGCATAATGTGCAGGATTCTTTTAACATCATACAGTCTTTTACTTGTCGCTTGTATGGGTTGAAAAATTTAGACGATGTCAATCAAGCCAGGATTGTCATCTTCAATAATACGTACAAGGTAAAAGACAAATCACAACCCTTCTCCTTGAGTATCCGGAATTGCGATGCGTGCAACTTGCCACCCTGTCAATCGGAGCTACTCCAGCAAGTGTTACGCACAAGATTAATTGCATGCTTGTGGAGTAATGCCCATAATGCAAAAATTATTGATATTTTACCAACGGACTATGGATGGAAAGATGTCGACGGAAAGTTGGAAATGATCTGGTTTGCAGGTGAGTATGAAATCGAGCCTGAAGAGGAAGATGATTCTACAGATGAAGATGATGATTAAAAAAAATTCAATTTTTCATAATTGTTTTCTTATAAATACATGTATTCTACTTAAAAGTCGTACGCTTTTTTATTTGCATGCAATTTCCTGAGCTTTTCAATTAATTAAGTTCGATGTTTTAAAAAAATCAAAATAATTTTTTTTTAATTGTCAGATTAGGCGAATTCCTCCAGATAATCGTCAGATTAGGGGACAGCACGTCTAGGACATAAAGATGAATCATATATATCTTAATCTGACGCGCTTGAGTATTTCAAAATGGCGAATTTTTTTTGCACATTCTAATAATGGCCGCGATTTTGCGTCACATTCAAATCGTCTGATTATTGAATGAGAGCTTTTTTTAGGTTCATTTAACATCCCCTTACAAAATCTGACGCGCTCGATTAAATTTTTTTCTATCTCATTTTCAACCCTTACGTATGACCACCCCCACCATGCAAACGATCAGATTAACATACGTACATTATTAAAAATACGTGGGACATGCATAGTATCAATATCTGACCCACTCGAGTATGTCCATGCAACAGTTTTTTTTTACATTTTCAAAAATCTATAGACGCTCCCCCCACCGATGAAAAGGTTTACATTATTTAACATTTTTTTCTTTTTATCATCTAAGCTTCGCATCCCAATAGGTCTCTATGACGTTCGAGTAAATCCCCATTTAGCATCGTGGGCTCCCCTACTAATATAAGTTATAAATAAAGTTTTGGACACATACAAGTTATTGACTCATAAATATTAAAGTATGTTTTTAGGATGAACATTCACTGAGATCTAATAACTCCAAAAATTGAATAGTTACATCATTTTCATGGTTACCAATCGATTCAGAAGGAAATTTTACTATAGGAATGAGTTTTAGAAAAAATAAGACTCAATTTCAAAATAAAAAGATAAAGATTGGGAAAATGGTGATTGATTGATTGGTTCATCGGCACCACCAGTCAGAGGCTTAGAGACCTCGGCACCTCAGCCTTTATGCTTTTTGTGCTCTTGGTTATACGCGTTTATGTGAAGAGATCAGTAGCGCTTATCAGGCTCAACAGTCTTTTCACTAGGTCCTCCCTTGGATACTCTAGTCCTAGGAGTCTATATCTCCAATGTGCTTCACATTCAAAAATAATGTGAGAGGTTGTTTTCTCATCTTCCATGCACAACCGACAGATAGGTTCCTCCCTATATATGCCAATTGTATGCATGTGCTTCCTTAGAGTACAGTGACCGATGAGTAATCCCGTCACTTTCCTTATCTGGCCCCTGCTAAGGTTTAATATTTCGTTAGTCAGCGAATCCGAGGGTTTTTTGACCAGGAGTTTGCTGTGTTCCTGTTTTGGCACGTCTCTCCAGTACGTCTGATGTTTAGTTTGAATCCACCGAGATGTACAACCAAGTGCAGCAGATTTTGGTATTCCAGGACCAGTGAATGCAGTTGCAGACCCTTGCTTTGCTAGGGTGTCTGCCTTTTCATTGCCTACAATACCCTTGTGCCCCGGTACCCACTTAAGAGTTACTCTATTATGGTTTGCCAGAGTTAAAATTTTTGTAGGCAGTCCCAGACCAATCTAGATCTGATATGGGGACATGCTAAAGATTTCAGTACTGCCTAACTATCTGAGAGTATGAGGATCTTTTGGCATGTATACTCCCTTTCAATGTTTATTTGCAAACACATGTCGTTAGCGTAGATTTATGCCTGGAATACAACTTCCCCAACGATGCGTGGACATCTGGCACCATGGACTCCAGCTCCTGTTCCTATGTCAGTCTTAGATCCGTCTGTGTACCACACCTACATTCCTTCCTGACTGCATCCCAGTTTAGCTGAATATGCTATGATTGGTTGTCATTAATAGTGGTCAACATGTTATCACTTCTCCTTTCAAGAACCGAGTTTGTGATAATATCTGTGATTCTGGAATAACTATGGATGTTGGTTCCTTCGTGCCAATTCCCATTGCATTCCAGCCTGTATGCAGCCATTATCGCTTTTGCATTAACATGCAGAGCTAGAGGCTTCTTCTCATCGCACCCGTTATGCACAGACAGGCAAGTCTCTGAAGTTTTGATAGCTCCAGTTCGGCTTTCCTCTGATCTGTTTTTGGCCACCAAACTAAGGCTCCATAGGTAACCATGGGTCTCACCGCAGTTGTGTACAACCAGTCCGTGGATTTAGTCCCCATGTGTTTCCTATCGCCCGTTTGGCAGCCATTAGAGCCATTTTTCCTTTATTGGTTTTGTGATGTAGGTGTGAATTCCAGGTTAGTGTTGCATCCCCAGCTGCACGTTGAAGAGGCTTGGCAGTTTTAGCTTCCTTTCTCTAGTGAAGGGAATGAGCGCAGTTTTTGCAGCGTTGACCCTTAGGCATTCCCTCCTACACCTAATCTCCACCATTTCTAGAGCTTGTTGCATCAGCTCCGATATAACATTAGGGTATTTCCCCAGTACAGATTGTCAGATCATCTGCATTCCCCTGGGTGTATATCCTCTTCCTGTTCAATTCCTCCAGGAGTTCGTCTATGACAAGGTCCCACAGCAAAGGGAAAATGGTGAATATTATGCTTAAAATTAAATCAGGACCAATCTAAGGGGAAAATAATAAAACAGAGGAAATATTTGAAAATTTGGAATGTACCATCTTCTTCTACACAGTTTCTGAGGAAAATAATTTTAGGATATCCGTAGGCTTTAGTTTATGCAAGTCTGTATCTAAATTCTTCTTTCTCCTCTAGTTCAAGCTTTTTCGTGCGCCGCTGTTAATTTAATAAGTTTCTCGATGTGCGAGAATATTAGAATTATTCATAAAAAAAATGTCTAATTTATTTGTAAATGAACTTCGGTTTCTTCCGTGTAAATACACATTCATGGTGTATTAGTAAACAATGCCGACGTTTTAGAAATAATTCACATACATAGTACCTAGACAATGTTTCTTGTATTACAATTCCATGAGAACTATTGTTGAAACAATAAATATTGTGTTATGTAAAATTATAACTATTTGGAAATAAAACACTGAAGCACTATTACAATTATTATACATTGTGTAACTAACACAAGAAGGCTTCAAATTATTCAAAAATTTGAAAATCTAGAACAGATATTGCTTGTTTCCACATTACTCTTTTGTTGATAGGTATGTGCTTTTTATCCTAATTGTTTGATATATTTGCTAGGATCTTAAGGAATTGTCATTCTCCTTGAGTGTATCATTATGCAACTTGTTATATAACGATCGGCTTATATTGCATTCTGCAAGGTCCGATGTCCGGTTTGGTCTGAAGTGCTACTACCTGTACCTGATATTGCAAGAAAAACGAAATGTTCAACCGGTTTTGGTTCTTGTTTCGCTTAAAAATTATCTCTTGACTTGCTTCATTAACAAATGAAAATAAGAGTTCATTTTATATTACGAGAATACACAATGGTGATGAAATAAATAATGGGAAACTAAATTAATGAAAGTTTATGATAATTGACATGCGAATTGCTGATGATTTTTAATAATCGCTTCCTTTCTCAGACGAAATACTTTTTGTTCCTTTTTTTTTATTAAACGCCATTAGTGACTCACGTATACAAATAGAAACAAATACAATGCAGGAAAAACAAATTACAAGACGAACAATTAATTATATTGTTGTATTCTTTTATTACATACAATAAAAAATTTGCAAAAATATGATTATCCACTGACGAATAATCTGTAATAACATCCTTGAAGGGTAATTATTTAAATGTAAACATATTTAATCATGCTAAGTTGTTTTAAAATAATTTACCGAGGTTTTCTTAATCACGAAACACTTATATTATAAGGTCTTAGTAGTATAATCTTCAAGCTCAAACAAACTTCCCTATATAGACATACAATTTGACGTAATTTTTCTAAGTACTGTATAATGTTTATTTCTAAGCATTTAAATAATAGTATACAACAAACTGTTGGCTATATAATTTATATTTTATACCTACGTTAATAAAAATTCATAAACTTTTTGACTTAGAAAACTTTGTATGTCTACCTCGACTTAACTTTAAAATACTTCCCTGATGATTATCCTCATAACAGAGACTTTCTTACGTAATTTCAACTATGGTTTATTTACGATAAAAGGACGATGACGTTGCAAAACAAACTTTTGTGACGTTGCCAAACTATAATTTTTTCTTTTTACTTTAAGAAAACTAGAAATGTCCATCTGGTATTTCTTCTTTTTTATTGGCATTTGCCTCGTAATGCATGAATCGAAGGTGTTTATTTGCAAATAAAAGGCTTGTATAATAGTATCAGATTTATTCAATATAAGTATTTATTTATGTGAAAAGTGTGGCTAAGATACAAGTAACAGTTTAATCTATATAAAATATATCAAGTTTCATAAACCTAACCTAACATTAAGAAATTTCAATCTCTCTACGTTTAAATATAGCACAAAAAAACGTGTAAATACTAAGACGATGATCGAATGTCAATAAAAGAATTTTACCAATTGATCTGACAACGTCTTGAAGTTTTGCCAACCCGTAGACTGTAAATTGCATTGTATTTACGGTTGGTAAATTTCTATTTATTCTGTTAAGCAGGAAAGTAACTAAAAATAACGTCATCGTTTTTTTATCGTAAATAAACCTAGGAGCTATATAGCCCGTTCAGTACAAAAACCGTTGCACGTCATCAAAGTGTCGAAAATGAGAGGTTGGTTTATATCATGTCATTCGATTGCTGCTGTCAAATCCTTTGTCAATCACTATGTGAAGCCTCTCTAAACTCAATAAATATTGAAATTTGTAGGTCGCATTGTATTAAAGAATATAAATATATGTTTAAAGAAAGGTTTCGTAATTAATTTCATATCAAATACAGCTCGTAGATTAATTAAATATTAAACTCAAACTAACGTCAGTCTTAATAAAAACTTTTTATGTTGGCAAAAATGCGCGCTGTTGCCGCGATTAAAATGGTTTATTTCAGGTTCAGTTGACGTCTTGACATTTTTGGGGTTATGTTGTGACAAAAACTACAAAGAACTGTGAGTAATTTTTCACAAGCAGTAATGAGTTATCAAAGTTAAAGTCACATCCAAAAAAACGTATAAATGAAACTTATTAATACTGCAATAGTTGATGCATTTACTCCTGATACTATTTACAGCGTTTATGAAGCAAGTATGTATAAGTTCAATATTATATCCAATCAACTGTATTTATTATATTCTGTTACATTATTCTTAATACTTGGCAATTATACATGGACATTTTTTTATAGATAATCATGTCACTTTAGGAATGTTACTGCAGTAATTGAAGGAAGAACAATAATTATTAAATGTAGAATGTTCCTGAGTAGTTTACTAAAATATGATACATCCACAAAGAGGACTTATGGAACTTTCAACAAAAATAAACCACTGTATACATTTGTTTTTATTAATGAATCCTGAATTTTACAAAATGGTGCTGTAGGCTGTTCATGTCAAAAGGTATGTTAGAATGATAATGTAAAATTTTAGAATGCAAAATTGTTTTTATTCTAGATATTTTGTATTACATGCTGAGAATGAAAATGGTTATATTGATGGAGCAGAAAGTATATTTTTATATGAATCTCAGTTGAGTTATTATCATGGGAAAATGAATGAAGAACATGTTTTTAAATGGTTTGAAAACCAATTACTTACTATTGAATCTTTCTGAACCTTTAATAAATTATGGACAATGCTTTTCGATAATATTAGGTTAATGACACAATATAGAATTCAATCAACAAATGTTGAAGCTGAGCTTATTCATATTACAGCCTAGTAAGTTTGAACAGTGATATAGCAAATTATATGTTAGAATTCAGAAGACTAAACAATTAGTTTAATACATTCAAAATTCTTACTTCAAATTATACCTAATAGACAATAAATGCTCTTTTACTTTTATTTTTACAAAAATAATAATATAGGTTATTTGAAAAGAAAAGAATTGGTTATTTGAATACTGCCCTTTCAATAAATGTGTTTTTCAGAAACAAACCCCCCAACAAAATACATTGTGGATATGATAGAACAGTATAGTCACAAAGTATTACCTACCATCTTTTTAAAAATCCTATTGAGTTAATACTGGCTACTGCCAAGCAAGCCGATAGATGCATTCCAGAAGTTGGAATTGGTTTGTCCGTGAACCTCTCAAATTTGAAAGATTTCTATTTGACAATTATTGTTTTACCTTATTTAAAAAAATAGTATTACAAACTTTTCGGTGTAGTAACTAATTTATAAATTTGCAATGTTTCTTTTTAATAAAACAATTCCATAAAAATTGGGGTGGCATTATTTATTATTTTATTTTAATCATGATATTCAAAATAAGTAATTCAGGCACCATTTTCTAAAGGTACATGTGTATATCACAAAGTTTTATAAAAACTACAAAGAATTAATTTAATAGTTTTTATTGAATTGAAAGGTCTCATTCGATCAATCATTTATTAGCAATACTTTCAGTTGCGGTAGATGCTGGAGAGCTAAAACTAAATGGTAAATATAAATTTGGATTGATTAGAAGATGATGGAGTGATAAATAATTCACCAATATACTGATAATTATAATATGTATTGATTTCAGTGCTACGATTTAGTCAATCATTCGCATATACCTTCACTCGGAGAATAGAATGGATTTGCTCTCCTTTTCTGAGCTGTGGTGGTGCTTGCTGCACAATTTTCTTTTGCTATGATCAATGATCATATATCTCAGGATGATTTCCCTTGTTGAGAATGACCTACACACTAAAGCTTCACATCCCGGCTTTTCCAAAAAAATTTTAAGATTTATTTCAATAAAATATAAAATAAAATTGCCTACCTTTAAAAAGGAGGTAGGTCCAGGTTATCAGAACTTTTTTATTTATAATTTGTCTGTAAACCTTACATCAATCTTCCATATTGTAGTGACAACATTTTAGAAGCCAACATGTACTTAGGTAATTGTAACCTAAAAATTATATTAGATAATATTTTTTCCTTGATACTATATATACATGCATTTTAAATACTAGAATAGTTCCGTAACTTCTAACTAATTAAGTGTGTGGTATAAACATACAAATAAAAGTGTTAACTATTCCATACATACCTTTTTAGTGCTAAAAATAATTCCATAGTTTTTAAAATAAGAATTTCTTAGTGCTATACGGTTAACATACAAATTAAAGTTTTATATGTAACATCTCTGTATGTAACTGAAATAAGTCGAAGTTTCTTTGCACGCAATAACCATCAATAACTAAACCTAACCTAGAATATTTGATAAACTTCATTTGACATATACTAGATTCTCATATTATTTCAAGGGCTTGGCAACATAGTACAGTTATGACAGATGTGACGTGCAACGTTTTTAATACTGAACGGGCTATATAAGCATTTGTGTTTAAATAATTAAAAAGCTTTGTGCAGTTGGTTTGCGCCTAATCAGATATCGCCTTTTGACTGTCATGGTAAATTTTAACCAATTAATTAGATCAAATCTCGATTTTGATCGATAAAAACTAGTTTTTAATGTGACGTAAAACTCGTAACTGAATCTATTAGTCATCCTATGTGACAGATGATTTTTTATATTACACAATTTGTTTAACTGGGTCATTGCACTAAAACCATCGACTTTTCTTCTCGTTGTTAAGACTAGCATTTACGAAAGGTTATTATTTTTTTTCTAAAAGTTATGCTGGATTCATTGTATGTTTTAGTTTGTAATAATGTTAATTTACACTAATGAAATAATCATTTAAAATTTATAATAATTATTATTAAAAAAATGACTGTGCTTTAGACCACACAACTCAAGTAAAACTTCTTTCGGTCCTATTTTAAAAATTTGCTGAAGTAAATTGTAGTAACGCGAGGCCGAAATACGGAAGAATAACAAGGAGAGAGAGAGAGACAGGAAAAGGATAGAGAATCAAACGCGCCCCAATGTCGAGAGTAGAATGCCGCGTATTAGTAGAGAGAGAAAATAGACATTGCATATAACGCTACGATGCCAGCAACTAGCATGAGATACGCATTTATAGGCCGTTCAGTATTAAAACCGTTGCACGTCATATCTGTCATAACTGTACTATGTTGCCAAGCCCTTGAAATAATATGAGAATCTAGTATATGTCAAATGAAGTTTATCAAATATTCTAGGTTAGGTTTAGTTATTGATGGTTATTGCGTGCAATTTGTATGTTAACCGTACAGCGCTAAGAAATTCTTATTTTAAAAACTATGGAATTATTTTTAGCACTAAAAAGGTATATATGGAATAGTTAATACTTTTATTTGTATGTTTATACCACACACTTAATCAGTTAGAAGTTATGGAACTATTCTAGTATTTAAAATGCATGTATATATAGTATCAAGGAAAAAATATTATCTAATATAATTTTTAGGTTACAATTACCTAAGTACATGTTGGCTTCTAAAATGTTGTCACTACAATATGGAAGATTGATGTAAGGTTTACAGACAAATTATAAATAAAAAAGTTCTGATAACCTGGACCTACCTCCTTTTTAAAGGTAGGCAATTTTATTTTATATTTTATTGAAATAAATCTTAAAATTTTTTTGGAAAAGCCGGGATGTGAAGCTTTAGTGTGTAGGTCATTCTCAACAAGGGAAATCATCCTGAGATATATGATCATTGATCATAGCAAAAGAAAATTGTGCAGCAAGCACCACCACAGCTCAGAAAAGGAGAGCAAATCCATTCTATTCTCCGAGTGAAGGTATATGCGAATGATTGACTAAATCGTAGCACTGAAATCAATACATATTATAATTAACAGTATATTGGTGAATTATTTATCACTCCATCATCTTCTACTCAATCCAAATTTATATTTACCATTTTGTTTTAGCTCTCCAGCATCTACCGCAACTGAAAGTATTGCTAATAAATGATTGATCGAATGAGACCTTTCAATTCAATAAAAACTATTAAATTAATTCTTTGTAGTTTTTATAAAACTTTGTGATATACACATGTACCTTTAGAAAATGCTGCCTGAATTACTTATTTTGAATATCATGAATAAAATAAAATAATAAATAATGTCACCCCAATTTTTATGGAATTGTTTTATTAAAAAGAAACATTGCAAATTTATAAATTAGTTACTACACCGAAAAGTTTGTAATACTATTTTTTTAAATAAGGTAGAACAATAATTGTCAAATAGAAATCTTTGAGAGGTTCACGGACAAACCAATTCCAACCCGCAACTTCTGGAATGCATCTATCGGCTTGCTTGGCAGTACCCTGTATTAACTCAATAGGATTTTTAAAAAGATGGTAGGTAATACTTTATTGAGACTATACTATTCTATCATATCCACAATGTATTTTGTTGGGGGGTTTGTTTCTGAAAAAAACATTTATTGAAAGGGCAGTATTCAAATAACTAATTCTTTTCTTTTCAAATATACCTATATTATTATTTTTGTAAAAATAAAAGTAAAACAGCATTGATTGTCTATTAGGTATAATTTGAAGTAAGAATTTTAAATGTATTAAACTAGTTGTGTAGTCTTCTGAATTCTAACATATAATTTGCTATATCACTGTTCAAATACAGTTTGTATCTACTTACTAGGCTGTAATATAAATAAGCTCAGCTTCAACATTTGTTGATTGAATTCTATATTGTGTCATTAACCTAATATTATCGAAAAGCATTGTCCATAATTTATTAAAGGTTCAGAAAGATTCAATAGTAAGTAATTGGTTTTCAAACCATTTAAAAACATGTTCTTCATTCATTTTCCCATGATAATAACTCAACTGAGATTCATATAAAAATATACTTTCTGCTCCATCAATATAACCATTTTCATTCTCAGCATGTAATACAAAATATCTAGAATAAAAACAATTTTGCATTCTAAAATTTTACATTATCATTCTAACATACCTTTTGACATGAACACAGCCTACAGCACCATTTTGGAAAATTCAGGATTCATTAATAAAAACAAATGTATACAGTGGTTTATTTTTGTTGAAAGTTCCATAAGCCCTCTTTGTGGATGTATCATATTTTAGTAAACTACTCAGGAACATTCTACATTTAATAATTATTGTTCTTCCTCCAATTACTGCAGTAACATTCCTAAAGTGACATGATTATCTATAAAAAAATGTCCATGTATAATTGCCAAGTATTAAGAATAATGTAACAGAATATAATAAATACAGTTGATTGGGTATAATATTGAACTTGTACATACTTGCTTCCTTCATAAACGCTGTAAATAGTATCAGGAGCAGGAGTAAATGCATCAACTATTGCAGTATTATTAAGTTTCATTTATACGTTTTTTTGGATGTAACTTTAACTTTGATAACTCATTACTGCTTGTTTGTGAAAAATTACTCACAGTTCTTTGCAGTTTTTGTCACAACATAACCCCAAAAATGTCAAGACGTCAACTGAACCTGAAATAAACCATTTTAATCGCGGCAACAGCGCGCATTTTTGCCAACATAAAAAGTTTTTATTAAGACTGACGTTAGTTTGATTTTAATATTTAATTAACCTACGAGCTGTATTTGATATGAAATTAATTACGAAACCTTTCTTTAAACATATATTTATATTCTTTAATACAATGCGACCTACAAATTTCAATATTTATTGAGTTTAGAGAGGCTTAACATAGTGATTGACAGAGGATTGACAGCAGCAATCGAATGACATGATATAAACGAACATCTCTTTTTCGACACTTTGATGACGTGCAACGGTTTTTGTACTGAACGGGCGGTACATTCGTGATTCATTATCAGTTGATTGGGTCTCAGTAGGTTTAAAATCTTCTTTAATTTCCTCTTAGTTGATGGTCCTGGAGCACCGCTTTCATATTCAGAGTATGTGTCACTTCCTGCCATAATTTGTTATTATTATTCACCCGAAAATTCACAAAATATGAACTGTAATTAAAATGAATATGCAATATAAACGTGAAATATTTACTTAACATATTAAACAAAATATTCATTTAAAAAATAGTTCAAGAACCTAACCTAACGAACAACTGATTGAGAGGAAGAGAGAAAGAAAATGTGCGCGCGCACTGCTCTCTCTTGTCCCTACAGTAATATACGAAACGTAACTCTCTCTCTTTCTATCTTCACTAACTCATATATCCCTCTCAATTTTGGTTCGCATCGCCCGATCACACTTTTCGTAACGCTTTCACCAGCTAACTCCTCAAGTAAAGAGTGCGTAAAGAAGTTTTACTTCAAAAAATTATTTCTCTCGCATAGTTTAAAGAAAAGTTGAGTTAAAAATACAATAACGAGTATAGCAACAAATGCATTCATTGAATCGATCACTGATTCATCTAAATTATCAGTGAAATTGTAAAAGAATTTCTATAATAGGCGCTCTTGACCCGATTTGTCGAGTTTCATTTTAACGAAATGTTCAGTAGTATGCGTTTTCTCTAAACCATTTTTTCCATAAAAAGTGACCACAAAATAATTTTTACATAAAATATTTCATCGCGGATTTCTCTCACCTGTCGTGACCTTACTACGCATTGTTGGTCAATACAGTCTTCTAATAAAATATGTTGTCAAATTATTATTTTTTATTTTCAAATTATTATTTAATTGATTTTAGCTTAACGTAGAATTTGTTCGTGTATAATTAAATTATATTTCAATTTGTGGGTGGAATGATGAATATTCACGAGGTAAATATTTTTGAAGTACCTTATTAATAATTAATGTATTTATCTTCCAGGTGTGTATAGGGGAAATATAATTTTGAACTCAACAGTTTTTTTGTTGTTGCCACGGTAGGTTAAATTTGGCTTTCCCGTTGAATAAATTTCTTCGTCCTTAATTTTTGATCGTCATAAAAAATGAACAACAGACACCGTCAAATATTGATTACGAAAGGATGGAGAGACTTTGCCCCGAAACTAGGAAAATGTTTAGAAATTTCTCAATCCAATAGACCGACAAAGTTTTTGATTTATCTACCACATTCTGTCATTATTTTTTCTAATCAGATTGCGCTAGGTTAAAGTAAAATCGATATCAATAAAAATTTCTTAAATCTCGGTTCGTAAAATGTGCCTTGAACCGATGAGGAACTTGAAAAAAATTGACAAGATCGTGTATAGGAAGTACACATACCAATTTTTCAATTCTCTAATGTGCAAAGTGAAAGTAAAGTTTGCTTCTTCTTCATGACGAATTAAAAACACATTATTTAATGTATTTGAATACTTATATAAAAAATGCTATTGTTCTATGCACACAGAATTTAAAATGTTAATACACATTAATCAAATTTCCGAATAAAGCCCTGGTTTCTATGACCAGATCGGCCCGAAATATTTCGGCGAATATTCGTGGTCTACTTTCCCGAATTTAGTTTGGTCAGAAGATTCGTTTGTGTGTGGTTTGTCTGAAGATTCAATTCGTTGCGATATACAGTGTGGAAACCACTTATGGAATAAAATTCTTTATGTCATTATTTTAGAAAATTATAAAAAATGCCGAGACACGTCAACTTTTGAACTGAGTTGTGCGTTATGTAAACATAAATTTAAATGTACAGGGAGATTCACGCAAGTATGCCATAGTCGGTGTTTTTTTGTAATGAATCACCCTGTATATTTGCATATTTTTGAAATCCCCTTAATGAACCGATTTCAACAAACTAAATAATGTATGGTCAATTATGAATTATACAGGGTGAAATTTTTATTTTTACAGTTATTAAACACATACATAAAATACCTGATGTATTTGATTTTAATACATTAAAATAAATGCTCAAAATGTTCTCTACCTAGTTGTTGGCAATAGCACACTCTCCTATAGAACTCCTCCTTAACTTTGTTTAAAGTTTGAGGTGAAATATTCCGTATTTCTGTAGTTATCCTGTCTTTGAGCTCTACAATGCTAGTTGGTTGTGTTGCATATACTTTGTTCTTGAGATAACCCCACAGAAAAAAATCTAACGGCGTAAGGTCTGGCGATCTAGCTGGCCACTCAATAGTACCTCTTCGTCCAATCCATTTATTGGGGAAGATTTCATCTGAATAAGTTCTTACCATTAAAGCATAATGGGGTGTTGCCCCGTCTTGTTGGAACCAAACATTTTCATTCGGTAAGCTAGGATCTATTGCGTTGGGATATAAGATTGCCAACGCAGGAATAACTTCATTTCTAAGCATATTTAAATATTTTTCAGCTGTCAAATTTCCATCTATAAATATAGGACCAATAATATGGTCGCCTATGATACCGGCCCAAACGTTCACCTTTTGAGGATACTGAGTATGTGTCTCACGCATCCAATTAGGATTCTCTGCTGACCAATATCTACAGTTCTGTCGGTTTACCTCTCCATTCAATGTGAATGTTGATTCGTCAGAAAATATAATGGAACCAAGAGCTATCTCATTTCTGTTCAGCTTATTCATCAATCTTTCGCAGAAATCCATTCTACGATCCGGATCGACTTCTGCTAACTCCTGCACAAAAGTTAATTTGTAGGGATGAAGTTTTTCTTTATGAAGACATCTTAGAACAGTTGTATGACTAACATTATTTTCACGGGCAATTTGACGTGTACTTGAAGTTGGATTCTCTTCGACACTTAACAAAATATCCACTTTCACATCATCTTCAACGAAGTGTGGTTTTCTTTTCAATGGTTTGACATGTCTAAGTTCTCTGAATTGTGCATGGATTTTAGACACAGTACTTTGTGAAATATTAGGCAATTCGGGATACCTGTGATTAAATAAGTTTGCCACTTCAACTTGACTTCTGCAGTTATCCCCGTACCCGATCATCATTAAAATCTCAATTCGGTGAGTCTCAGTTAAATATTTCATTGTTATGTCGACAAGGAAAGAGTGTTTGACAAAGATTTTACTTTTTCAGTATAAACTGTCAACACATCAACAACTGACATAATAGAAAGAAAATAATCCACATTATTTACCGATTTTGTCTAATTATTGGCGTTTTTAGGCAATTTTTAGGTATTTATGATAAAATTCATGGGCGTAGCAGGTTTTGTTTAATATACAAATACGTCTAATAATTAGTTAGTTTAGATTTTTGATAAATCCATATTTAGCTAATTTAAAAAAGTACCAATATTTCAAGTGTAATAAATTATTAATTTTAAAATTTCACCCTGTATAATTCATAATTGACCATACATTATTCAGTTTGTTGGAATCGGTTCATTAAGAGGATTTCAAAAATATGCAAATATACAGGGTGTTTCATTAAAAAAAAACACCGACTATGGCATACTTGCGTGAATCACCCTGTACATTTAAATTTATGTTTACATAACGCACAACTCAATTCAAAAGTTGACGTGTCTCGGCATTTTTTATAATTTTCTAAAATAATGACATAAAGAATTTTATTCCATAAGTGGTTTCCACACTATATTTCAGTCTTTAAAATTTTACGTACTTCTTGAGCTTCAAAATGGATAATATGGATTTTTTCATTGCTATGGTTTTAGAAAAAGAACAGGATAATGATGATGAGGCTGCTTTATTAGAAGTATGTACTGATTATAAGGCAGTATTGAAAATGTTTGAAAATAGGGCCAAAGAAGGTGTTTATTTAACCAAATATTATCTTTCATTTTCATGTCTGTAACTTTTTAATTTTTTTTACTTTTTCAATTAATAATTCATCCTCTAGCACAGAAAAGTCTAATTTATGGTACTTCTTGGACATCTTTTCACTTTTATGCTTTATAAAAGAATAATCAATAAAAATAAATGCCCAGAATTGCACATGTGTGTACAATTTCGGCGAATTGGGCCGTTTACAAATCGTTCAAATCAAAACTAGTTTGATGGAGACGAACTGCTATCCGCACACTTCCCCGAAATTTCGTTCCGATCTTTTATAGATACCGCTAATATATATAACACAACAAAAAAATAGATTATAACAAACTCAAAAAAAATTGGAAAATACTTCATGGTTGCCTGTTTATAATGCAGAAAAAGCTGAATCTGCAGCAAATGAACTTATTAATATAATTGACCAACAAATAGGGAACTGTTCGAGAACTATAAGAAATAGATTCAAAAAAAGGGAAGAATTGATGACTGCTGAAATATCCAACCAATCAAAAAATAAAATCAATATACAAATAGTGTATCTTCCATGGTACAAAAAACAGAAACGGAGTATTATAAAAATAAAGTAAATCAGGCGGGTAGTGATACAAAAAAGTTATGGGACTCTATAAATGAAAGGACTATGCTTCCATCTTATGGAAAATAAAAGACCACTTAAATGCGGATATTTTGATACCAACTTATTCGTCTTGAAAAATAGAACATTTGATAACATTGCGCCAATGTTGTAATTTAATTAATAAACCCACAAAATCAGTTCATTTGTCAGAAATTTTCGATTCGATTACAAAATCTAACCATTCAATAGAACTCCACCTGCTGCGGTCAAACAGAGTCGGACTTGTGAATATAGTTGTACATACGATGAATACCAGTTTCGTTGAAACAAAATAATAGGATTATATTTTTCAGTTGTATAAAGATATGATAGATTGCAATCAAATTATGTAAAAAAGGTACATCTCTCGATTGACAATCTAACATCTTTACTTAAGTTTGTCATTTTGTAATAGCAGTTTATTATAACGTTTTCTATATTATAATAGTAAAATTATAATAGGTACATTTAATAACTGACCGACACGTATTTCGTAAACAATTCCGGTACAAACGAATTCCCGTCAGGATTCTTAAATGACTATAAAATACACATGAGTTCCCGTCCGAGACTTGCAGGTATCTTAATCGCGCACTCGAATTGCCGTCTAGTTTATTTAATCCGCTTACAGGTAAACTAAATAGTTTTGAAAATTCCAGTAAATCGTAATACCTATTCGTAATCCTGAATTCTAATGAAAAAGTTGAATAACCTATTGGGGTGGCTAGGGGGTCTGTCAGTACTAATTGCTATGGATATATTTTTCTATTATATTTTCTATTATATTAAGTTGTCATTTTCGAAACGGAAGTTTATTAATATACATATTTCCGAACGTTTGTTGTCGTACGCTATAGTGATACACAAAATGCTTGAAGTAATACTAAGTGAAAAGGGTAAACCCTTTCTGGTTAGGTTATGTTAGGTTAGGTTAGGTTAGGTTAGCTTCTTTACATGTATGTATTTATGACTCAGTTCAGTAGTAGTACGCAATAAAATTGTAGAATTAAAATTCCGTATTTTATTCCAATAATGATATCATATAAAATAATATCGTGTAATAGTGCCAAACATAAGACATTTATAACTATTTCTTATTTCATACATCTGAAAACGGACCTCCCTTAAAACTTTTACTGTTCACTTATTACAACTTGCAATAAATACATAGCTAGATATCAGATGATTCAGAGAATTTACCGTAATTACCATAAACACCTTTTAGACAGGTCAGTTTTCACCCTGACGGGAACTCGAGTGACGGCTTAACGTATCCTAATTATGGAACAAGTAGACTAGTTGACTGTAGTTGACGCTGCTGATCGAACTATACCTAATCATGAAGAAATATAATGATGCAAATTAGATTTCAGTTAACAGTGCTTTTTATGTCACACAAGGTAAAACACTCATCGCCATCAAAATATATATAACACAAAAACCAGCTTCGGCTATCAAAAAAATACAAAAATTAAACAAAACCCGGCTTCGGCTATCAAAAAAATACAAAAATTGAACAAAACCCTGCTTCGGCCATCAAAAAAATTTAATAAAGCAAAAAGGCGACTTTAGCTACCGAAAAACCGGCTTATGCCAATAAAAAAATTTTTTCCAGCTACACTTCGCGGATAGAAGGTAATGAGGTCCTCGGCACTCTCTGTGGGGGGAAGGTGGAGAGCGTAAAAGGGGATACTCTAAGAATTATACATTATCTTTTAGTATCACCCTTTACGTCGGGTTCATTACCTACACACATTTCACAAGCATTTTTGTATTAACAGTTAATAGACATATTTAACATCTTGCATATAAAAAAATCTTTTCCGCATCCCTATCCTATTTTTTTAAAGAGTTACCGATGCCAACAAATACACTACAAAATACTACAAAGAAAAAACAACATATAAAAATTAACTGATAAAATTAGGTCAGTTCAACCCTGTCTGGTTTTATTTATTCATTTCTTATCACCGCTGATATCCTTACTTCGTGGAATCTGTAATACATGTCTATTTACGTATTTTCTCTCTGTCTTACTCATACAATCTCCGTAAGCGATTTTAAAAATAATATCATTAATTGTGAGTTAATTATAAAAGTCACAACATTGGCGCAATGTTTTCAAATATTCTATTTTTTAAGACGAATAAGTTGGTATCAAAATATCCGCATTTGAGTGGTCTTTTATTTTCCATAAGATGGAAGCATAGTCCTTTGTTCTAAATCAATGAGGCCTAAAAATGAAATAAATAGAATAAAAATGGAAGGAAAAGTTATCGACAATCTAGAAGAAATCGCAAATCTTGTGAATAAACACTACGTCACACAGGGAAAGAAGCTTGCAGAAGAAATCAATACCGATCCTGTATTTATTGCCCCAAAACGCAACCCGCCTTTAAATTCTTTATTTTTACGAGACGTTGACGATAACGAAATAAAAGCAATAATTTCTGAACTGAAACCCATGAAGGCACCAGGAATTGATCACCTGACGTCTGAAACAATTAAACAGAAGGCTGAAATAATTGCAGCACCACTAGCTTGATGTAATCAATAAGTGTATTCAACAGGGAATTGTTCCCGCAGCATTCAAAGAAACAATTGTATTTCCCATATACAAAAGTGGCGACAGAGAAGAAATTATCAACCACAGACCAATCTCAGTTATAACAAACTTTTCAAAAATATTCGAAAAGATATTGAAAAAGCAGTTGGTTTCGTTTCTCGATAAATATGGAATCATTTCAGATAAAACATAGTTTCAGAAATGGTGTTTCCACCCAAGACGCCATACTGAAATTAACTACAGAAATGTATTCAGCACTAGACAAAAGCCAGCCTGCCCTCTGTGTTTTCCTTGACTTGTCGAAAGCGTTCGATACAGTCAGTCACAACCTACTTATTGAATCGCTTGACAATTCTGGCATCAGAGGAAAAGCTCTAGACTTATTCAGAAGCTATCTCTCGAATAGACAGCAAAAAGTTAAACTGAAAAATGTCTATAGCGAATTTGAAACAGTAGAGTATGGAGTTCCGCAAGGAACCGTATTAGGACCAATCCTGTTCAATGTTTATTTAAATGATTTATTTGAGGTCAACACCGAAGGCAAAATAATTACGTATGCAGACGATACAGCAATCTTCTACTCAGCTCAAAAATGGAACTCTTTGAAAGAACTAGTAGAAAAAAACATTAAGATGATCAAATCATGGTTTCAGAGTCGATTGCTGACCATAAACCCCAGTAAAACGTTGTTTCTTCCACTTTCCATTAATAAGTCTACTTTACCGTCTTTCACTACCCTAAAAATTTCTGATGATTTCTCAATAGAGTCCACACTGGAATTCAAGTACCTTGGTGTGATAATTGACAGTCATCTCAAGTGGAATAAACATGTGGAACATGTTAATAAAAAACTATACTTCTTAATTTACAGACTGAAAAACCTCAGATATATTCTAAATAAAACTCAACTGAAAACAGTATATCATGCATTGGTAGAGTCGCATATAACTTATGGCATAGTTGCATGGGGAGCAGTCGGAAAAACCATACTCCATAATTTAATGATAGTTCGGAAAAAACTCATCAAAACCCTATTTTGTAAATCAAGCCGATACTCTTCAGATCTTCTTTACTCTGAAACTGGGATCTTGGACCCAAGACAGTTATTTTTCCTGAACCTGAATGTCGAACATAAAACTAAATCCACTTTGATAATAAATGAACACCAATATGATACAAGACTGAAACATACCACTTACTTACCTCCACCAGCTTCGAAATCTATTGGGCAGAAGAATTTTAAATTTTTAGGCCCGAAACTTTACGGCCGCCTTCCCCAACACATCTCAGAATTGAATAATATCAACCAATTCAAAAATAAATTAAAAGGCTATATCAAATCAACTTCGCGATATGACATACATGAACAAATCGAATGCCCCTTCCTGATATAGTAACTATTTCAGTTAAAGAGAAGTGTTTTATACAATTTATATATGATATACTTATTCTTTTCTGAGGTATATTGATTTGTGTGTTTTTGTGTGGATGTTGTTTGTTTGGATGTCTGTGTGTGAGTATATTTCTTACTATAAGTGATAATGACATTTCAAGAAACTTGTGCTCTCCCCATGTTCTTTTACCTTTCACTTTTTATAATTACCACTAATTCTTAATAATTATTATGTACCTTTCATTTTAGATTAATTACGTATAGTATTTATATTTATTACCCTATATCTTTTCAACCTATTCAAAAATTAAATTTCTTAGAGGTTTACCCATTTTATTGTACATGTTTTAGGATAGTTTATGTATTTATCTTGTAACAGATTTTTTGTGCAATAAATCTTATTATTATTTATTATTATTATATACTGGGTTTTACTGGAAACGCTAACGAACTTTTCGTGCTATATCACCGAAATATTTCGGCCCGAACTGGTCAGAGAAACCAGGCCTTAGGTCTGGATTTTTTCATTATTTCTTTGTTCCTTAATATTTACTACAACCAGTAGTGCCATAACGAAATACTGTTGCTTAGATATGAACAGACACACGTGCTAGTTGAGCCCGTCCCTCCCAGAATGCATTGCTCTAAGCTCAATACATCTTGGGTAGAACTTCCACCACCCCCCCATCTTATCCGATGGGCCTCATCGTCGGCGTTCGCGTTTTCCGCGTACAGCTCTTCCCTAGCCAAAATAAATGGCTGCTGGCTGGAGTCAGACTGTCTTCTCCTTGACTGTGTAACCGCGGTGTTTATTTCTTCGGCGGTCTTCTAACTTGTTTTGGTCTTCTGTTGTGTGTGTATTTGCGCTGCCTCTACAAAGTGCGTCCTGCGTCTAAAGACGACCTTATAGAGTGTGTCTTCTTTTCTTGAGATTTCTTACAAGTGACTTTAGGCCATTAGCTGAGCTAATAGACTTGTCACCTGCTCGAGAATCTGTTGTTTCGTCGGTGTTGTCGTCGTCTTCTTGTTGGTTGCAGCTTGGGCGTAGCTGACTCCTGTATTTGTTGCTGTTTCCCTTGTCTTCAGGTTGTTTGGGGCCTGTGTGCATCCTCTGTAGTTCGCTGGGTGTTCTCCCTGGCTGGCTTGTTCTTCGGTCTTGAGCATTCCTTTGATCTGTGTGGTCCTCCGCATTTCACGCATTTAGTGCTTATGCTGCATGCCGTCTGTTCGTGGTGGAATCCTCAACAGTTGTAACACTGAGTCGGCCCATTTCCTCTTCTTTGATCTTCCCATCTGATCCTCACGTTTTGTATGTATGTATGTATTTTTCGTATTTTGTCCTTTTCTTCTACTTCGAGCTCTACCATGTAGATGGGTAGTGGTTTCCTCTCTACAAATCTGGAGTGAAGTTGGCTGATTTTTCCTATGCGGACTCCTTCTTTTTCGATTTCTTCCTTTATTTCTTGTGTGTCTTCGCAGTTTGTCAGTCGTCAGATGACAATCCTTGCTTTTCTCTCGTACTTATACCACTCCACTTCCTTCCTGTCTTATCTCAGGTACCTTGTTAGGTTCCTGTAGTCTTCGGGTTCTTCACAAGGGATTTTTACTCCGAGAATTGCTCGGATAGTTATGAACCTTGTCGTCTTTCCTCACGGAACTCCAGTGGTGGATACTCCTGAGGATGACTGGTGGTGTGTCGTCTTTTTGTTTTCCTTGATGGCTTCGTCCATCATTTCTTCGTTGGCTTTCTTTCGGGCGGCGGCTTCCTTCTTCTGCTGTTTCTGGATTTTTTTGATGGATACCACTTCCGTGAAGTCCATATCCTCCTTTTTTTCTTCTTCTTGGGGGGATTCTGTTCTCTGTGTCTTTCTACGGACACTTTCTGAACGGATTCGGCTCCTTTTCTCTTCCTGCACTGCTTCCATCGTTTTTGCCATGTTCTCCATAGCTGTTCGCAGTCCTGTTAGTTCGTTCTCCATTTTTTTAATTGTTTTCTTCAATTCTTCTGCCTCTTTTTTGGCTTTTTCAACTTCTTTTGCGGCTTCTTCTTCTTTTCTGTTAATCCTATCGATTGTTTCTTTCGAATTTCTCATTATTCTCAGTCCTGCTTCGACTGGGCTTTCTTCCTCTTCTTCGTCGGATGATGGATCTTGCCATCTTCTTCCTTGTCTGCTGCTAGCTCGGCTGTCGTTTCTTCTCGGCATCTCGATAGTTCCTGTCCTCCACATATCCTAAACCAGTAGTGCCTCAACGAAATACTGTTGCTTAGATATAAAGATTGCGTCACTTTATTTAGTGTTTGATAGTCAAAATGGTTGTAAGGGCTGGCAGACGAAAACGTAATATTTCCGATGATAACAACAGGTTTACTATTTTAACTGCATCAGAAATATGTGGAAACAATGTCTAGGAAATAAACTAAGCTTGTATACAGAATGGTTTTGAATAACATTCAACTGCCTCGTATATTTCACCACTTGGTATTAATTTTCTTAAAAAATCAAGGCATTTTAAGTATTTCTGTTTCAGGTACTGCATACGAAAGTCGACCCAGAACATGTTATCAAAAAAAGAAGTGCAGATCAATCTTTGAGAATTTTATTGTATTACGACCAAAGTGTTTATAGGTAAGCCAAAAACAAATTAAGCGGTCGTAAAATACGTAATTTGAATAAATTTCTCCTACTAAGTTCACTGATCAAATATATATCTATAGTTAAATCACGAATGCATAAAATTACTTTTAAAGTTCACTACCACGGATATTTCCACGCATTCTTTTTTTAAACTTCAAGAAACAATACATAATTTAACGTAAACTATACACTTTCTAACGAACATTTTTCTTTTCAGATTAGATCAAAAGAGATTCGCGTTAATTAACGTAAGTATTAAATATGTACACCCTGGTAACTTTTTTTTTCTCTACTGGTATTAAAAGTTATAATTATTTATGCTGTGAGTCGAGAAGAGATTTTTCTCAACTGAGCTTAATTATTATGATTTGCAAAACACTTGATACTAGATACCCTAAGCCCTCTTTCACACTTACGGCTTTCTTATCGTGACCGTGTGCGGCAACTGTGCCGTGTGTAATGGTAGCACATTGTCTTAAATGCAAGCATTCACACAAGACGGTTTGATGCCGGAATCGTACACGGCTGCCGTCGTAGCACTGCAGAATTACTGTTATCACGTTAAGAAAGCCGTAACGCCTCTTTCACATTACACGGTTTTAATCGTGCGGTTAAAAATCGTCCGAGTTGTTGTTTTCACATTGGCACGGATTTTTACCGCAATATTTTTATTTCATTTTTCTAGTACGATAGTATGAATCGGCAAAAACTTTGTGCTTTGTGGTTGCTTCATCGTCGCCGAAAGAGAATAGCACGAGATCGCCTTTTTTGGGGTTCATCCCCATTAATCAGTGAGGAGAGAGGAAGTTCTTCCTTCGACCAAGGTTATTAAAACTTCAGCATCAATATCATCCATTCTTAATTCCACCTAAAACAATAAACACAAACTGAATTGCAAATACGCTGTTAATGCCGTTCGACAAAAAACCGTCCAATGTGAAAGCATGCATTTAGTCACAAACACGCCCGTGCGGCACACGGCTGTTGCACGACACGGCACCGGCATTTAACCAAAGCCGTATAATGTGGACCCCATGCTTTTCTCCATTTCAACAGCGGTACGGTTTTTAACCGCACGATTAAAACCGGGTAATGTGAAAGAGGCATAAGTGTGAAAAAGGTCTTAAGGACTAATAAGTTAATCTTATTTCTCACAATGACAACTGGCTTTTCGATTTTCATTGTTAATATCATTTTTTGTTTATTTTTTAACGCAGAATACGATTTTACCGGAAGCTGTGAGTTTCTGGGAGAAGGCACTATTTGTTAGAAGAACAGAAAATGTGATACGTTTAACAAGGTAAGCTCAAATAACCTAGAAAATTATTTTCCAATGCTTTTGATCGATATAATATTATTTGATGTCTGAAAATTTATGAAACTCCACCAAAAGTTATCCACCACTATAATTTATCGTATTTAAATATCTCTGGTTATTTTCGTGTTAGTAAATTTATTGGAACGATGTCTAATCATATTTCTCGGTAGCGTTTTACTAAATTAGTCAATTTAAATTAGAATATAATTTAAATGACTTCTTGATTACCTGGCGAATCATTTAATTTTGAGATTAAATTGGGGTAGGTACACTTCCATCTTCACTTTTCATCTCCAAGGTATTATAACTTGGCTGTATTCCCCGACAAGGTTCGCTTTGACATTGTATTTTTTTAAATTAGCCATCGATTTTTCACCAGCAGCAATATATTGTTCATAGTCTTTTGTTCCCTTTTTTGGTTACGTAATTTTAAATTTTCACCTACCTATAAACTATATATTATGTGAGCTAATTTTTGAAGTGAAGACTTCTTTAGCACTTTTTTTTTGGGTAAAGAAAAAACATGGATCACGCTTTTATGCAACACACAATACTTTTGGTTATGCAACACAAATGAAACAACAATGAAGCGTATATAGTGTTGCATAAATCATCGCCACGCTTTCCATGAGCTACATGTATACTGTGTATATATGTGTACTTTTTTTTGGTAAAAAATTCCATTTACTATGGGCTTACGATAAAATTTTTAAAAGGGATTTATTTATTGGTGTTTTCACTTCTGTCGGCAGTCCCATGACCGGACTCTACGTTTTTTTTTATTGAATACTGTCCACTATTGCCTACTTCTGCTTTAAATGTTTCTTGTGTTAATAATACGTAGACAACTCAACAACTTTTATTAGACTGACCTTCGGCAATTTTAGATTACATTATGTAAGAAAATTGCCTTTATTAAAATTGAAATTCTACCTATTATCGTATTTCTTTAAACATTCTTTCTAAATGATGTATTTCTTATAAAGAATGTTATATATGTAAAACAACAAAAACTTTTTATGGAACGAATGATATTTAATCTACAGAGTGGAAAATTTTAATGAATCTTTCTTTCGAATTAAAGAAGCTTATTTTTTATCTAGATAGTAATAATTACTCTTTTTCGTTTTTTCACTAAAGAATTGCAAATTCCAAAGAAGTATTTTTCATTTCATAAAATTTTTGAGGTAGATTGACTTCTCAAAGCTCTTTTCAATTTAATTTAATTAAAATTCCTTATCTTTTGTCCACATCCACTAAAATTTGAAATGTAAATAATTACATTAACTCAGTTTGAAGTGAGTTTTCTACATACCGGTTGTTTCAATAATTCGTCCATGCACATTTTTTAATGAACAGGAATCTTTAGTCTGACAATTTTGTATTAATGATTAGTCTTAGCGGAATAATTATAAATATTATAAAATTAAATTATTTCCCGACAACTAAAAAATAGCAACAAAGTTTTAAACCAATTATTGCATTTACACAAATATCCAAATATCCAAATTATTGTGATTGTTATTGTTAAAAAAAATTACACTGTTCATTCTCTGGTACACCGGAAACCATTTAAAATAAGACTGTAATTTTCGTACGGATTTAATTTTGACATCACCATATTATAATAAATTTGTTTGCTAATTTTCAGAAAATGTAGTGACACACAAGTATTTGTCAAAGATGGCTGGACTCACTGTATTGACACTTGCAAAGAAAAAACGATGTGTGGCGAGATAGAAGTGCCAGAAGATCACCTAGACGCTTGTCGAATATGCAATTCTACCGGTCAAAATTGCGATATTGCCAAAGGATCTAAAGCCGGACCGGGTATTCCAGATTTTGATTTTGTCTTTTACGTTTCGGCGATGCAAACAGAAAGATGCACCAAAAACTTGACTGTTGCCTATGCCTCACACTGTCAACAGGAATCTGCCTTAGATCGGTACGTAAATTTTATTTTAGTGTTTTTGTTCTGACTGGCTGTAATTTCAATAACGTTTTTTTGGTGGACGACGTTAATCTAACTGTCATTTAATATTTGGAAATAGAAGAAGCTTTTGTCAATACTCCTCATGAGGTTGTCAAAAGAGCATTAAATAGAAGAAGTGTAGACAGCACAACGTCCAAATGGATGTCGGAACTGCTCACCACTAGAGTAGTGGAGACGAGGACGAGCAAAGACATTGTATCCATCTGTACAACCAGAGGATATCCACAGAGAGGAGTAGCATCCCCATTATTGTGGAGCCTGACGGTTGACGAACTCCTGTGTGGTTTGACTGACCTCGGAATATCCTGCCAAGGATACCTATGCCGATGATATTGTCATAAGATCCAGGAGAAAATTCGAAAACACCCTTTGTGACATCTGAACTATACAAATAGCTGGTGTAGGCAAGTGGGACTTAACATCAACCCCACCAGAACCATCTTAACAGCCTTCACTTAGAAAATAAAACTCAACCTCAACACTGTTAAACTTGATGGGAGTGAGGTTGAATGGAGACAAGAAGTTAAGTATCCAGATATGACTCCAGACAGTAAACTCCTGTGGAACAAACACGAAAAGGAGTTTCTCCACGATCATCACAGAATTTGCCAACTCTGAAATCAAATTTGATTACAGAACGCTGGAATTCTCTCTCTTGAGATTGAAGAAATATTCTGCAACACCTCTGCCCCCATGCAATTCAAATGTATTTACATTCTCTCTCCTGTGATAGAATAATATTCTCACACTGGTTAGCAATAATAACATTAGCCTTGACGCAGTTGATTGTCATCGTAGTGGCAAAACTTTAGTAAGCGTCAAAATTATTGCTGTCACGTTTCCATTCGAAAATATAAAAAGTATCATGAATTTATCCAGTTATTCAGAATCAGAGTGTGAAAATACACCACGTGAAATTACAAAGAGTGCAAATAATATACTGGAAAGTTTACAACCAAAAAATCAGAGAATGAATATGAAAAATATATTTAAAATCTTTGATCGTGGAGAAAGTATAGTCTGCTACTCGGTTAGAATGAAAATTCGTGATACTCGTGTTTCCTCACGCTCGCCTTCGGCACGCGCTCGGAACTTTCCACTCGCATCGAATTTTCATTCTAACCTTGTTACAGAATATACTATTATATACAAAGCAAAAATGGCTCTAATGGTGTGCAGGAATCTGGCAGGGAGAAATTGAGGTTGTAACCCAAAAATCCTAAGCTGGATGTACACTGCCATAGTGAGACCAATTAACACTTACGGAGCCATTGAGTGGAGTAGTAGAACTATTGACGACGATAGAAATTTAAAGACAAACTTGTATGTGCATTACAGGAGCAATGAGAACATGCCCAACGGCAGCCATGGAAGTAATTCTCAACCTCATACCACTACATATGGTGGAGGAAAGTATTGTAGAAAGAACAAGATACAGACTAAGTAGAGAGGGAATCATTAAAAAAAACCACCTCCACCTCACTTCTTAGAAAACAGAAGACCTGGGACATGCCACAAGATGGTATGATGAAAAAGTATAACTTTTTAAAGAAATTCGTTACGGAATTATGCAACAAGAAGGAATGGGATCCAAATACCATTACCAGACTTGGAAAGAATGCCATTCAATGGTACACAGGCGGCTCAAAAGCAATAGAAGGAACTGGGATATGAGTGTACGGAGCAGGAACCAGGAACATTCTGAAAGCTTGGGGAAAACCCCAAGTATCTTTCAAGCGGAATTTCACGCCATAAGAAAGTGTGCCCAGTTCAATATTGATAGAGGATATTGAAGGCAAAGGACTATCATAATGTCGGATAGTCAAGCAGCCATTAAAGAACTGAGCTCTTGTGTAATCAGTTCCAAAATGGTGTGGGAATGCCTAGGGAAACTCAATGAACTAGGCGAGAACAATATAGTCACCTTACTGTGGATTCCAGGACACTCTGTGATAGAAGGAAATGAAATAGCAGATGAATTAGCAAAGAGGGGGACTGAAACACCCTTTTTGGGGGCCGGAACCCTTTTGCGGTATCGGTTCCAATGTTATATTGAAAGAAATAGGCAAAGCCGAAAAAAAGAGAAGATCTGACCATTGGAAAGATCTAGTAGGACTTAGACAATCAAAGATTCTTCTGGGTGACTACAACCTGTTGAGATCAAATGAATGCACAAGTCAAAGTAAAACTGCACTAAGAGTTTTAACAGGGATCCTAATGGGACATTGTCGCCTGAATGGGCACCTGAAAATGCTCAAAGTAGTAGAGGAAGAAGAATGTAGATTCTGTGGCATGGAAAAAGAAACACACATAGCAATTCAAAATCCTAGGGCACAACACCTAGGAGATTACGAGATAGAAGAGGGACATCTACCTAAGTTAAAGCCTGCAGATATCCTAAAATTCCTCCGGGAAATAAGACTAAAGGAGCTACTAGTGTCTGAGACTTTCCTCAGGAACTAAGTAGAAGTAAGGGGGCACAATAGATCTTTTAGGTCTCAGTGAATGTCACCCCAACATATATACATACATACAACTGTCATTGCTAAACCAAAATGTGATCCGGAAATTTCCAGTAAGTAATTAACTCCAATTGTATCGCTTGGAAAGTAAATGAAAATTGATGAAAGAAGAATCTTTTGATACAAGTAATTACGTCTTTACTTTCATACTTTATGAATGGTTCTTTGGAAAACTCCTTTTTATGTTCATTTTAATCAACTCGTTACGGATTTGATAATTTTTAGAGCTTCTTATTCATAAAGAAAATATACGAATTATCAATAAATATAAAATTCCAAAGAAACAGAAATATAACATATTACTCAAACGGATTCATAAAATTTTTGTATTCAATGATTTTATTTAATAATTATGGAAAGATTCCACGTAGTAAGGGTTGAAGCAATAACTAAAATTTTTGTAGGTTTAGTATCATACGAGGGACACTTGAATTTTAATAAATTTAATTTCAATCAAGAAACTATTTAGTCCATAGAGGTCTGTTTCGAGTGAAATATTTGAATATTATTTGCTAAAAACTTGTCTTATTGGTAGAACCGTAACGCGATCGTGACCAACACCTATAACTCAACCCATTTTCTGACGGATTCTTTTTGAAAGTAAATCTATCACAATCCTTCACCTTAAAACTTAACTCTGTATTGCACGAACGTTAATTCTACTATTACCATTGCCATTGGTGTTATGAAGCAAGTAAATAGGTGTTAAAAATCACGAGGAAGAAGCTGCTAAAAACGGTCGAGACGGACCATCAAAGCAACAACAAAAAATATTATCAATCAATAGGTCGACGTGTGGTGAATTTTTAGTAAGTACCTCAAGATGTAAATGTAGTGCAACTACAGAGGGTGTCTACATTTTTTTTATTATTTCGCTCTCGTATAAACTCTGAATTAGCATTTCAATCGATACTAGAATGTGATATATAAGTATAATTTAACGATGAACGTTCTTATTTATTCTCTCCACCTCACAATCATTTTTAATATCAGCATTAATTTGTATTAACCATATGTGTCAATAAAATTGCTTAATCAGCAAAATCGATTATTTTATTTCAGACCTATAGCCGGTCACGCAAATCTTTGTCCAAATAGCATAAGTACGAAACGACAAGAATTGGAAATATTGCTCTCGACTGTCAAACATGAAATACTTCACGCCCTCGGTTTCTCCGTGAGTTTATATGCATTTTACAGAGATTCCGAGGGTAAACCATTGACACAAAGAATCCCCGAAACTGGTAAACCACCGCTAAATGAATCGTAAGTCTTTTTTTGTTCATAACAAACAATAAATGGTTTAAAAAATATATTTATTTCAGTCTTCAAACTTATCAATGGAGCGACAAAGTCATAAACACATTTACCAGACCGAACTGGTTAGTAAGAAGTGGTTACATGAAGAGAGAAGTACAGATGATGATAACTCCTAATGTAGTCAAAGAAGCCAGAGAATATTTCAACTGTTCTGAACTGGAAGGTGCCGAGCTAGAAGATCAAGGCGAAGAAGGTACAGTTTTAACTCATTGGGAGAAGAGAGTATTCGAAGTAAGTTTTTCTATCATTTGTGTACTGACGTTTCTTATTATAAGCCGAAAATTTAAAAAGTGAAACTAACCCGGGTCTTCGAATTCTCTAACCCCAGACGCTACCTACGTAGCAACCCCTGCGCAATCCTACCCTCGAGAACGTTCTATTCGTTATTTTACCGCGACCACATTATTTTACATTCGCCTCGTCCTCAAGATACTTCGCTTTGATTATTTTATTTGAGACACACTGAATAGTTGACGTATGTGATCGGATTTATTAGAGTGAAAGTTTCTATTATTTAAATGTAAACAAAAAGTAGGCAATTAGAATTTACGTGTGTACGTGCCGAATTGCTTAATATACAAGATAAGCTCAAAAATAGTTGTAGATAATTTGTATAGATGTTTATAATTAAATTCAATCACCAGCAAAACATAGTCACTTCTATCCTGTCCAAAAACATTGTTGTGTAAGAAGCAGTCGCGGTTAATGGTAGCTTATAGTACCGAACAGAACATTGATGGGTAGGAACCGTCCGAAGCTCGAGAGGGTTACATAAGGGCTTTCTAACCGAGGGGTCCCGGGTTCGAGTCTCCATGGTTTCCCCTTTTTCAATGTTCAGAATATTGTTACGCAAGGAGTTTCGCTGGGACGAAGATTGCCAAACTTCGTTCGAAACCTTGAAGAAGCACTTGATTACTGCACCTATACTCGGCTATCCACTACCAGAGGGAGAATTCATACTAGATACTGATGCTAGATGTTGGAATTGGAGGAGTGCTATCACAGGTTCAAGAGGACAAGAGAAAGTTCTGGGATATTTTAGTAAAGTCCTTTCCAAACCAGAACAAAACTCCTGCGTCACAAGAAGAGAGCTCCTAGCAGTAGTGAAGTCCGTGGAGCACTTCTATCAGTATCTGTATGGGAAGAAATTTGTGATCAGAACCGATCATGCAGCACTTAAGTGGCTTATGCAATTCAAGAACCCTGAAGGTCAAATCGCTAGATGGATCGAGCGGCTCCAAGAATATAATTTCACTATTGAGCATAGAGCCGGAATAAGCCACAGAAATGCAGACTCCCTCTCTAGAAGACCATGCCCTGCAGAGTGCTCTCACTGCAGCAAAACAGAAGCTAAAGAAGCTGCGATTCGAAGAACCACGGTGACCAGCGAGGTTTCAAGGTACTCGCCAACGATGAAATCGTATTGGGCCCAGTGGGACTCGCTGGTTTTGAAAAACGGTTTGCTACAGCGAGTAATCGAGAACGATGAGGGTTCCGAAAGCAGAAGACAGTTGGTGATTCCAAGAACAAGGATAGCAACAGTACTGCGGAAATTACACGAGAGTCCGTCAGGAGGACATCTAGGTGTGAAGAAGACCCTCCAGAAAGTGCGAGAACGGTTTTATTGGATGCACAGTTCCGAAGATGTGAAGGACTGGTGTAAGAAGTGCACTACCTGTGCTACGACCAATGGACCGCACGGGAGAAAAAAGGCTCATATGAAGCAGTACAATGTCGGAAGCCCTTTTGAACGCATTGCCCTGAACATTGCCGGACCGTTTCCACCGACAGCAAATGGCAGCAGGTACATTTTGGTGGTGATGGACTACTTCACAAAATGGGTAGAAGCGTATGCCATTCCAAACCAAGAAGCCGCAACGGTTGCCGACGTGCTTGTGAATGAGTTCATTTGCCGATATGGAGTGCCCCTGGAAATACACAGCGACCAGGGCAGAAACTTCGAAAGCCAGCTGTTCCAGGAAGTTTCTGAAAAGCTCGGCATGAAGAAAACGAGAACTACGGCTTTGCACCCACAGTCGGACGGAATGGTAGAGCGAATGAACAGAACCCTTGGCAAATACCTGTCTAAAGTAGTATCTAACCATCAGCGGGATTGGGACCAATATCTCTCGCTATTCGCGATGGCCTACAGATCCGCCATCAATGAGTCTACCGGCCAAACACCAGCAAGAGTTCTGTTCGGACGCGAAATGAGATTACCCTGCGACCTTGAATTTGGATGCCGACCCGGAGAAGACATAGCTGGTGAAGATTACGTGACCCAGCTGAGAAAAAGAATGGACGACGTACACGAGCTGGTTCGATCGAATCTTCAGATCGCTAGCGATAGGATGAGAAAAGGTACGATACGCAAGCTACGGAAGGAGGTTTCCACGAAGGAGACAAAGTCTGGCTGCATAACCCAAGAAGACAAAAGGGTTTTTCTCCAAAGTTGCAGAGAGCTTGGGACGGTCCGTACCTCGTAAAGAAAAGAATCAACGATGTCATCTATCGTATCAGCAAGATCCCAAATGGAAAGCCAAAGGTGGTACACCGTAACCGATTAGCGCCATTCGAGGGTGACCACGATGAGGAAGTAAACCAGCTGCAGGAAGTAGCCGATCCTGCTTTTGTAGAGTTCATGGGTGCTTATGGTGGTACCGGAAAAGCAAGATTCGGCGTCACCACTGAGAGACGACAAGACCTGCTTACCGTTCCGGAGGAATACTCACTGGCAATAAACATCCCTGCCAGCGTAACCGATGCGCGCGGACTGGCATCTCTGTTTATAAAGAAGAGTGGCGCACGACTTTTGGTAAACCAGTTACCGGTACCAGGTAAAGCTTTGAAGCTGCAAAATGGCTCCCGCTACAATTTCCACCTAGTGACGAGGAACACCTTCGACGAAAGACCAACGTACGAGGATGTCTGGGAAGCATTACGAAGCCTGAGGGAGCATGTGCTTGAATTGAACGTGCATAGGCTAGCCATGCCCAAGATTGAATGTAGGCATTTAGATTGGCGAATAATCCGTAACATGGTAGAAGTAATCTTCCGAGACACCGAAGTGCAGGTACTGGTTTGCGGCCATGCTCGGGAGACACAGCCAACGGAGAAGACGGTCGCATGTTACTTCCATACAACTGGAAAATGCAACAAGGGGACCAGTTGCCGATACAGTCATCTCGTTCCAGTTTCCTAGCTAGTTCCAGGAGGAACTGTCTCTTGAGGAGGGGGCAATGTTACGCGAGCTACTGCATTCATATGCTCACTTAGTGCCCCCAGTGAAATCCCCGTATGAGACGACTATGGCTCCTCCGCCCAATTTTCGAGAACCATCCAAAATACGAAACATCGAGAATACTCAGAGCATCCGCCAGAACGTCGAGATAATTCTAGAAATACGGCGCGCGAGTATAAATAGGCCACGAGCATCGCTGCAGGCAATTAGTCAATCAGTCAGTGTTGTTACCGAAGGAAAGTAATCGCGCATCGATAAAGTGTTAATTAAGTGACTCTCATATAAATTATAATTAGTGTGTTTAGTGTATTAGATAAATTATTAAATAAGGACTGAATTACATATAAATCTGTAAATATAAATTAATTGTAAATATAAATTAGAATAAACGCTACAATATTTTGGTTATAGTTGTATATGTTTATATACGGAATTTATTCGATATAGTTATAACAGTTTAAGCAGTGGCGTAGCGTGGGTTTTCGCCGCTCCTCCTTCGAAAGAAGAGTTGTTGTTTTGTTTGATTGAATAACTGAGTACGCTACCGCTCGTTAGTTCGTTCGCGGTCAGGAAAACTCGGTGCCTCCGCATCGGCCGGCCGGGCGCTAGCATGTTATGCGCACTCGTATAGGAATTTCCTGGCCACATTCCATCCGTAGTGTGTGCTCCATGGCTTAAGAGGGCGATGAGTCGATTTTACTGGTGACTGAAATTGCATTGTAATATGATACCATTTTTCCTAGACTTGATTTAGGTTATCTTATCAGTTACTTGATTCAACCATTTTGTTAATTATAGATAATTGGATAGAGTAAAACTGCAAATTGGAAAAAAAATTGTTGTCTCCAGTTCATCATACCAATTTTTGTATTCATACGCCTGGAGTAAGTGTGTGAAATCCCGCTGAAATTCGCATCTGCGCACTGATAATCTTCTTTTATTGATGTGAGAACTTCTTCGTAGCAGCTATACAGTTACTATCTTTTGGTCTTGACTAAATGAGGTTTACAGCTACAACGATATAGTTCGGTCACCGGGCCAACTGAAGATTTGAAAAACATGGTTTGAAATTTGTTCATTGAGTTGCCTATCTATCTACTATCTTACCTATGCTATGAGCACTAGTCACTAGCACTTCGGCAGCACGACTTCATTTTTTCGTCTCCTCTCTTTCGCACCTTAGCGGTTTCGCTTGGCAAATAACATTGCGGGAGCGAGTTGGAGATGATATTTTTTTATTTCTGTCTGTAAAAACAGTGGCGCTTGCCGCCGCCCCCTTTCGCCATAGCCTCTCCACGCTACGCCACTGAGTATAAGTGGATTGTAAGGTTAATTTTAGCTAAAATGAAACAAAAGTAATTAGTACATTGGATTTACTGAATTATCTAAACGTGACATTAAATTCAACAATACAACTTGACTGTTTTTATTTATAGAACGAAGCGATGACTGGAACGCACACTCAAAATCCTATCATATCGAGAATAACGTTGGCCCTTATGGAAGATACTGGATGGTATATAGCTAACTATTCGATGGCGGAAGATATGTCGTGGGGAAAAAATCTGGGATGTGATTTTGTAATGAAAAGCTGCAAAGATTGGATAACAATGAAATCAGCCAAGTAAGTTGCATGTATGTCGGTACGCTACCTTTCTTCGATTAATCGAACGTGTCTTAGCTTCGCCGAGAGATGGTGCAGTCCGTTTATTTCGATAAAACATAGTTAAATTTTATTTTATGTTTCCTGCAGGGGTTTTTCTATCCATCCGTTCTGTAATAAAGTGAAACGCGACCCTCTTCAAACTGAATGTACGGACGATCGAACAGCAGTGGCTCTATGTAACCTTATGGAACACCAAAAGCAGCTGCCTCAACTGTATCAGGTAAATATTTCGGTTTCAATTCAAATCTACCGGCGGTGCTGGCTGGTCTGTGCCGTTGCAGTGGGTGCCCTGCTTTAGCTCTACTAAATCTTCCGATCTTCAATTTTTTTTGGTTTTAATTTTCAAACGTTAATTAGACAAGCAATTACATAATTTTATTCAACTTTGGTATCTTTTATTACCTGCTGTGACTCGGCTTTTGATTGATAAACCGGAACTGTATGAATCTTATTAAAACTTTCTACGAAAAGGATAAATATAATAAAAGCATCAACGCATAAGGATTATACAATAATCACGTTTACATAAATTATAGTGTGTAATTCCAATTACACGATTTTTAAATAACCACAAATGAGATAAACACAGAGAAAAATTGAAGAATTTGTTATGTTTACAGAATTTCGATTACATACAATACGTTGATACTGGAAGAGAAGGATATTACGGAGGATCAGTATCTCTTGCAGATTATTGTCCTTATATCCAAGAATTCACCTGGCGGTCGAAAAATGTTGTCGTCAGAGGTTCACATTGTCAGTATGTCGAAAATAACCCGAGTAAGTTGTTTTTTTCAAATTGACGAAGGCGAAGCTAGAAGACACTTTTCACTATACCAATATTTCTTTGTATTTAGCACCTGATAAGAACTTTGCCGTGGAGAAATATGGCGACAAGTCCCGTTGTTTTGAACACACAAATCAAATGTGGGAAGAGCGATCATGTAAACAAGTGCGACAGTGGCAACACTGGGGATCGGGTTGTTATGCTTATAGATGTGAAAATGGTCGATTGCATATATTGGTGAGCATTCTCTTGTTATAAATGTTATCCTCTTCTTGACAAAATTTTTTTTAGGTGGGAAATTACTCTTACGAGTGTTACCATGCAAACCAGGAAATATCCATAAGGATAATAAGTAATGGTTGGCTTCATAAAGGAGCTGTTGTGTGTCCTCCATGTAAAGAAGTATGTGCCGTAAGTAAAATATAAACAATTAAATCATGCAACATTATTAATCGATCGATTATTTATTAATTGCAGAAAGAATTTAGCTCAAGAGGTGAACGCTGTAAAGTCGGAGATGAGTCGCCTCCCGCAACTGCATATTCAAGAGACGAGTTGCAGTGCGGCTGCCATATTGCCAAAGCTAGTGGTTTTCTTCTTCTCACAATAGTAACACTTTTAGCATTCATTTGATATTAGATACAGCCGATTAAGTAATAGCTTTATTATTTTATCTATGTTCTTTCGTCAGTGTCATACCGCGAGGTTTTAGTTTTTTTTAAGATATAAGACATCGCTCGCATGTCATCGACTGATTAAATCTAAAAATACTAAAATCTCTCACATATAAGGATTATTTTAAACCTTCTTAGAATTTTTGCAACATCCGTTTTGCTAGAACTGTAAACAATCAAATTGAAAATGTGATAAAAAACAAACAAACATCTAAGTGATTTAATCACCTAAATGTAACGAATGAGTATTTTTAAAGCGACGGACGCAAATAAGGTTTCTAAAATTCCTATTTATTTTGTTGTAGACGTGATATGGGTGTTCTTATAAGCTCACCGTATATATTTGACTACTAACTAACCCAATTTTCTATCTTGAAATGCTCCTTTTATAGACTAATGGTTAAGCCATTTATCTTTCACACACAAGCCTCCGTCGGGCGCAATAGTATATTTCCCGAGTTCGGGCGTAATGCATCTCTTAGATTCATGAGCGAGATTTTTTTCGTTGCAATTTAATTGGAGTAAAAACTGAAATGCAGAATATTGTATTGTTTTAATAAACAACATTTTACAAAATACATACAAAAGCATGTTAATTAACAAATAGAAAAAGTATTTGGCATCGTCTGGATTGTATAGTCTTTGACGTTTCTAGTAAGGAACAAAAAACACCATAAGTGGGCGCACATAATATAATATAATTGCTACATTTGGATAATAAAAATGAATACACTATTTACCTTTGTATTGTATTTCTACTACATGCAGAAAATATACCGAACGGGCGCAATGAATTTGTGAGATTAAAACACTCACTGGAAAGCTGTTACACTAGAACAGCACGATTGCGACTGTTGAATGCACACAACGCCGCCGCACTGCCCGCTAGCCTGCGTTTTGGATGAAATACATTCAAATTTCATCGGAATGAATCTGTGAGATTATATGCGCCCGACGGAGGAGGGTTAAACGAAAACTTGATTTTATGTAAAAAAGTACTGTAGTATAAAACTATCTGTCTGAATGTGTATCTCCTACGCACTGTCTTTTTAAATTGACACATGACAACCAATGTCGCCGACAAAAATTAGTGATTCAAGACTGGCTAACATAAATTTTTTAATTAAGTTTGATCAAGAAGTTCGTAAACAGAAGGAAAATTAATTGTGATCTAATGTCCAATAAATATTGTATAGTGTTTTCGCAATTGCTTTAGGCGCGGTGCCCATCTATCAGACAATGACAAGGAACAGACTCGACAAAAAACCTAAAGTAGATCTTTTCAGTGTCTTACATGATTTATAATTACTCCGCGCTTAGCTAAACGACACTACGCTACTCGGCGTACTGATACTTGTCTATGTCTGCCGAAAATCGTTTGGGCAAAATGAGCAGACAGAGATTTGTCAAGTTTTGTAATCGGATCGCATCGCACCTTCCTCGGCACAGATCGGCGACCTAAACTTAGTGTGACGTTTTGAAATGTAGGGTTTAATTAGTTCCAAAAGTAAGATAAATGTCCTTTGAGTCATCCTATAGAATGACTGGAACTTCTGAGGATACATTTCCAACTCCTTCATAACTTTAAAGGTAGGTACCTTTTTTGTTTCAGCTTCGTCTCCACATAGGGTGCTCCCAGTGCCGTCTTTTTATTAATATTAACAATTTGTGATAAAGCAAGTGCATCTTCGTCCTCTGATGATGACATGATCACTGTGGACACCCCTGAGGTAAATGTTTTTATTTGACTTTTCCATGTCGTTTATACAGATACATTCAAACAAAAACGGAACATAGGGATTTTAAGCATTGTATCAGAACTGCTTTTGAACTAGTCGACCAACATCCAGCTTCAACAGATTAAAAACACGATTATTACAATCGTTTATTTGGACACCTATAACATATCATACAATTCCCACCACTCCCTATTCTCAACTGTGGGCGGTCCTTAATTAGCGTCAGACAGTCAGTCAGTCAGTCGATCGGTGAGAGTGTTCAAGCCCATAATTTTGTTTCAATTTAAAGAATCCTATTTTGTTTTATTTACGAATTTATTTTTATTTTGCAAGCTGTTGTGGCCAAAAAATGTTAACTATCCCCATCAAATAATTATTCAATACTAAATCGCAGGTCGCACTTCGGACACACCTCGCACATAACTAACAAATTTTGGTAGGTGAAGGGGCGGGCTTTTTTACAGTGATTCTGAATCCAGCTGTCCAGATCAATACTTGATATTCATTGAAGTGAACTTATAGAAATGTTTTGTTGGTGGACTATTTAGATCGGACAATACACTAAACCCCTATGTTCCGTTTTTATTTGAATGTATCTGTATATGCGACTGAATGTTTCTAGTTTGTTTGTTTAATGCCGGTGTCGCGTATTTATCGCTTCGTTGTCATTGTCTGATAGATGGCAGCGCCTTACAAACATGTAAGTTAGATATAAACGACCTGTTCAAATTTACTTGCAACACTAAATATGCAATGGAAAGTCATACAGGCGCACCAATGTCACCAAGTTATTTTGGAAGTCATAAAGTCGTATGTGAATGAATTTTAGCTAGGTATTTAGGAGTTAGAAGTGATGTAAACTTCTGATAAAGGAACTTTTAAGAAAATTGGTGTATGAATATGTTTGGTTTTCTTCATGTCAATTATATACGTTTTATATATAGTGCTTTCGTATGAGTGTTGAATGTATGCAGCAACATTTAACAATTTAGAAGGTTTGCAATTTTTTTTACTTTAGTCTCGAATTATTCGCCTACATACAATTTTATAATAAATTGTTAATTGTCTGCATAAATTCAGCGTACGTCATGATTTTTTTTTAAGTTTACTCTAACGTAATTTTAAATTACTATTTTAAATAATTATCGTTGAAATTTTTAAACGAAGTTTTGTAAAAATTAGTTTTGCAACTATTTAGTTAACTATAAATAAAAAAAACTGGAACGAATTTCATGTTCCAGAATTTTTGTTATTTGAATTTTCCTCATACTTTTAAGTTATTATAAAAAAAAATTGATTTGGTTCTCTTTTTTGAATATTTTAAGTATAAAATTACATTTTAGTTTAATTTTTTTTATTTAATAAAACAAAATAGGTAGTCCAATTGAATGTTTCATATGAAAATGTATAAATTAAATTATCTGATGTAGTTTGGGTTAATTTGTGATTCCACTATGAATGAAGTTGTTCATATTACATTCCGCAGTGAATTATACGTAATTTTGTATTATTTTTGATATCCACAATTGAAAACCCTACTCTGTTCTTTTTCTATTGTATATAATTACTCACACCTGTATTTACCAACATTTTCAAAGAAAGAGCCCCCTGTACATTTTTAAAACAATTTTAGTTAAGAATTATGATCAATTTTATATAAGTTCTCAGATTTACATTCCGAAATTAATTGTGGCTGTGTTGTTAACAAGTATAGGTATTATTTTTTTTAACAATAATAGTATTATTATGAATGTTTAAGTTTTTGTGCAATGTTTTGTTTTATTACCAGTGCATGCAGATCACTCTCGAATTGTCTGTGTGCTGTACCATTTCAGTTTTAACTGAGTTTTTCCACAAATTTTAAATTTATTTTGTATTATTTTAATATTATATTTATAAATAATGCATTATATGACATGAAAATACAATAAATTTCCTTCATGTAGTCAACGTTTTTTATTTATCCCCTTAGGTACATCATCTTGCTGCGTTCATAAGAAGCAGAAACACAAGATTTTTTTATTCACAAATCAAATTAATTTCTCAATTCTTGCTAAAAAATTCACAGCATAGCTACGATTTAAATTAAACCTTCAATTTACTCTGCTTTTCAACGTGTTATTAAACAATGTAGAAAGGTGGCGACATTGGTTAATAATATTAATAATAATACCAAAAATACCGAATTAACATTTATTTACAAGTAACGATCCAAATATCACACAAGAAACCACCACTCACTATTTTATTATTTATCCCATATAAAAACATTGTTAATTGTGATAATTATAGGTATTATTTAATGTTATATTTGTTTATTTACAAGTATCCTAATGTCAACCATAAGCCCACAATTTACATAAGTAACTAAAATAAGTTCACTTAATTGATACAGAACGTGAACGTAAGGTATCTATCTATCAATGCTCGTCAGTTTACAAAATCGCCATGTTTTTCTCATTTTGTATTAGGATAGCAGGACTGGGATTCCGAGCACTATAGTTTTCTACATGTATATATATATATATATAAATTACTAGAAATATTTGCCAACTCAGTAACGGAGACATTGTTTTTTGAGTTTAATATGTAATGAACGTTTATGTCAATTATAAAATTTAATTTTTATCTATTTTTACAATTATACCGACATCCTCGTTTAAATAATTCCTTGAGAATGAATATGTTATATTCGAAAGCTTGGAATATATTTTAAAAAGAGTACTCTCTGGTATTTTATTGCCACATCCCCAAATAAATCGTCTCCTATATATATATATATATATATATATATCATTTATTTAAATAAAATAAAATAAAAATCACATTTTACAATAAATTTCAACTACACGATTAAAATAAATGATAGAGAGGTCGAAAAGCAAAAGCTTGTTACGACGTTGAGCATATTATTACAACTAAATAAACATACATCAATAATATATAAAAAAAAATATGATAAATATAAATAGCAATAGCTCATACAATAAAATATAACACATAGTACACCTTACCTACATTATTATCTCTACATTAATACAAATTATCTATTACAATATTGATTTTATTAAATGTAAAAGCAAAGTTTTCAGATTAAGAATAAGTCACAAAAATTCAAGATTAATAAAATAAAACTAAAGCTAGGTATTCTCAATTTGTCCAGAGATGTCTTGTCTATCCCGCAGAAAAATGTATTGACCCAAATATTTTTTAAATATATGAGTTTTAACTGTTTTTATTTCATCTGGTAATGAGTTATACAGTTTTGGTCCTAAATATGCGTATGATCTTTGACCTATTGATTTCAGTTTCAAAGGTATAGGGTGGTATTCTTTTTCTTTTCGGCGAGTGTCATAATTATGTTGTGAAACAGACAAAGTTTTACTTTTGTGGTAAAGGCAATTTATTTTAACAAAAAATAGTTGACGGATATCCAAGATCTGTGCTTCGGAATATAGGGTATCACTGGGATATCTCCAATTTCGTTTGGTGATTATTTTGAGGAACCTTTTTTGAATAACCTCCATAGGGTGAATGTGAGTTTTTAGCGCACCGCCCCAGACAGTTATGCAATAACGTAAATGACTTTCCACTAAAGCATAATAAAGAATTTTTATTTGAGCTAAATTTAGTATTTTGCTCAGGTATTTGAACTTTGTCATAATATATCTAAGTTTTTTGCAAATATATTTAATATGTATGTCCCATTTAAGGTGGTTGTCCAAATATACTCCAAGATATTTAATATTATTTGTATTTTTTATTGTGTATTCCTGGTTTTCAGTACGTACAGTTAGTGCATTGAACGAAGGAGCAGTGGCTGAATTGCAGGAAAATGCAATGTAAAACGTTTTATTAGTGTTAAGTGTCAACAGTTTATGGTTAAGCCAATTTTGGATTTTCGGTAAATCTCTTTCTACTTTTTCCTTGAGTTTTGCCCAACTTGTATCTTTATAAAATAATGCTGTATCATCAGCAAATCCTATAACTTCTCGTTCAGAAGACTCATGTAATAAGTCATTTATATAGATATTGAAGAGGGTAGGACCTAGGACACTCCCTTGGGGAACACCACAACTGATAGGTAATGTGTTGCTTCGTGTAGTATTTATTTTTACAATTTGATTACGGTAACTTAGATAACTCTTCATTAATTTATGTGGTTCACCCCTTATTACAATTTGATAAAGATTGCTCAAAAGTTTTTCGTGACTTACCGTGTCAAAAGCCTTCGACAAATCAAGAAAGACACACAAGCAAGGGATACTTTCATCCAATGCCATATTAATTTTTTCAGACAATGATAATACTGCATCTTCAGTTGACATCTGCTTTCTAAAACCAAATTGATTGTCAGATATGATATTAAATTTTGTTAGGTAGGAGTTTAAGCGCGCTCCCAAGACCTTCTCAAAAACTTTGGACACAGTTGTTATTAAGGATATGGGTCGGTAGTTAGTTGCAATTTTTTCGTCACCATTTTTAAATATAGGTAAGACACAGGTAGTTTTAAATATTTGTGGCCAAATTCCAGCATCAAAACATTTATTTATGATATATGTTAATGGCTCTACTATATATATTAGGATGTGTTTCAAAGTTTCAGATTGAATACCATCTACACCAGGTGACTTTTTAACTTTTAAACTCTTAATAGTACTTTCAACTTCTAAATTATCGGTAGGGTGCAAATAAAAACTGTTTGGTATTGTTTTAGTTTTTGGTGAGTAATTCATATTTGGTGGTATTTTCTCAGCAAGTTTGGGGCCAATTTCTGTGAATGTTTTATTGAAATGAGTGGGTATTTCATGTATTTCTATCAATAAATTACCATCGGTATCATTTAGAGAATCAATATATTGATTTTTATATTTAGATTTGGTGATTTCATTAACTACCTGCCACATATGCTTCAATTGTGTACCATTCTTATCAATTAATTTTTGGTAATATTCATATTTACATTTCCTTATTAATATGGTCAAGTTATTTCTATATTTATTGTACTGACTTTTTAGGGTAGTGTTCTCAGGATTTTTTTTCAACTTATTGTACAAACTATTCTTAGTATTAACAGATTTTAAAAGGCCCCGTGTCATCCATGGAGTTAGTGTAGAGGTTTTTCTACTAATTTTTTTATAGTATGAGCATTTTTCAATATAATTTAACAATTTATTAACAAATTGATTAGTTGCTGTTTCTGGACATTGAGCCTGATATACCGTAAACCAATTTTCATTTTTCAATATTTGTTGAAGTTTATAGTAATTTAAATATTTTTTGTATTGTAAATTGTTTTTATTGGCTATCTTTCCCTTATTGTGAACTACTTGTATTGCTACTGAATAATGATCGGTAACGAAAGTTTTGATTATCATCGGGATCACGATATCATTGAGAGATCTTTCTTTTGACTGTATAAAAATATGGTCTAGACAAGACTTAGAATTTACCTGAATCCTAGTTGGACTGTTTATGGCAGAAGTAAAACCATATTCGTTCATTATGCATAAATATTCGTTTGATAAGTCATTGTCTGCTAATAAATTAATATTTATGTCGCCAATGAAAATTTGATAGCTATTTCGATTTGGTTGGCTAGAATCAAAATATTCCTGTATATTTAAGAGAAAATCAGTAGAGTTTGATGAAGGGGAACGGTAGTAAGCACAGATCATGAAATTTATTTCAGGGGAGAGTGTAATGTTAATTTCAAGTAGTATACTAGAATTAAGTGAAACCCGTTTATATGAGTATTTCAAATCAGATTTTATGTAGACAACTACGCCATCATTTTGATTAACTTTGCTTGAATTATAAATTAAGTCATATCCTGGTATCTCAAAAATATTTAGGTCATCAAGTAACCATGTCTCCGTAAAAACAATACAATCCACTTCGGTATTAATCTTACTTAGAAATATTCTGTATTCATCTAAATTTTTAGAAATACTTCTTATGTTATTATGTAAAATAGTGAAGTTGCCATTTTTTTTGTTTACTTGTATTACCGAATCAAACTGTTCAGAGTTTTCAAGAGTATAGTCATCAATCTTTTCAATTTTAAATTGTCCAATATATGGATCCATATTTAAACCAGAACATTAGTACATGGGCAAACAATAAAATTGCTTATATACAGTTAAAAATTAGAATTAAAAATATTAAAATTCACCTATCTTTTATCTTTTCTTAGGATTGGAGTTGTCTTGTTTTGAAAATGTTGGCGAACTTCTTGATCCTGATCTTGTATGATACCGTTTTCTTTCTTCCTTATTCTTGTATGACGCACTCACTGGTTTATTTTGAGTTGTAGTCGGAAGTGCAGCAGTCGAAGATGTTTTGGGTTGATCCAGAAGAATTTCTTCAGCTTCTTCTGTGTCCTTGAGTAAATCTTCTATTGTATATATTTCTCCTTCAATGTCTAGTCTGTTTCCTATTATTTTAGCCCGTTTTTTCTTATTTCTTGCTTCTCTCATGAATTTCACTAAGATTTTTCTTTCCTGTAAGTCTTCAGGCGTTAAATCTTCAGATATATATATTTCTAAGTTTTTTAATAATTTGGCTGCTTTTAATATCTCTAGCCGTTTTATGTGTGAATGAAATTTGACTAATATTGGTCTTGTGTGGTTTTTATCCTTTCCTATACGATGTATATGAATTATATCGTATTGTTCCGTTTTGATTTGAAGATGTGTTCTGATTATTGAGTCGACAGTTGTTAATAACTTCGTGGTCGTCTCTTGTGCGGATTCTTGTATTCCAAAAAAAATTAAATTTTGACTTTTCAGTTTTCTCTCAACAGTATGTAGTCTATATTTTAGTTCGGTGTTTTGACTTTCTAGAGTATCGATTCTCTTTTGATAATAAACAAACTTTTCATTTGCTGTTATGGTAAAAGTTTTTAATTCGAAATTCAAATTATCAATTTTTGTAGTGATATTTTGATTTAATTTGTTTATTAGTTCATATAAATCGTCTATTGTTTTACCTTTATCCATTACAAATCAATTCCAAAGACTGGCCTATTTTATGATGTTCAGCTATCTACTAATTAGGTTCTTATCAGTTCCGTTTTTATGGATATTTGGGTTAATATTCTGTTGAAAAATTTTTAATTTCATCTATTGCAGAGTTATCATGATTTTTTCAGATGCTTTACTTACTTCATCGTATTGCAAATAATTTCCTGAATCTGTTGATATAAATTTTTCAGTTTTTGAACCACTTTATATCACTCAAAATACTGTTAATTTACGGAGCTACATTCATTAACGTTATTTCATTCAACTTACTACTTACAACTTACTATGTAGAATTACACTGTTGATTTCGACATCGTATTTTAATTCAATGACCAAGATTCCTTTAGCTGGAAATAATAAGCCAAAAAATTATTATACTGGATGATTCTTTATAAAATAACCCTAGCATGCCTTTGTTCTTTAATAATTCTTTTATTCCTTGCTTTAGGTTTCGTAAAGTATTGGTCTACTCCAAACGGTACAGTAATTCTCAATTTCTATCAAATGACATCATATCTCAGTATCCTCCTGCCTTTCTTTTTCAAATAAGTACTTTTTTCAAAAGACATAGGTAAGCTATGTCGTTCCTCATTTTTTCTAAATACTATCCAGCCCTTTTTTTACAAGTGGTACTTTTTTCAAAAGACCTACTTAGGTAAGCTATGTCAATCCGAAAATTTTCTAAAATACTATGCCTTTCGTTAATAAGTTGGTACTTTTCAAAAGACATAGGTAAGCTATGTCAATCCGAATATTTCCAAAATACTATCCAGCTCTTTTTTTACAATTGGTACTTTTTCCAAAAGACATGTCATTCCTCATATTTCCCAAATATTATCCAATCTTTCGTTAACAAGTAGGTCCTTTTTTCAAAAGACATAGGTAAGCTATGTCGTTCCTCGTATTTTTTGTTCTCTTTTTTTTCTGCCCTTTCTCTCTTGTTGGTGTCATTCGATTTGGAATTGTGAATTATTTTTTATTGCAATTGTTAAGTACGCCACATGTACCGACTTTTTTGTTTACGATTGACTATTTCCTGCACGAATGCACGCAGTATCACACTGTGAGAAAGTACTCATTACCTAGGTGGTCCGTAAGCCTCGCTTGCAAAACGAGCGATGGGCGAGTAAGCTTAAATGTTTTCCGTTTGTCGAATGGGTATGGGTTGACAAGTAGGGGGAATAGTTGCCCAGTACCTATGGGCTATCAATATATCGTAAATTTCTAAGTTGGTATATGCAAAATGGCAATTTATTACTATATAGTTTTGTCCAGATTCAAAAAGTAAGGTTAACATTCAATCTGCATTCCACAACCTGTGAAAATATTACGTTCCCTAGTCGCAAGCAAGTCGTGTGGAAAATACAAAAGCGATACCACTTTAGGTGTTGTCTTTGTTACCAGGCGGAGAAAGGGGTAAGTCATGTAGAGAAGGCTACACGGAATACGAAATATGGAAAGCGACATACTGCTATGAAATTCCATAGTACACGGAATCCCAGTCCAGTAATCTCCTAGGTGTTGTGCCCTAGGATTCTGCATGATAGTTTCTTCTTCCATTCCACAGAATCTACATTCTTCTTGCTCCACTAGTTTGAGCCAAGTTCATTGAGTTTCCTCAAGCATTCCCAATTCCCACATCATTTTAGAACTGATTATGCAAAAACGCTTGACTATCCGACATTATGATAATCCTTTGCCTTCACATCTTCTATCAATAGTGAACTGGGCACACTTTCCTATAGCATGAATTTCCGCTTGATAGCTACTTGGGATTTTTCCCAAGGTTTTGGTGTTTTTGGTTCCTGGCCTGTACACTAATAAATGATGATTAACCAAATAAGACTTTAGTAAAATATTCATCACATTTTAAGTAATTGAAAGCTTTAAACTTATCAAAATAGCAAATAAAAAACGAACAAATCTATCAACAAGTTTGTTATATATTTATCTTTCAAAGATTTAAGATTCACATAGCTGTATAGCACATCTTTGTTAATACATTAAATACAAAAATTTTGTCTTATACAAAATATTACTTCACTTATGAAAAATGTAAATGCTAATGTATTACACAAATTACTACAATTGTTAACATTAAAAAGGCCTTCCATACTGATTTTAATGTTTGACTGACATACAAAGAAGTTAGGGATTATTTTTCTTCTTCTTTCCAGTTTGGACCACAGGAGGGGCTGTTTGAATGGTGTAGATTCTTTGGGAGTATTTGTTCAAATAGTAGAGAGCACACAATGACAGTAACAAGCTGAAAAATACGTACAACCTATCGTAAAATATGAGTGCAGAAAATATCATTCAAACAAAGCTTTATCGACATGTTTCTACTTACCAAGATGTTCCACAAACTCTGTGAATTGTTGCTGATGCTAATATGGAGATTAACAAGGATAAGGACACTAAAACAAAATATTCATTATCCAACAAACTATAAGAGTGCATTCTGATTTACGCATAAAGCGCGTTGACTGCATAGAAAATTGTTCTGATTTGATCAATGCGCGCATTGATAGTGCTGAGACTTCTGCAATGTTGTACTAACCGCACTGAATTTTTACGCTCCTTCCAGCGCATTGACTGCTTCTACTATCGACATGAGGCATTTAATGCGTTTGATGCGGTGATGCAATCTATGCGTCTCATGCGTAATTCGGAACACATTTTCAGCTTGACTTGACTTTAAGTGAACACAGTAATGGATACCGGCTTGACAATGGAAACAAAATTGTATGAGTTTCCAGTTTTAATAGAAGAAACGAATGAGATAATAACCTTATTTTTAAGTGAAAACGATATGGAAAGAGCAAACCATGGTATTATTAATATATTATTTTACTTTCATTTATTTGATGCTTAGGTTAAGTGTTGCTTAGGTACATTAGTGATATGCAAATATCACCCTGTATATATTTTAGTTTAGTAGGTTAAGTTATTGATTGTATCTAGTTATAAAATATTGTTATTCAATTCAGCATGTTTATATTTTATATTTATATTTGCAACTAACAACATTTTTGTTACTTGCCAATATTGGGGTTTTAGAAGTAGAATAATAAAATTACATCTTAAGCTGAAAGGTTGTTTTTTAGTTAATTATAATATCTAACAACCAGCCCTTTTCCCATCTAATAGAAGAATACCACAACGCAGTATTTTTGCAAAACCTTGTTGCAAGAGAACAAGCTGCACCTGCACATGAGAATAGTGGTGAATCAGTAGCTGACAACCCTTAGGTTATCTATGAACCCTATGACAGAATGCGCATAAAACCGTTCCGAATAACTATAGCACTTCATGCACATTAATAAAACGGAACGATTTCGAAGCGCAGTGCAACAGTAATGCAGCCTATGCATTACATGCGTAATTCAGAACGCACTCTAAGAATCATAGTAGTTAGTATATAAATCCATAATAATCTAAAGTGAGCTGTGTCAATTTATTATGCTACAAAATCTCTTTATTCCTTAAACAGCGTGATTCAACATTGCTTGCATCCTCTTACCTTCAGGAAACAATTTGACTTGAAATGATTTTCCAAAAAGACAGGTTTCCAAGTTTCCCATAGCTGTGAGAAGAAGTATAAAAAACAATGAACCCAAATATCCTCCAAAAAGTGTATGCAATTGTGACGAACTAAACCAGGGTTTGAACATCTGCATTCCGGAAAATATTAGTACAGAACTAATCGAGGCTAATATAAATGAAGTTCCAGTTGCCACAGCTGAAAAATATTTAATTTATAATATATGTATAATATACAAAATTAGATGTTACAAAATATTTACCCATTTTTAAAAGTTATTTTCAAACAAATTCGCTATCTGATAAATAAGAAATGAATTTGAATACGTTGACTTCTATCTCAATCACTACGTGTAAATAATATTTGATAAACCGACAAATTGTCAAATTTGTTGGTTAGAAAATATTCTTCTTGAAAAGGAGGTGGACAAGGTTGACTCTTATGCTAGTAACTAATAACCACATAGATCTCTGCACATAGAGGCTACGCTTGACATCTATTGGGCAATAGATTAATTATCAAAGTTATAAGAACATTCCCTGTAGATTTTGCCCCATCCATAAAATTTTCACTTTTCAGCAGATTTTGTGTGAATTGAAGTTTGACATTTGTCAGTTTCTGACAGATGTTTGTTTGATTCGGACCTTTCCAATCGTTTTTGCAGAGTTTATAAACGTGAATCGAATTACGATAGTGACTGAAAAAATAATAATAACTAGTTGATGCTTGCAGATTATTCCCTAGAAAAATTTATCAGATTTGATCATTTCAAGGTAGGATATCTTTAATTAATAACTTTATCATAGTGTCTTCCTGTGGGTCCAAAAGTCTACAACGAGCAACTTGATAATGTTGTGGGGTCTTTAATTATTTAATATATCTTCCCTTAATTTGAAGTACTAGATTACAATTTATAAAGTATATATTGATTAAAAAAATATGCTTATTGTCATTGTAAATTTTGAGTTGCCACCAAAATAATCCACTTAATTCAATTCATGAAGGTGATATTATTTAAATAAACAGATCCTACGTGTTTTATTGATAAATTAAGAAAAGGTTCTCGAAATTGTCTGTGTAGTTGATCTTGAATTTTAATTAATTATATAGAGTGTGCAATATTTGACAAAAAGTGAAACTGCTACCAGTACTTTCTAACTGCAATTACATCTATTTCATAATTATTAGATTACTCTTAATTTGATTTTTTATTGAGAATTATACAAATATCTACATAATTTTGCCTGGCAAAAGATACTTGCCACTAGCGATTATAAATAATAACATTACAGCTACTTAAAAATCCTGTAATTTTTCTGATAAAATAAATACTATTTTAATTTTTAAGGTATAGTTTTATCGCCTGATTTATGAGGTAGATTGTTTACATAATTGCACGGTTTTTTGTGTCAGATGAGATTCAATTCAAAAACAATTAATTTTGCAATTTAAATAATAAATGATAAATTTTAATTTTTGTAGATAAATGTTGTTTATTGTATATAGTTTAATATTATATTATTAATACACTCACTGATGACCAAGAAGTAATATTTTAATATTATTTTCAGTATACGGGGTTGTTGTGAAGATGAAAGTTGTTTAAAATATAAAAAATAATTTCTAGTCTTAAAAAAATTACCAATGGAGTATTGAATGGGTAATAATATTATACAAAGTGCAAGTGGCAAGACAATTTTTTTCTGTACCACATGTTCGTCTACTATTAAAATTATACTTTTTTTTAAGCGCAATTAGTTAAACGAGATACACAAATGTTTAATTCTAAGTAGATATTTTTAGAACAGAACAGCGTATTTTATTTTATGTTATTTTTCGTGACAGGCGCCTACAATTACATAATTTTTTTTATTACTCCAATGGGATCGCATCCAAATCGTAACACAATTTATTTATTTACAAAACAAAACATTAAACAAAAAAAAATTAGCCAGATTGTATAGTAAATATTGATAAAGTCTTTCCATCCTTTTTTATTTGTCAATGAATCGGAAAATTTGTAACCTTGAGTCTAACCAATTATCTCAATTACTTTTTCTTTCGATTTTTTAGATTTTCTGTGTTTTTAATTTTTGTATCCGTAAAATCGGAAAGCAACAAATATTAAGAGTTCTAACTTTTACAGTATTTTATTTTCGTCATTTCCAACAATATTTTCAGTATATTTAAGGAAAAAAAAATAGTCGATTTTTTTGAAACAGTCTAATAAATATCTACTATAAATGTACACTTGCTAGCGATTTTAGAAAATATATATGAAAACCTTGCTTTTTTCTCATGTCTTCACATTGCCTTTATGTACTAATAACGCTTCATCATTACAATATCTTCAAATATACCAAAGAGCCGTAAAGATTCAAAATCAACGCAAGTTTCCTCTGGTTTCTATTGTGATTGATTCGCATACATCGAATTTTTTCATCAACATCGAAACAGTGGTTTTTAAAATAATTGAAATTATCTGAAACGGCAATTAGGACCAACGATTTGTTTCACTTTATCGAGTCATATGGCTCTTTGAACCCACTTCCAGTTTGTTTCAGCCTTTAACGGATGGATCATTAAAAGATAATGGAGAAACAATATTTTTTTGTATCACATGCAAACATGTGGGGTGTATCCAATCAGCACAGATTAAACAAAAATGATACATGAAAACTGCGATAATTTAATCTTCTGCACACGCCTACGTAATTCCAATATCATATCCGTATTGAATGTTGCTGTTTTTTTTTTATTTATTTACTACAAAATTTTAATCACTTTCAAACTTGGTACTTATTACAATAAAGTGAAATAAAAAATTCAGACTCTGGGAGTTATTCTAAAATTTTGAAATATTTCCAAAATAATATACCCAATAATAATCTAATGCCTACAATTTTTTATTTTCAAGCTCTGAAAAACTGACACTTCTATACTCTGTTCAAATAACCCACAATCTCCAAAACTATACGGTATACGGTGAATCTGGTGAACTACGTGGCCACTCAATGGTCCTCACTATCTTAGGATATCAAACACTGCATCATGTGGTTGTACATCTCGATGGATCCAAACAAAACATCAGACGTACTGATCAAAAAAACCCTCGGAGTCGCTGACTAACGAAGAGATATGACTCCTAGGACTAGAGGGAGGATTTCTCCAAGATGGACATAGTGAAAAGACTTTTGAGCTTGATAATGGCTAGTGGTCTCTTCACATAAACGGTTTAACCAAGCGCACAAAAAGCTGCCGATAAATCGAAGCCTCTGACTGGTGGTGACGAACTAATCAATCAATCAGGTCTGGTGACCTACGTGGTTACTAAATCCTTCCAATCCATTTATTTGGATAATTATCGTCCAACCACTCCTTAATTGCTACTGCATAATGGGGAGGTGCTTTGTCTTGCTGAAAGTGCAACAACTTTACCTCTAAAGCTAGATTATCATCGTCTTTCTGTTGGTTCCCTAGTTCTTGAACAATTAAGGACTCAATAGTGTTCTCCAGCATATCGAGGTAAATTTCGTAGTTGTATCACTTTTCTTGCTTTTTGAACACAACTGCCTCCTGTGGATAAATTTCGAGCTAGAGATTTTCATTTTTGAGTTCTGCAACTTTTCGTTCCGCCACTTAGAAAAGTTTGAAGTTTACAGTGCCTGAGAAAGTTGATATACTTTTTTTAACATAACTTAATACAGAATTTCTTCGAGTTTCAATCAATGCGTGCGTATAAAACATGACTAAGAAGCCGTTTAAGGAATCCCGTTATATGATGTTTCTTAAAGTAGTAAGACAACTATTTTAATATATGGTATCGTAGGTCAATTTTATCTTTTAATATTATAAAAGTGTTTGGGAAGGTCGATAGAAATCATCGTCTGGTTTTTCAGTATATTATAAATAATTTACTTAATTGTAATTAATTGCGTAACCTGGCCTTGGATACGTAGCAAATCGTTGCGCGATGTAGATAATCTTGAATTGATTACGAGATCTTGAAAATGGTATATTAGCAGCTAGGAAAAAACACGATGATACATTGTTTAAAGAAAGTGCATTTTAGAGTTTTCGGCATAGCAATCCCTTTCATTAAGTCGTCTCAACTATTCCTCCTTTTTTAACTCGCACCGTTACAGCTTGGCATCCCCATTCTCCTGCTATTACACTGTCATTACCTACAACACTGGCGGAATTCAAAAGCTGCATTTCTGATGCTGTTTACAGATCGAGATACTTTGCAGCGTGTATTGGCTGAACTGGACTATCGTTTGGACGTTTGTCGCGTGACTCAAGGAGCCCACATTTTTGTCTACCAACCAAACCCACTTCAGACTCGCCGTTACCCCCGACTCGGAATCACTAGCATACTTCGAAACGGGCGGCGGTCCCTCGCACACTCCGCTCACACCATCTTCTCCCTACCTATCACTCCTACCTCTCATGCCATATCGAGTCCTTCTCTCCACTACGCTCTTACCTCCATCCATTCATCCCCCCCCCCCCTAAACATTATCTCCACCATGTTCTCCCAATACACCGTCTCCCCTAGTTTCCTCTCCAACTTCTTCAGCACTTCCTCGTTCTTCCAGCATCTAAACACATGCCCCACATCATCCTCCACTTCACACTTCGGTCTCTCTTTTCCCAATCTTGTGGAGGTACCCTACTCTCGACCCATGTCCAGTGAGCACCTGTGTCAAGAAGTAGTTCACCTCTCCGAATTTCCTGTCCATCCAATCTCTCCTACTTTCAATCTATACTTTTAGCGCGCCCTCATACTCCTCCCATCCTCTCTCCATTTCCTCCTCCATCCATTGCTGTACTTCCTCTCTGGTCGCACCCATCCAGCGTTTGTTATTGGCTCTAGCCATCACGCCCAATGGGTAGGACTTTGACAACACCGCTGCTGCCAGTCCACCCACTGTCCTGTACCCCTGCACCACCCTCAGGAGTATCCCTCTCTGCAACTGCAGGTGTGGCCTAACCCTCGCATTCACCCCCGCTCTTTCACCTTCGCACCGTACAGCTTACTCTGCCTAGCCATGGTGCCCTTACTTTCCCTTTCTGTGCCGCCTTTAAAATGTGTGTTCTGAAGGATTGACTATCCAACCACACCTTTAGTTATTTCACAGACTCCTCCATACGAATTCTCTTTCCCTTCACCATCACCCCCCACTTCCCTCGTCTTGCTCCGTCCCTTCACTAGCAACCCCACCGTCTTATCTTCCGCTACTTCCAGTCTGCACCGCTCTATCTTCTCCACAATCTTCCTACCCATCCTCTCCGCCTTTCTATCTCCGCTTCTCCCTTTGCCGTACATACCAGACACACATCGTTCGTATACACCGTAAATGTGAGATTACGGATCTCATACTATCCCACAAATCTTATCAAACACACACTTCCAGATTGTCGGACCCAGAATCTCCAGCCTCCGTCACATACCTCCTCCCTCTAGAGTCTACTATCACACGCCCTGTCAGGTAGTCCTCGACTAGGTTAACAAATCCCTACCACACTCCAAGCCTCAGCAACGCGCTCAACACCGCCCGTTTGCTGACACTGTTGAACGCGTTCCCGACGTCGAAGAACACGAGTAGGGCCAATTTCTTGTTCCTCCAGTTGCCCTCCTTAGCCCTTTCCACCAAGCCCATCATGGTGCTGAGCGCCGAGATGCATGATTTCCCCTTCGCCCACAGGAGCCCACATTGACGTCTATAAAGTTAGCACAGCCAAATGAGCACAATCGATTTTAATTAGCACAACGATTTAGTGCTTTTTTGTGCTAATTATTTGCGCAATTTTTAATTTTTGTGCTCTTACCATTTCGTTAAAATCGATGGCTGTGTCAGCTTCAAAAGAAGCTAGCACAGCCATATATGAAAAATTATTTATTTTGATTTTTTTCTGGCACATCGATTTAGTGCTAATTATGTGCTTTCAGAGTATGCCATAGAAAAAAATTTCGGATCACGATTGGTAAAAAAACCACCCCCAGCCCGACGAGGCGCAAGAATAAAGTCCTCGAAATTCTCAACACAATCGAACATGAATAATCGATTTCTGACGCATTAATAATGGGCTTTCAAATTACTTATGTAGAGTTTTATTGCTCAACCCTTTCTGGTAAAAAACCACCCCCAGCCCGACAAGGCGCAAGAGCAAAGTCCTCGAAATTCTCAGCACAATCGAACTTGAATAGTCGATTTCGAACGCATTAATAATGGGCTTTCAAAATACTTATGTAAAGTTTTATTTCTCAACCCTTTCTGGTAAAAAACCACCCCCAGCCCGACAAGGCGCAAGAGCAAAGTCCTCGAAATTCTCAGCACAATCGAACTTGAATAGTCGATTTCGAACGCATTAATAATGGGCTTTCAAAATACTTATGTAAAGTTTTATTTCTCAACCCTTTCTGGTAAAAAACCACCCCCAGCCCGACAAGGCGCAAGAGCAAAGTCCTCGAAATTCTCAGCACAATCGAACTTGAATAATCGATTTCTGACGCATTAATAATGGTCTTCCAAAATACTTATGTAAAGTTTTATTGCTCAACCCTTTCTGGTAAAAAACCACCCCCAGCCCGACAAGGCGCAAGAGCAAAGTCCTCGAAATTCTCAGCACAATCGAACTTGAATAGTCGATTTCGAACGCATTAATAATGGGATTTCAAAATACTTATGTAGAGTTTTATTGCTCAACCCTTTCTGGTAAAAAACCACCCCCAGCCCGACAAGGCGCAAGAGCAAAGTCCTCGAAATTCTCAGCACAATCGAACTTGAATAATCGATTTCTGACGCATTAATAATGGTCTTCCAAAATACTTATGTAGAGTTTTATTGCTCAACGCTTTCTGGTAAAAAACCACCCCCAGCCCGACAAGGCGCAAGAGCAAAGTCCTCGAAATTCTCAGCACAATCGAACTTGAATAATCGATTTCTGACGCATTAATAATGGTCTTCCAAAATACTTATGTAGAGTTTTATTGCTCAACCCTTTCTGGTAAAAAACCACCCCCAGCCCGACAAGGCGCAAGAGCAAAGTCCTCGAAATTCTCAGCACAATCGAACTTGAATAGTCGATTTCGAACGCATTAATAATGGGATTTCAAAATACTTATGTAGAGTTTTATTGCTCAACCCTTTCTGGTAAAAAACCACCCCCAGCCCGACAAGGCGCAAGAGCAAAGTCCTCGAAATTCTCAGCACAATCGAACTTGAATAGTCGATTTCGAACGCATTAATAATGGGATTTCAAAATACTTATGTAGAGTTTTATTGCTCAACCCTTTCTGGTAAAAAACCACCCCCAGCCCGACAAGGCGCAAGAGCAAAGTCCTCGAAATTCTCAGCACAATCGAACTTGAATAATCGATTTCTGACGTATTAATAATGGGCTTTCAAAATACCTATGTAGAGTTTTTGTTGCTCAACCCTTTATGGCAAAAAACCACCCCGAGCAATAAAACTCTACATAAGTATTTTGAAAGTCCATTATTAATGCATTTAAAATCGACTATTCAAGTTCGATTGTGCTGAGGACTTTATTCTTGCGCCTCGTCGGGCTGGGGGTGGTTTTTTGACTAATCATGATCCGAAATTTTTTTCTATGGCATATTCTGAAAGCACATAATTAGCACTAAATCGATGTGCCAGAAAAAATCAAAATAAATAATTTTTCATATATGGCTGTGCTAGCTTCTTTTGAAGCTGACACAGCCATCGATTTTAGCGAAATGGTAAGAGCAAAAAAATTAAAAATTGCGCAAATAATTAGCACAAAAAAAGCACTAAATCGTTGCGCCAATTAAAATCGATTGTGCTCATTTGGCTGTGCTAACTTTATAGACGTCCCACATTGGACATTTGTAATGCACTAAACTTCTCTCTCCATAGACATGTCATTTATTGTTCTATCTGTCATACTTTCCGAATTGTCAAACTCGATTATTCTTTTGTAGTAACCCTGTATATTGAAGATTTGTTAAATCGAATCATCTAATGCTCAGCTCAAATTAGGATTTCCGTTGGGCACACGGTTACCTTCACATATTCTGAAATCTAGTTTATAAAGGATTTGTAAAGGATGAAGTTCACGTTTGGTTCGGTATAGTCTAGCGACATCTAAACGCCATTTAATATTTTTAAGATCAAAGAAGTATAGCAGAAATAATGAAACTATCCAGATTAAATAAGTAAGTAGTGAATTAATGAGTGACAAAAAATGTGTAGCTGATTTCATCTATTCAATATGGTAAAAATTTATGAAAGTAAAACAAAGCTAATGAGACTGGGAAACCTAAGCCAAAAAGTAAAAAGAAAAATCAACGCTTGTGAATTTGAAGAAGTTAAAAAATATAAATATTTGGGGGTCATGATTAGCAACACAACAGGAGATAGAAGCACTGAAATTGAAGAAAATATAATCGCTACAAATAGAGCCTACCACGCTAATAAGAAACTACTTAAAAGCAAAATGTTAACAAAATTAAATATATATAAAACGATAATAATGCCAATAATGATGTACTCAGCAGAAACAATGACGTTAACGAAGAAGGAAGAGGAAAAATTAAGAATAACTGAGAGGAAGATCATGAAAACAATATTGGGGCCTGTAAAATTAAATGAGAATGAATATAGAATTAGAACGAATCGTGAAATTTTGGACGAACAGAAAGGAGAAGACATTGTAAAAAGAATAAAAGTACAACTAGTTAAATGGCTAGGACACGTATGGAGAGAAGTAGCTTAATCAGTAACCTACAATATCTTGCAGTGGAACCCAGGAGGAAGGAGGAGAGGCGGTAGACCCAGGTCAAAGTGGCAAAATGAGGTAGAGGCGGACCTCAATAGAGCAGGAGTAGCAAACTGGAAAGAAAAAGCAAAAAATAGAAAATTATGGAGGGAGATAAGTGTAAGAATTTAAACGGATCTAGAAAGCATACGCGACGAAACCCCACATGGGGTATCAAGCCATTGTATATATATTATATATACTAAATATTTTTATATATCGGGGATTGCAGCCAGTAGTTATAAATGTACACTTTTTAAAGGTTTAGTGAAAGCTTTCAGTAAATTTTTTACCTTCTTCAGTAACTTCTTTTTTGAGATTTAAATGGAAAGCTAGCTCTTGAATAGTGAAAAAAATATGAAAAATCTTGAAACCTTCATATAAAATTGTATAAAATATATTTAAAATTATAGACACTATCCAACAGAGCTTTCCATTTAAATCTCAAAAAAGAAGTGACTGAAGAAGGTAAAAAATGTACCGAAAGCTTTCACTAAACCTTTAAAGAGTGTACATTTATAACTACTGGCTGCAATCCCCGATATTTAAAAATATTTAATATTTAGTATTTAACTATTCAGCCGATACTATCTTTATATAATATATGTGGCGACATCCGCGAGTTAACTCAATTCCTTTCATATATTCTTGTTTACTCTTAGTAAATGTAAATATAGTGAATACCCCATTTTCAAGTCATTAACTGGAAAAATAGCTGATCTATTAACTAAAATCTATTTTATATTTTTCACTTTAACATCCCGTACATCAATAAGGAGGAGACTTAGACCCATTGTTAAGTACCGGTGTGAAGTTGGCAACCAAAAGTTAGCAACCGAATTGACGGAAATACCCGAAGGACCAGTGGCGTACCGTGATAGGATCTAACCGAAAGAATTGTTAGATCTTCAAAGAAATAGTGAAAAGCCTTGTAAATAATTCAGAAAAATTGAAAATAATACTAGAAACACATTCGAATGGGTAAGAGGACATCAAAATAGCCAAAAACTACCCCCAAAAATTTAGTAAAGTATAAAAAGCATGACGGAAACGGAGTATCATCTTACGAATAGTCTCAAAAAATCAAAAATAAATTACTTCATTATATACTAAAAGCACAACCCATTCGAAAGGGTCTAAGGGTATCAAAATGGCCAAAAACTACCCCCAAAAAAATTAAAAAAGTATAAAAAGCATGACGGAAACGGAGTATCATCTTGCGAATAGTCTCAAAAAATCAAAAATAAATTACTTCATCATATACTAAAAGCACAATCCCTTCGAAAGGGGTTAAGGGTATCCAAATGGCCAAAAACTACCCCCAAAAAATTTAAAAAAGTATAAAAAGCATGACGGAAACGGAGTATCATCTTGCGAATAGTCACAAAAAATCAAAAATAAATCACTTCATCATATATTAAAAGCACAACCCCTTCGAAAGGGTGTAAGGGTATCAAAATGGCCAAAAACTACCCCCAAAAAAATAAAAAAAGTATAAAAAGCATGACGGAAACTTATATACTTTTTTAAATTTGTTGGGGGTAGTTTTTGGACATTTGGATACCCTTAGCCCCTTTCGAAGGGATTGTGCTTTTAGTATATGATGAAGTAATTTATTTTTGATTTTTTGAGACTATTCGCAAGATGATACTCCGTTTCCGTCATGGTTTTTATACTTTTTTTATATTTTTGAGGGGAGTTTTTGGCCATTTTGATACCCTCAGACGCTTTCGAAGGGATTGTGCTTTTAGTATATGATGAAGTGATTTATTTTTAATTTTTTGAGACTATTCGTAAGATGATACTCCGTTTCCGTCATGCTTTTTATACTTTACTAAATTTTTGGGGGTAGTTTTTGGCTATTTTGATGTCCTCAGACCCATTCGAATGTGTTTCTGGTATTATTTTCAATTTTTCTGAATTATTTACAAGGCTTTTCACTATTTCTTTGAAGATCTGACAATTTTTTCGGTTAGATCCTATCACGGTACGCCACTGGTCCTTCGGGTATTTCCGTCAATTCGGTTGCTAACTTTTAGTTGCCAACTTCACACCAGTTTGTTAAGTAAAATATTATTTTTGTGCTCTGAACGTATAGCTACAATTCTGCGCATTACTTATGAATTACACTGTATGTATTTTAAATTATCGAAAAATGTTCTCATCAAACTTAACCCTGTAGTAATTTCATATAATAGGTTCGTTCCAACTGGCGATAGAATCTTTCTATTCTAGGTATCGTTCGCGCAAGTGCTGTATTTCTTTCGCGTTCCAACTGATTATAAGGTTTTTACGTAGAGCGTAGAGCAAACGGTTGCGAAACTGGACGACTCACGCGCAGTGATTAAAAACCATTCTCAGAGAGGCTCTGCGCATGAGTCGTCCAGTTTCCAACCATTTGTGATCGCTCTACGAACAAGTATCGTTCTTGGGACGGCATATAAACTGTACCTTCTGGAAGGGGTGATAAAGTTGATGTGTCCATCCCTAATTCGAGTTTGCGCACTCTATAGTACTAGATACGATTCCAGAACGGTTCCTAATGCTCAGTTAGAACAAACCTAATTTTGACTCGCAGAAACAACGTCAAACTGTTCATAAAGTTCCAGCAAAGTTTTTTTATGAAGGCAACGACGCGACGTCGATGAACCTATGCAATAATAATTTTCATAGTGGTGTTTTTGACTTTTCGCTATGCTTGTCTGTCGGTGGCGTTAAGCCGGAGCTTCTATGAAAATTTTAAAATAGAAAAATCTGTCGCTTGCCTGTTTTCGCCTGCGGCCAATTGTCGGAAATAATCAAAGGAATCTCCGCGGCACAGAGGATAGTAAATTTACTGACAGACTTTTATTTAAATTTGTTTGTTACGTGTAGTTACGTTTGTGATTTTTGTTTTTAGTCCCAGTGGTTAGCGTTTTTAATTTATATAAAAGTTCACTTCCACTTTGAACATTTCTATTGAAACTATACCGTATTTAGAACATATGCTTTTTATTATCGATAATAATTTTTAGGGCCATACACCCATATAGAATGTCATTGTTGTCAAACATTCTCGATAAAAGCTAGTCAGCAACGAACTGAACAAGCCAGTTTGGTGCAGACAATTTTTTTTCCGGTGACAAAGCCGTCTGTGCCGCCGGCCTAGCCCAGTTGGGTGAATCCTTTACATTGGGTTTTTTTGGCGCTTGAATTGGAAATTATATAAAAAAATTTAATATAGAATTATTTCTACATAGTCTAGCATTCAATATTCGAATCATTAATAAAGGTGATGAAAGTGCATTAGTACTTGATGATGTATGTATAGTAGCTTCTTTAGTCCTATTTCCTGAAGGAATTTTAGGATATCTGCAGGCCTTAACTTAGGTAAACGTCACTCTTCTATCCAGTAATCTCCAAGGTGCTATAGGATTCTGAATTACTGTGCAATTCGGAACTATGTGGATGGAAGTTTCTTCTTCCATGCCACAGAATCTACATTCTTCTTCCTCCACTATTTTGAGCTTTTTCAGGTGCCCATTCAGACGACAATGTCCCGTAAGGATCCCTGTTGAAACTTTTAGTGCAGTTTTACTTTGACTTATGCATTCATTCGATCTCAACCAGAAGAATCTTTAATTGTCCAAGTCCTACTAGATCTTTCCAATGGTCAGATCCTCTCTTTTTTCGGCTTTGCCTATTTCTTCCAATATTACATTGGAGCTGATACCGCAAAAGGGTTTCGGTCCCCAAAAGGATGTTTCAGTCCCCCTCTTTGCTATTTAATTTCCTTCTATTCCAGTGTGTCCTGGAGTAAGGTGACATTATTGTTCTCGCCTAGTTCATTGAGTTTGCCTAGGCATTCCCACACCGTTTTGGAACTGATTACACAAGAGCTCAGAGCTTTAATGGCTGCTTGACTATCCGACATTATGATAATCCTTTGCCTTCAATATCCTTTATCAATATTGAACTGGGCATACTTTTTTATGGCGTGAATTTCCGCTTGAATGATACTTGGAGTTTTTCCCAAGCTTTGGTTCCTGGCCCGTACACTCCTATCCCAGTTCCTTCAATTACTTTTGCCGTCTGTGTACCATTGAATGGCATTCGTCAACCGTCAGGCTCCACATTAATGGGGATGCTACTCCTCCCTGTGGACATCCTCTGGTTGTACAGATGGAGACAATGTCTTTTCTCGTCCTCGTCTCTGCTACTCTATAGTTTATTTCAGAAAGGTATAGAGTAATAAAACCTCATTAGGTATGCAAAGGGAGCACAGAGTGACCCAACGAATATTTAAGCCACTTTCATAGTTTGGCATTGATTTCATTGTAAAATTCTTACTTTTTATCAATTGCAGGTAGTACCACCCGGGTTGGGGTCAATATATGGGTTTAGCCTATTGTTATCCATTCACAAACACTGAAAATAGTGTGCCAAAGGCGTGCCGGTAGGATACTCGTAAAAAGGAAATAATTTTATTTTAACAGAATAAACATTAGGCATTATGTACATAGTATTAGGTACACTTATTTATTATTGAACATTATACAAAAAATACATTATACAGAAATTAAATTATAAAAAATCATAATATTCTTCGTCATCTGAGGAACTGTCATCTCCTCTTGACGTTATAATTAACGGGTCGATGGTCCGATCGATAAAATAGTCAAGATCCCACATTTTCTCCTCTTCTTTAATGACATGCTGGACTGCTTTTTGCCAGTTCTCTGGTGTCACCTCCTTAATGGCTTGATCAAACAGTAGCTTAACGTCTTTCATTTTGAATGTCGTGTTGTGTGTCTTGCTACAAATCCTTTCAATTGCGCCCATATAAGTTCTATAGGATTTAGTTCGCAATGATATGGTGGTGTGTGCAGCACAGTTACACTATGTTTTTCTGCTATATCTTCCACGGGGTATTTCATAAAACGATGTTTGTGTAAATTTTCTATAGCTAATAGTTCTTTTTTTATCAAATTATCTTCAAATTCAATACTTTTGGTGGTTAACCAGTCAATAATTTCTTGTTTTCTCCAAGATGAAGTTGGAGCCTTCTCTATGCGTCGAGAATGATATTTCGCGTTATCCATAACTACTACTGAATCAGCCGGAAGATATTTTATCATTTCACCAAAATAGTCTGCAAAAACATCCGAATCCATGTCCTCGTGGTTATCTCCCGTATGGCACGACTGAAAGGTTAGCAAACCTTCTTTTAAAAATCCCTCTTCGCTTCCAATATGGACGATTATTAGTCTTTTCCCTTTACCTGAAGGCACCTTAATACCCGTTGACAGGCCTTCCAGCACTAGGTTATATTTTTGTCTTGCCACATTTTTGGTACTGTATAACCTTCATTGATCCACGTCTCATCAAGATAAAAGATTTTCTTCTGCTCTGTTCTGTACTGCTTTATACTTCTTAAGTATTTTCGTCGCCAGCAAACAATTGCATCGCTTTCCAGTAAAAGTGCTTTACGGTTATGCTTTTCCCAGGCAAAATCCATATTTCTCAAAGTGGTCCATAAAAGTTTTTTAGTTATCAACGGAATACTGTCATCCTGGCCAAGCTCCATTAAAATCTTATCTAGGGTGGGTATTTCTTTTTTACAATAAAAAGAGTGAACTTTTCTTCGAATTACACTTTTGGTGTCTTCATCAAGGACTTTTACTGGTCTGCCTGTAGTTTTCTTGGGAGGCTCCACTTTGCCTGCTATCTTTCTCCCCCGCAATAATTTAAAAATGGTGGACTTTCCAACTCCAGTCATTCAGGAACATCGGTCGACAGTTTATTGTACAGTAAATTTCGGGTAATCGTATTTTATGAAATCGTGTACATTTAAAATAATAAGTTTTTCATTCACTGATAGTGGAGAATTATTGGAACATCTTTTCGTTGGTGTAAATGTCGCCATTTTATTACTAATCTTATAATACTGTGAACACTATTTACGGCTTAACAGCAAATACTGATGCGTTAAATTAAACAAATATACTTATAAAGGTCTAAAAATTTTGGGTAAGGCACCTTGCGGTGCATGGTTGAGCCGAATCTGAAACAGAGTTGGAATTAGGCAGAGGCACTAATAGAAAGTTAAACGGTACCTGTTAAACGCAAAACGTAACTGTATAATCTACTACCTAAGTAATCCCTACACAATATTTCGATATTGACACTTCAAGCCGGAAAACATACTTTTCCTAATTCTCTTACGCAATTACTTGAAATTTTAATATTACAAACAATACTATTTCAAGACCTACGCCTATGGCCGACACCGAAATTGAGCCGAACTGGACGGAATTCCCCATTTTATTACTCTATACCTTTCTGAAATAGACTATAGTGGTGAGCAGTTCCGACATCCATTTGGATGTTGTGCTGTCTACACCTCTCCTATTTATTGCTATTTTGACAGCCTCATGAGGAGTATTGTCAAAGCTCCTTCTTGGTTGTCTAAAGTCTAGTAGTTGATGATAATTTGCTAAAAATTATCTGATACATTTGGTATTATTAATTTCACTAATCTATTTGAAGGGGTCGTTGACTATAAATTGGCAATTAATCTAACAACTATAAACAATTATTGTGTTTGGATAAAATATTGGTTTATCATTAATTGATGAGTATATTTTATTTATTTAGTTGAGATTTCAATCGTCACACTGAGAGTTCAACGTTTTTTTCTGATTTTAGATCCCTGAATAAAATAGATCCGGACAAAGTAGACTCGAAAGAAATAGAGCCGGAAAAATAGAGTTGCAAAAGAATAAACCCGGAAAAAATAGACTCGGGAGAAAGAGGCTCAGAAAGATTACCTGGAAAAAATACACGCGGAAAAAATACACTCGGGAAGAATAGACCCGGATAAATACTGTAAATGTAGATTCTGCTTTATTTCTCCGTTAAATTTGTATTTTTTATTCTTCTAACAGCAATTAAATTTATTAAATCTGTAGAAAGTAAAATAGAGATTTCTGTACGGAAATTATTTTTTTTGTATTGTAAAACATTACCTCGGTAACATTTATCATTTCTTGGTTGTTCTAGTGCCCAAAAAATTGATTACAATTATTTAACATTCATTTCATGTCTCAAACTTATCGATATTACGAAATTATTCCAAATTAATCTAACGATTTTCCATATTTTACTAATAAATGTTAATGCTGTACAAATTCTGAACGTGCTTTTTGAAAGGAGAACCATATCTTCCGTTTTACGAAACATAACGTGTTTATTGGGGATTTGTTCAGTTAAGACAAGGTTTATATTACTAAATATCATTAATATGTACAGGGTGGCCCATTAAGGGAGGTAACCGGCTGTATCTCGCAAAGTATTTGTCCCAGGTTGTGGCGAAAAACATATTTATAGTAAAAGTGGACAAGAGAAATTGTTGTTCATATCTAAAATTATTATTATCTCAGAAAATCGCAGAATGAGCTATAACTTTGATATCATCATTTGAAAGCTCGTTTAATACAAGATAATTTTCTATTGTGACATTTCCTTGTAACTGTTATAATAAGCGAGAAGGAAGACCATCTATTTTTCAGTGTTTAAATTTTAATATTTAGTTAACTAAATTTCTTATATTCGTTTTTGACTTATCGTAAAAAATGTGAAAAATTACGATTATTTTTTTCACTTGTCAAAATGTGACATTTTGGTGGTTTTAACCAATAGCAATACATTATTCTAGCCAATCATTCGGTATTATACTGATAAAACTGCTTCCTCATCGATAATACCTTGTTTACATTGAAACGTCAAAATTTTACTTTGAATTTGTCATTATTGACAACTAAAAGTGCTTCGAAGCTTATTGAAAAATGGACACAAACCGATTCAGTGCCATCACCCAAGAGAATATTTAATAAAAAAATAAAGCAAAATCCTTTTAATTTGTTGAAAAGAATAATCTTCCCAAATACAACTCGTTCTTCAAATTTTATCACATAATTTTTTATTTCCATCACTCAAACTTGTTTATTTGAGGCAAAAACGTCCTAACGGACTCGTGATTTTATCAATCGGTTTGTTTTCATATTTTTGCCAAATAAACAAGTTGTCGTGGAAAAGGAAAAATTATCGATAAAATTTGAAGCACTCGTGATATTACCTTTGATAAAATACGATAATCAATAATAAAGGTAACATAAGTATTTTAGCTGCAAAAAAATTTACTCTAACTCATTTTATTGCCTTGCCAAATGTTCAAATTGCCTGCTATTATTATTGACACATCGCTCTAGACGTTCTCGAGTAGAAAAAACGGCCGCTCACATTTCCGCTGGTGTTAAGCTGCGAATGGCAGCTAATTCTCTCTTCAATTTGAAATGTTACAATTGAAGGACCTAATATTGCATTTTTTAGAGGACGCATTTTTATTTTTGGGACATGTGTGGGGGGTCAATAGAAGCTTAACCCCAAGTTTGTGGGGTTGCCGCCCTTGTCTCCTGACCGCCATCTTGGAAAAAGGGGTGCAAACACTTTTTTCGCGATATCTCGGAAACTATGCGTCCTACAAAAAATTCTTAGACATAATTTGTAGCAAATCGTTTTGCCTACAAATATGTTCATATAACTTTTTGTCCTAAATTTAAAATTAGAGAAGTTATAAGCAAAAAAGTGAGAAAATTTCTATAAAAATTTTCTTTTTTTGCTCTATAACTTTTTTTAATACATTTTACAAAAAAATTACCTCAGACCAATCTTGCAGATGGTCTTTTGAGGAAAATTTTTCTCTATAATTTTTTTAAATTTCATTCATTTAAAATGCTGTTACAGCGCTCCAAAGTTGACCGGGTTCGTCAATGCTTATGAGAATCCGGTCAGAATGAAATGTTTAACTTAGTTTTATGATCTTTTTTTTATTTTAGTTACCTTCTTGAAAAAATTTTGTTAAATCCCTACCTACAACTTTACTTATTCATTGCTAACTCTTTTCCCCGCCACCTATGAGGTAGAGTCTGTAGGCGCGTTTTTTTACGTGGTATCCCCAGTAGGCCTACTCCAAAGACATCTTGCCGATGAGGTAATCCTCGACATAATCATATTTTCAATCAGTTATTAGCTAGCTAATCTATTCTACTTTTCTTCGATGGTCCAGGCTGTGGCTCAAAATGTAATTCAACGCCGAATGTGAAGGTTTGGGGAATGACAGGAGTTAAAATTGGAGTCATAGTTGGAAGTTTATCTTCGAATTCATTTTCTTCCATTAACGGAGGCATACTGTAGAGCATTTCAGGTCTGCTTTTCTGCAACCACACATGCTTCCACAATTTCCTTTGCATTTGCAGAAAATTAATTTCATGAGATCAGGGGGTGCTGGAGGCTTGGAAGCTTGTATTGGCATCTAAATGTTTGCATGCTTTTTCCAGCCCCAATCTTCAGGATTTTGATATCTTCTGAGCCAGGACTGGACCTGGTGAAATACTCGGAGACTGTGAAAACGAGCTGCATCTTGTGTTGGAGGCAGCGATGATAAACTAAATGAATTTTTAGACACTGTCTTGGCAAATCGTTTGTATCGCAAGCCGTCTAGTGAGTCCTCTTTTTTACCGCCGTATAAGCTACGAAAGAACGTTCGTCAACAAGAATGAGCAAAAATGGATCGACTTTCTCACTCAGGAATAGCTAATTCAGGATATTTCTCCATAATTTTTATAAATTTTAGTTTCCCCATATTATAGGCTGCTGATGTTGTATCACATCCTGAGAAAGCATGAAGAAACAGCAAATTCTGTGCTATAAGATCTCCATACATAAAACTTGAAGGGCTATATAACTGACCAGATGTGCGCCCTTTTAAAGGCAATGAAAAGTAAATGTTGGGTCTTCTACCTAAATTGTACGGATTTAACAAACATTTTTTAAGAATGAATTTACAATAAAAAAAAAGATAAAACTAAGTTAAACATTTCGTTTTGACCGGATTCTCATGAGCATTGACGAACCCGGTCAACTTTGGAGCGCTGTAACAGCGTTTTAAATGAATGAAATTAAAAAAAAATTTCCTCAAAAGACCATCTACCAGGTTGGTCTGAGGTAATTTTTTTGTAAAATGTATTAAAAAAAAGTTATAGAGCAAAAAGAAAATTTTTATAGAAATTTTCTCACTTTTTTGCTCATAACTTCTCTAATTTTAAATTTAGGGCAAAAGGTTATATGAACATGTTTGTAGGCAAAGCGATTTGCTACAAATTATGTCTTCAAGAATTTTTTGTAGGGCGCATAGTTTCCGAGATATCGCGAAAAAGGTGTTTGCACCCCTTTTTCCAAGATGGCGGCCGGGGGACAAGGGCGGCAACCCCACAAACTTGGGGTTAAGCTTCTATTGACCCCCCACACATGTACCAATAAAAAAATTTAAAGCTCATATAAAATTTCAATGGACTATCTGCTCTTGTCGTAGGTCTTGTTTGGAAGACAAGACCTTTTACTCGTCCCCACAAATAAAAGTCTAGGCAAGTCAGGTCGGGTGAACTTGCTGATCAGGGAAAGAGGCTTCCTCTTCCTATCCATCTGTCTAAATATGTTTCATTCAAGTGTTGCCTAACAATAACTGAAAAATGTGCTGGGCAGCCATTATTTATGCATTATTATTATTATTATATTATTATGCAATGCTGTTTTTGATGATTTTAAATTCAATTGTTTACTGTAATCTCTCTATGAGCTATTAGATAATTTTTCTGAATTATTAAATTGCAAAATCAAATTTGCTTCAAATTATACGAACTATAATAATTAGGGATAAAATATTATTAGGGGTACGACTACGCAGTCAACAACTATTTAAAGAAAAAACAACAAAAATAGAGAGCAAGTATTTATTTCAAAAATTAGTTATACAGGAACCATAAACACAATGAAATAAGTGATTTGTAAGGTTGAAAAAAATCCAGGTCCTTATTTAAAAATATTAGGTTAATGATGAATGTAGGAATCCGAAACCTCAGATGGATATGTAGATGACATGATGACAATAAAAAATGACAATGAAAAAGTGTCAACTGTTTTTTGATATTGTTACGAAGTCACCATCTCAAAGCCGGCCCTGTCACTCGACTATAAATTTTGGCGAATGTGCTTTCTAGAACATTCTAGGAAGGTCGTTTTATTTACGCATATAAGGAGCGTGGAGAATTCAAGAATTTTCGAGAATTGATAAAAACTATATACACTCGAGTTTTTGAGTGAGCTATAGTAAAATCGCAATCGGTGCGGAGTAATAAAACTGTCGAAACGGGTCATTTCAGAGGTGGGTACCTATTATTATTTTTAAGGTATAGAGACATTCGGATTAGTGAAATGTTTATTACGAATATTATTGAATGCCTATATTATTTTGGTGTATTCGGTTGTAATTTTTTTTATGAACATATAAACGACTTGCATATTATTATTGTTGAAACAATTTTCAAGAACTATTGCGAGTCTTAATGACCTCAGGAAGACGGGGTGGGATTATAATTTCAAAGATAATTCCCCTACCTGACTATGGAATTTGAATATTTTTGTTTCAAAGGTAGTTGCAGTCTGACCGTCAGCAATTATTCATTTAGTGAATTTAGAAAGAACTTGCTCGCTTGATAACTTTTATAAAGTAATTATTAGTTTCGGTTAATAGTGACAATGGCAGAATATTTGCAGTACGGATCCGGGTTCACATCTGTAAAGAATACGAAAAAGCCGGCGTTGTCGGTGAACGAGAAAGTAATAATAAACAATGTTTATAATTACTTAAGAACTGAAAATCCTTCAGTCGTAAGCAAATCAACAATATACAAAATTAGAAGTGAAGCGAAAAGTGGAGTTATTAAATCCGCAAAGAAAAATGCAGGCGGTAAAAAGAAAGTTGAATTCGCAGAAGAAATTAAAAACACGATAAGAAGAAAAGTACACGAATTTTATTTTAGGAAAGAAATCCCAACACTAGCTAAAATTTCGGATGAAATGAATAAAGATCCATATTTCCCTATAATGGGCCGAACGAACCTACGGGAAACGCTACAGGAATTAAAATTTAAATGGGCAAAACATGATAGAAAAGCGATTCTATGGTACTGACGAAATTATTTGTTGGAGACGGAGATATCTAAGAACAATTTCTAAATTACGTGCAGAAGGCAAACCAATATTTTACTTGGATGAAACCTGGGTGAATGAAGGCTACACTGTCAGTAAAATGTGGCAGGATACCAACATTCAATCTTCACGACAGGCTTTTTTGGAAGGATTATCTACAGGATTGAAGAGTCCATCCGGTAAGGGACGACGTCTAATCATAACTCATATTGGCAGTGATAATGGGTTTTTAGATGGTGGTTCTTTAATATTCCAATCTAAAAAAACTGGAGACTACCATGAAGATATGAACGCCGACGTTTTTGAGGAATATTTTGAGCAGATGATTGACCTAATACCAAAAGGTTCAGTCATAGTATTAGATAACGCTAGTTACCATTCTCATCACATTGATAAGGTCCAAACACATCATGGAGAAAACAAGGCTAACAGACAAAAATATTAATTTTCCTCAAAAATCAGTCAAACCAGAACTTCTACAAATTGTAAAATTGAATAAGCCTCCTGCTCGATATGCAGTGGACGAACTAGCAAAAAAACGTGGTATTGACGTAGTGCGACTTTCCCCATATCACTGCCAATTAAATCCGATAGAACTGATATGGGCACAAGTTAAAAGTTTTATAGGTCGACATAATACTACATTCAAACTAAAAGATGTGCAAGCATTATTAGACAGGTCCCTACAGTATTCGCCAGCTAACTTGATGTCCCAGAAATTCCCAACTAAGAGAGACAGAGTAATAGTGCCCTGCCTACTCGGCTGCTATTGGTGGTAAAATTTTGACAAACGCCAATTGCATCGAACCTTATCAGGTGTTAAGATTTTCAGTAGCCTAGCGTCACACAGTTATTGTTTCTGCTTTGTACAATAAAGTGTTTGTAAAAATGTCAGCCGTTAATGGAGAAAATCGTAAATGTACTGAAGGACAAACTCGTCAACCCTCTTGTGATTACTCTAGATGAAAGTGATTCCAGTAGCGGCAGTGAGTCAGATTCTTCGTAAAGATAAAAACTGTTTATACCTATTCTTAGAAATATACCTAGCTTAAATAATTTCCCATTATCTTGTGTTTCTTTTATTCTCATTACTACCTGGAAGAAATTATTTAGTTTCTAACAAATTTTAATTATAGTCCGTCCGGAAATATAAGATCCTAACTTTATAATCTTCAATTAGATAAATAACATGTTATTGTAATGGGTACCTTATTGTTAAAATATTATTTATGTACTCAGAATTCAGGTATAAAGCAGATCCGTTTCTATTAAAATCAATATACCAATAATTATAACAAAGAATTAAATATTATTTATTAAGTTAGGATCATATATTTCCGGACGGACTTTACTTTATTAATTGTACAAGTTGTGTTAATTTGTAACAGAAAGCGTATCCTCAGAACTTGCTCGGCACTGTTTACAGTTATCGGATGGGCAGCGTCAATAGCTCCCTAAAAAGCATTTAGGACATCAAGTTAGCTGGCGAATACTGTATTACAAGTTACTAAAGAAAATTGGCAAAAAGCATTTCATCATGTACATATTTAAAGAGGAAGAAAACATGTGGAATCTGGACAAAATCTTAGATGCAGACATTATAGTGACACCATTAACAATTTCAATAAATAATGACTCTTCAAGTGACGATTGTGATTTCGACAGTGATTTAGAGACATTTGCACTTACTAATCTAGACTAAGATGAAGGAAGAACTATTTAAAACAATTTACAAGTGGCATGTTCATATTAATTTGGTAAGCAAATTACAATTAGTACCTATCATTACATTGTATTACTTAGAATTCGAGCCATAATTTAACGGTCAACATTTTAAATCACACTTATTTAATAGGATATCTACGTATTTTCACAATTTAAAACTTAAGCAATACAACAAATATTAACAATATATATCTACGAACCCCTAAACTTACGCCTATTATACCCCTAGAAAGTATTAAGGTAAGACTCGGCCATTGTTATCTTTATACAATATCCGTCGGCACAAATAAATTTTTTGTTTTCACAACATTTATTACAGCAGGTAGTGTAAAATTAGAGATATTTTGTTTGGTCCACTTGTGCTGAGCAAGTCCCATAAAATTTTGATTTATTACTCCGCACCGATTGCGATTTTACTATAGTGAAAAATTAGTTAACAGTTACTACAGACTTAGTTCACAGAATAAAAGAGTGAATCATTTAAGATAAATAGTATAATACTAAAGTGGTAAAAATAAATTAGAATTATTATACCGAGTGTAAATAAATTAGTAGACACTAAGTAAAGTGTGTATATAAATTAAGTTCAATAAATAAAGCAATAGTAATTAACCATAGTAGAGTGTATAATTTTATCCCACCGGTAAAAACTACTTAAATAAATAAAAAAAGACAAAAAAAAATATTTGAAATCTGGTCGCGTCTAATTATTATTCCCTTAAATGCGTAACTTTGCCACAAATTAACCGTTTCTCAATCTCTTTTTCCAGATCCCAATGAGACGCCTCGTATTTGGGACACACTGTGCATATGCATTCATTACTTATCATTTAAAAATTTTCATGATAAATATTATTTTGTTTTTGACCAGCGCAATTTCGTACCAAAATTATTTCAAAGCTGGCCAATTAACCAGTTATGGAATATGTATTTATTGGATAGATATTTTCACGATAAATACCCATTGTGTTCCTAGTTTTTGTTTATTTACATTCGCGAACCAATGATTTATCAATTCCATCCAGTTATATTGAATTGTTCGCAAACATTGTACTGTGCCAAATTTTTAAAATAAAATTTCAGATGCAATTTTCTATTTTTACACTGGAATTTTACTATTTGTTTTTCTAATTCAGGTTGTTTTATGTAATATTATTTTTGAATCTGCGTTTCAAATATTGGTCATCTGATTTGGACCAAAATTATTAATAATCCATTCCAATTAAGCAATTTATTTATATAGCGTAAAACAGATAAGTATGTAGTAGCAAAACCTGAAGTCAAGATCAAAATCTAGAACCACCAAATATCGTATTATACTGCTCCACAAAAGTTCATAAATTGGGAGATTGTGTTCACTCTATTTTAAAAAGAAATAGTTTTCATCAGTATCGTGTACCTCTCCATCAATGATTAAAAGCTACAGATTCCGATAAAATACTGGATCATTGTAATTGGCTTAAGGATATGCTGAATGAAAAAGCAAATTTTTTATTAAATATAATGTGTTCCGATGAAGATACATTTTCCAGTGATGGATCTGTAAATAGACATAATACACACTAATGGTCTGATCATAATCCTCACTGGATGCAACAAGGTTTTAACCAGGGTCGCTGGTCAGTTAACGGATGGTGTGGGATTTTAGATGGTAAAATTATAGGCCCTTTTGTTTTTGATGAACATTTAAATGGCGAGCGTTACTTAAGATTCTGTACGATAAATAATCAGACATCCGGTACAAAATCTGCGCAGTCATGTTCCCATCAAGCACTAACAATTCTGTACGCCCTCATTGAAAGGAACAGTACGACTACTGGAGGCGTCAGGTGTTAAGATGTTGGCTTCAAACAGAATGTATTATTTATCTAGTCTGTTTTATGATGGAAAGGTGGAATATGTCTATCGACCTGTTTCGAATTTCAAATTTATATCGCAAATCTTTCTCTAATTCCCGCTCGTCGTCTCATTACCCCATTACCCCAATCTTTGACCGTGACCATTAGACAATTGACGTCTGCCAACGGTCGCTTCCATTTTTACAACGCCACGAGCAACTCCCTTTTTTGCTGTACTTTCAGCGAGGAAAGACCTCCATTTTTATCGCTTTTATATCTTTCTTATCTAAATTGCTGTAGTAAGATACCGTTAACAGCTAGTATACCGTTAACTGCTAGGGAACCTTAAATATCTCAAAGATACCGCTTAGACACCACAAAGATAGCGAATATCAAGACACCTCCTAAGATACCGCCAGAACGCAGTTAGGACATCTCTAAGACACCTCTACCTCCAAATTTAATGACGACCCACCACTGTGAACCAGGCCAAGTTTCCATCCACTCTTCCGGAGGAAAATTCAAGATAAGTACCATAAAAAGTCCAGGCTACATACCTATCATTTTTTCCAATTTACTGGCAGAATAAAATTAATGTTTTAACTTCTTTTTTTAATATCTTATCTACCCGGCTATAAGAGCTGTAGGGGATCGTGTCCGGGTTAAAGTAAATTTTTAATTTTGTTTAATAAATATCTTAATTAAATTCTACAATGTGTTTCTATCTTTTTCACCTTAGTTTTCTTTTTGTTTAAATTCATTTTTGTTCTTTCGTCGACGTCTAAAAGGTAGTGGCGCCCTCAAACTTCTTATAGTCTGACATACCTAGTGCAGCACTAACATGGAGTAGAAAGTAGAACCACCCTTGAGAAGAGTATCATGCCGGCATCTGTCTCGAGTGGCCACTCTAGCGCCCAAGTCACGAACAACCGACTGATACGGCTACAACAGGTAAATATTGAGTAAAAAAACAAATAACGGAAGAAAAGGGGTCTTGGTTAAAGAATTTTGTAAACTTCCCGTTCTATCGCTCATAATTTTTATATTACTTTTCGATCGATATCGTATCTGGCCAGATATACCTTCAAATCAATTTCGATACTTGGACTTGTTTGTAGTAAGTCTCTAATAAAGCTCGTAAAATTTATTCAAAAATTGGAAAAAATATTTATGGGTCAACAGCGTAAAACCGAACATATGGATTGCGAAAATCCCTTTCTTACTATACGACAAGGAAAATATGAGCAAAACTACGTGAAAGAGAGAGAATACTTGTTAGCCCAGCGATCAGTCGTCCCCTCTACCAAAACAGTTGGGCGTGTATTCAGTCCCCTCCTATTTATTTTAACTGTTGTGTTGCCAAATGTACTTATCTGTAAAGATTATTCCTAATTTTTCTCTATCGTTGTTTTAAAATTTTCAGCGGCATTTCAAGCGGCAACAATGTTAAATACCAATAATTGTTAAATCGAAAGCAGTGTACGGATTTTATTTATTGTAGATTGTAATTTGTCCAAATTTTTTCTTGAACTCCATTATTTTATTCTTATTTGTGTTGATCTCACTTATTTTTCAAAAGTCAATATTACCAATCTCGATTTTCTCCCACTAAATACACCGTTATCCGGTGCTAAAAGTCAAATGCAAAATAAGTTATTTATTACTTAGAAAGTACCAAACATTCAAAACTGGCAACGCCGCTATAACATCAGAGATCGACTTTCCCCACTCTGTGAGTAGGTTCACTGTGGTTCAGTACTTTCCCAATATGGAAGGAGTGAGGTTGTTGAAGAAATAAAAAAATACACTCGTTATTACGTAACCTGTACATCTTAAAATTCATTTTTGTCAATTTGATCGTTTCTGACCAAGCTGACAATTAATTTCTAACTACATTAGGACATTATTTTAGCCATTGTAACTTGAAAATAAAACCTTTTTTCTTGAGATAAAAATAATAAAGTAATTGGGTATAAAAAACTAAAGATCCATTCCATTAATAAATTGAATTGAAAGAATAAAATAAGTACTTATTCTAAACATAAAATATGAACTTCTTGAAAAAATTAAAATAAAAATCCGTTTTAAAGGTAAACACTGTTGCCGGATGAAAGTGTTTAATTTTAACTAATAGTGCATGAGCTCGAAAAAAAGTTAACGATAACGAGACAAAAATATAATTTGTACAAATTAATCTGAGCTTCTGGCAACAGCGGTTGAAATAGTGGGGCGATGAACACACGCCCAACTGTTTTTGGTAGAGGGGACTGATCGCTGGGCTAACAAGTCTTCTCTCTGTTTCACGTAGTTTTGCTCATATTTTCCTTGTCGTACGTGTATAAGTCGCATAGTAAGAAAGGGATTTTCGCAATCTGTAGGTCGCGGTAATTTATGATATTTGATAAACTAGTTACATGATATTATTAACAATGAATTTTATAAAATAACCGTAAACCATGTGCGGTTCCAAATAGTGTAAATGCCATAACAATTAAATATAAATGAACCAACCGAATTTAATCAGATCAAACTTCCAATAATGACGGAAATTTACGTATAATTAATTATTTTGTTCACCTACTTAAAGTGTTTACAAACATCTCGTTATTTTGATATAATATATTTCTACCTAAGAAATTATATAGGGTGATTCATTGGGAAATGCGCATTCACTAGATGGGGCACACCGGAGTGATTCTAAATAACCTTATTATATGTTCGCGGGCTACAATCCGACCCGATTCCTAACCAGTTCAGAATTAACTCTGAATTATCTAGAGCGCATGCCTAGTTACGAACCATCAATTAATTTGATTATACCGCGAACGATCTCAGAACGACCTCCCACAACCTGAACGAAAACATAACAAGTAACGGTAGTTTTTTTAACTATTGCTCACAACGCTACAACACAACAAAAGAAACAAGAAACAACCGTAAATATTGTAAGTAACTAAAATAAGAGAACAACTCACATATCGATCATTTGCGCATGAGCAGTCGAACCGAACTTTCAGTCCTCACCAAAATCAGAGAAGGGCTAGGACTGATTCCGAATCGATAACGAACCAGTCCGATATGATCCGCGAAATTCAGAATTATTTAACCGCGAACGCCACTTTTTAGAATGCGCATGCGAATAGTCCCTGAACTGGTTCTGAATTACACCCGCGAACAAACCCATGACTCTGACGTTCTTTATAACCATGATACAGGGTGATTTATTAATTTTCTCAATATTTTCAACTAATCATAACTTATGAACCACCTTTTACATTTTTGTTATATTTGGTACGTGTGTTCTATTTCCACAGTGGTGTCGATTAATATAATAAATAAAAATTTTAATCCAGGTCCGGCCTGGTTTCGAGTCGAAACAATATGTTGAAATTTCAATTACATAATGGAAAGAGCTGAAAAAAATAAGTAAGACTATAAGTATTTGGTGTTTTCGTATACAACTTTTTTTACTTATTAACGTGAGGCAAGTGTAGATGTTTCGACAAGGGGCCATCCATAAATTACGTCACACGTTAAAGGGATGGAAGGTATCACCGGAATGTGACAAGGGGCAGGGGGTTAAAAGCTTTGTGATGTCACATGTTAAAATTTAAGTTTTGTATCTTTAATTAAAATAATAGTCGTTTATTGCTTCCTAACTAGTCGTTTTTTCTCTGTTATCTAAGATATTTGACTTTATGTTGATTTTATTGAAGATTATTTAATAAAAATAAGCAAAAAATTAAAAGAACTTTTTTTTCTTTTGATTATTTTGAAATACATGCATAAAATTGAAAAATGTGTGACGTTACATCAGGGGGAAGGGGGTTCTAAAAATGTGACAACCTGTGACAAGGTCGGGGAGAGGGGGTTAAGAAGTCCTGAAATTCGTGTGACGTAATTTATGGATGGCCCCAAATAAAGTGGCACAAAATAAAGGAAAAAAAGTTTCTACCCCAAATGGTACTTTCCAACATCATCAACTATTTCTTATTCTCTTAATTTCTGGATCCCAACCTTATTGAAAAACGAGAAGGCAGGACCGGATTTAGGACAAATTATTTTCAACATGATGGGGAGGACTGGAGTGTACCTTCTTCACAAATTAACCGTTGTCGGCATTACTTGATGAAATACATTTTTTTTCTATTTTTTTCTCAAAAATTTGAAAAAACATTATTATCTCTCATCCCTCTCCATCTATAATACGTCCATGTGAAATTCATTTCCATCCCGATCAACTCTTTCTATTTATAAAATTTTAAATCAACTTTCAAAATTACGAAAAAATAAAAATCATTAACGTTTGTATTTCATCTTTTCAGAAAATAATATATATCCAAATGATTTACGTCATTTTTAATCCAGTTCTTTTCCGTAGATAAATCAGATTTTTTAAACATATTTTCGTTTGACCATTTTAATTAGTTTTTTTTCTAATTATTACGTTAACTGACCTCGATTTCTGTTTATTTGATCTGAATTTTTCTCTTTGGTAACTTTTTGCTGCTATTGAATTTCCATTTATGCAAGTCTAATCAGCTTTACCGGAATTTCCAACATTTATCGTTTGTTTGAAGTAGGTAGTTTTTGCATGTTTACTGAAAAGAATGCTTATTGAAAATCTGCTTACAATATTTTGCTGTTATGTCGTTTTCATGTCGTTTTTCCAAGGTGTTTGTCCAAAGTTGATAAAGTACAAAATACTACAATACAAAATATTTTCCAACCAATTCCAAAGTATGATGTAATTCTTGTTTTGTTGTGAAACTTATTAGGCGGCAACTCGAAAAGCGTAGGAGAATTGAGAGTAAAATTTTAACAACACGGATGGCTCAAAAACGCCCTCAGGCTCTGGTGCAGGTGCAGGTCTCAGTGGAGGGACAAATAAGCACACTCACTAGAAACCTAACCTCACATGAGAAATAAGAAGGATATGACGTAGATAGAAAAGAAAAGAGAGCTCTTCAAAGAAAAAAACTGCAAAATCTAGAGCTTATCTTATGTCGATTTCACATTAATCATATAAGTCGCCAATTACTTAGATGTAAAGTATGACCAGATATCTAAGAAGGTCATAAATCACCCAGCACTTGAGTTATCAGCAAGCGGTCGAGTCTACGCAGAGTTGTATCTGCCCTAGCCATTCAATTTTGTTTTATAGGTAGGTATCAGATGATATTGGGTTAATATAATTATTTTAAAAGTATGTTTATGTATCGGATATTTTGAATATCTCGGAAGTTTGACACTATATTTGGTACTAAATATATTTACTTTTTACGTACCAAATATTTGATTCCTCAAAAATTTTTAAAGAAAAAGCGTCTTCGTATCACGGAATTCTCTAGCTTTGTTAAAAGCATGCGGATTAATTAGTGTTAATGGAACTCTTCTCAAAAGTCGTCATGAACGTAAGTTAACTTTGTGTAATCTTCGACATACTGTTTCAATTGAAACCGAAACACCAGGAGCATTCAAAAGACGCTGTTGCATGATCCGACATGTCTTCTGAGGTTCTCTACTTCTACGGATATACACAGTCAGATAACGATCTTAAGCGGGGGTGGTATCCTTCGGTCGTCCACTTCTAGGTCTTTGTCTCACGTTTCCAGTTGCTCGATATCTACGGAAAAGCCGCGAAATGACTGTCTTGGAAAACGTCCGCAACTTCTCTCTGAAGACGACCCGCTTTAATCATACTAATAATAGCCCTATGGTTTATTTACGGTAAAAATACGATGATGTTGCGAAACTAAATTTTGTGATGTTGCCAGCATGTAGATTTTTTCTTTATTCAAAGGAAACTGGAAAAGTCAATGTGACAGTTCTTCTTTTTTATTGTGTGAATAAAATACAAGAAACAGTAAACAATCATTCTATATCTCAATTAACATTTGATTATTTATTATTTTACATAACACTTGATGCAAATTGGAACAATAAAATATCAAGTCAATTTTTTTGAAGCTTGCTTCTTATTGCACGACATAAGACTTTTGGGAAGGCTAGTAAACTCGTGAAACGTGTAATGTTACGAAAAAGCGTTCGTCACGCAACAGTGTTGCCAGATTTCTGAATAATCCACTAATCGAATGAAATTTAAATTGATGCTTCTTATTGCACGACATATTTTAAAAAATGGTCAAAAATATTCAATAATTGTTAAAATTTTGAAAAATTATCAAAAATTGTTAAATATTTTGAAAAATTTACAATAATTGTCAAAATTTTTGAAACTTGTCAAAAATGGTCAATAATTATCAGAAACTGTCAAAAATGGTCAAAAATTGTTAAAATTTTGAAAAAATTGTCAATAATTATAAAAAAATGTCAAAAATGGTCAATAATTGTTGAAAATTGTCAAATTTTTTGAAAAATGGTCAAAATTTTTGAAAAATTGTCAATAATTGTCAGAAACTATCAAAAATGGTCAATAATTGTTGAAATTGGTCAATAATTTTTTAAATTTGAAAAAATGGTCAAAAATTGTCAAAATTTTGAAAAAATGGTCAAAATTTTTGAAAAATTGTTAAAAATGATCAATACTTTTCAAAACTGTCAAAATTGGTCAATAATTGTCAAAATTCGTCAATAATTGTTAAAATTTGAAAAAATGGTCAAAAGTTGTCAAAAATTTTGAAAAAATGGTCAATAATTGTCAAAAATTGTCAAAATTTTGAAAAAATGGTCAATAATTATAAAAAACTGTAAAAAATGGTCAATAATTGTTAAAAATTGTCAAAAATGGTCAATATTTGTTAGAACCTGTCATAAATGCTCAAAAATTGTCAATAATTGTTAAAATTTGGAAAAATGGTCTCAAATGGTAAAATTTTTTGAAAAATGGTCAAAATTTTTGAAAAAATGGTCAATAATTATCAAAAATTGTCAAAATTTTGAAAAAATGGTCAATAATTATTAAAAAACTGTCAAAATGGTCAATAATTGTTAAAAATTGTCAAAATTTTTGAAAAATGGTCAAAAATGGTCAATAATTGTTAGAACCTTTCATAAATGCTCAAAAATTGTCAATAATTGTTAAAATTTGGAAAAATGGTCTTAAATGGTAAAAATTTTTGAAAAATTGTCAAAAATGATCAATAATTGTCAGAAACTGTCAAAAATGGTCAATAATTGTTGTAATTGGTCAATAATTGTTAAAATTTGAAAAAATGGTCAAAAATTGTCAAAATTTTTGAAAAATTGTCAAAAATGATCAATAATTTTCAAAACTGTCAAAATTGGTCAATAATTGTCAAAATTGGTCAATAATTGTTCAAATTTGAAAAAATGGTCAAAAGTTGTCAAAAAATTTGAAAAAAATGGTCAATAATTATAAAAAACTGTCAAAATTTTTGAAAAATCATCAAAAATTGTCAATAATAGTCAGAACCTGTCAAAAATGCTCAAAAATGGTCAATAATTGTTAAAATTTGGAAAAATGGTCTTAAATGGTCAAAATTTTTGAAAAATTGTCAAAAATGATCAATAATTGTCAAAACTGTCAAAATTGGTCAATAATTATTAAAAATGGTCAATAATTATTAAAATTTTAAAAAATCGTCGAAAATTTTGAAAAAATAGTCAAAATTTTCGAAAAATGGTCATTCTATGGAGCATAAGAAGCAAGCTTCTGTCGGCGGTCCGACGACCACTCACCTTTTTTTATTCCTTAGGTATTCTACAACTGGAATGGAACTCTTTTTGTTAATATTTTGATGACTATGTTGGACAATTACGTTCAGTTGCTACCTACTGACTTTATATTGTATTTTAAGATTTCCGTATGAATTTATTCCTTAAATCTTATCTATGCTAATAATAACAAGAATAACATGTGAATACACATTTTATTTAAAATAGGTACCACTTCACAAGTATTCAATCAACATTTATATGTAGCTCATATACTGATAGTGGTTTATTCCTACAAAATTGAAAAAAATGTTAAAGCATATGCAAGCATATTCAAACTTTATAAATTGTTTAGAATTTTTAAGAAAGTATTTATAAATTATTATGATATCAAAATAAATTAAAAGAATAATAATATAACATGTCAAATAATAAATCAAAGAAAGAAAAGAAACAACAATTCAATTAATTATAATGTAATATGAAATTGTCAAAATTAGCATATAAAAGTGACAGTGACAAGCGCGAAATAATTGGATGATACAGAATTGAAAAAAATCGAGCAACTACCTGGTGACAGGTATCTAAGGGAGAGGAAAAAAGAATTATTGATTAGAAATGGGAAAAGAGTTGGTTTGTGAGGATAAAAATTTTTTAAAAATTAAAAAATAAAGTTAGTAAAATATATAAAAAATAATAAGACATGAGAAGAATATACATGGAAAGTATGGTAAAGGACAATTAACACTTACTTGTTCATTTATAACCCGTAAATTTATATTCCTGGTAAGACAATTTTATTACCTGTATAAAATCCAGATGGAATAATTAATTCACAGCCCAAGACATAAATTAGATCCAGAAACATGACATTGTTATGGTTCATAGCTGTATTATAATACATATTTCGGAAGCCAAGAATCGATTCTAAATAAGAATTGATAGGACTGTATTTAGGGCAAGAATGTAAAAGGATTTGATGATATAAAAATTTAAGACATTTTTTCATGGATATTTAGTAAAATTTAATATTAAAATATATTTCATTGTTTAGAGTTGAACAATTATTTTTTTTTAAGAAAATTTAAAAATATTAAGATTATTCATGAATGAATGGATATTTGCGGAAGCTTCCAAATACAATTTCATATTATTTGAATATTAAGATAAATAATAATATTTGTTTCTTTTTTTTTAATATCTGACAAATAATTAAACAGATATATTTCTTGTTTTACAAGCAAAATGAATTTAAATTTGTTTCAATAAAGTTAATAAGAAATTCAACATAAAATTTATTTGTCTATTTCTTTAATCTTTTAAAGAGCCGCCCCAATAGATATATTAAAATTACTAATAAATTGATAAATAAATTAAAATAATTATTGTATAACAAGCAATAATTATTACAATATACCAGAGGGGGTAGCGCCGCTTCAAAAAGCTTTCAAAATCCTATTTTTGGGGTGGATCAATCCCCTTTATCTTCCTTATATTTTTTCAGCAATCTGCCGCTATTTCTTCCTATCCTTTGTTTGTTCCTTCCACTGCCTTATTCCTATGCTATTGAGGTCTCTTATAACCTCCTGTCACCACGTTGTTTTGGGTCTTCCTCTTTTTCGCTTATCACAATTCAATCATTGCATATATTGTTGACTTTGTACCTGCCCTCCACATGTGTCCCAACCATTTTATTCTCTGTTCATTAATTTTTTGTACTATATCCTATTTCAAGTGCTAATTCTATGTTTGTTCGTTTTTTATAATCATCTCCTACTATATCAGTCTGAATATCTTACGCTCTTGTATTCTCAAATCTTCCTGATGTTTTTTGGTCATTGTTGAAGTTTCTGATCCATACATTAATACAGGTCTTATAATTGTTTTGTATATCCTTATTTTCGTCTTCTTACTTATTAGTTTACTTCCTAACAGTTTTTATTGGTATGGAATGCTCTATTTGTTGCTGCTATTCTTTCTCTTATTTCGGTGTCCTTGTCTCCGTCATTATTTATTGTTATTTCCAAGTATCTTATTTTATCTACCTCTTGAAACGAATAGTCTCCAATCCTGATATGCCTGTACTCATACTTCTTTTTGAATTTCAATAGCTTGGTTTCATCCGCATTTACTTTAAGACCAATTTTTTTCCCTTCTTCCTCTATTTCTTGTAGCATTTATTCCATAGTTTTTCTATTTTTTGTTAATAGTGCAACATCATCAGCGTATGCTATTTGTTGAAAAGATATGTATATGATAGTTTGACCAGCTCTGTATATCAGATTTTTAAGTAGTTGTTGTTGGCACACTCTGATAACTTGCATTATACATAACTACTGTGGCAGGTTCTTCCAGGTTCATTAAAAGTTGGTATTCAAACGATTGATGGTTATAATGCGTAGTTGCAAAGCTCCTGCAACTCTGTAAAATATAATTTAGTTTATAAAAAAATATCAGTTTTAATAATAGACCAGGGCTAAAGCCTTTGAAAATGGTAAAAAGTGAAAAAAAATTATAGCAGGATGAAACCCATTGGAAAAGGAAGAGATTATTATAAAAATGAAGGGAAAATAATTTACGGGCGATCTGAGGTCGGGAAGTGGTAGGGAGTGAGATTTTAAGGGTAAAAAACGGTTTATCTCGATTTCCGGCTAAACTACAAGTCCTTTGGAAAAAAGTTAAATGGCAAAGTTGTACAACTTTTCTATTTACACTCTTTTCACATAACCTCAAAATTCATGTGAAAAATTCAAAAAGTTTTAATTTTTTTATTTTTATCTTTTACAAAAAAAATTTTTTTTTACGAAATTTGGTGAAAACCTACCTTTTTATGTCCCAAACACACTGTAATTTGTTTGATTTGTTTTATTTTTTCACCTGATTTTGACTCAATATCGAAAAAGCGCCCTAATTTTCAATCGAAAATTCTCACGTCAAAATATCAGTTTTTTTTTTAAAGTCGGTGGACTTTTTGTTCGTTGAAATCTCTACTTTCTGATGGTCAAAAGAAAAATACATTACTATGGTAAATCATCTCAGAAAATGCAAAGAAACGAAAAATACTCGAATTCGAATTTTTTAACTTTCCGCTGAGAAAATCAATGATTTTCGAAAAATCGGGAAGTTATTGTTTTTACCCCGTTTTACAAAAATCGAGGTTTAAACAAATCTCGACGTTTTGAAGCCCTAAGAAGCTTTCCTCACTATTTTTACGATGATGTCCGTACGTCTGTATGTGTGTGTGTTTGTGTGCTCGAAGAGCTCAAAAGCATCGATTATCTTTGATCTCGGAAAGCTCAAAATAACACAAAAATTAAATCGCAACTAGCGACAAAATCGCATGCGTTTGAAAATTGAATTTAGCGGGAAGTTGCAGGGATGGCCTTTATGATCAACCGATTTCCAGATTTTTTTTGTTACTTTTTATAAGCAATGTGTCGGAAAAAAATGAAATAAGGAAATATTTACTGAAATTACTTTAATGTTCTCCACCTTGTTGCTGAGAATATCTTAATCGATTATAAACAGCATTCGGAACATTTTGTAACACTTCCGGCGTTACTTGCCTAATTTCGCCCCTGATTCTTTGTTGAAGCTCGGCGATGTCGTTAGATTTTGTGGCATAAACCTTGCTCTTTAGATATTCCCATAAAAAAAATCTAATGGAGTAAGATCGGGTGATCTTGCTGGCCACTCAATTAGGCCCATTCTTCCAATCCACCTATTTGGAAACACTTCGTTAAAATAGGTCCGTACATTTTGAGCAAAATGTGGTGGTGCCCCATCTTGTTGAAACTATATTCGTTGGTTAAATAAGTTGGGATCTAAATTATTGGGGAATAAATTTACTAAAGTAGGCATCAGCTTTTCTTAAGGTATTTTTTCCGGTTACGTTTTCATTGAAAAAAAAAGGACCTACTATGCGATTCCCAATAATTCCAGCCCAGATGTTTGTTTTTTTCGTCAGCCCAATAACGGCAGTTCTGTCGATTGACGTGTCAATGTAATGTGAACGTAGCCTCAGAAAACAGCACCCATTCCAAAGCAATTTGTCCACCATCGATAGAAGCCATAATTCGTTCGCAAAATTCGAGTCTACGATCAGGATCATCTTCGTTAAGCTCCTGCAGGTTTTGCATCTTATATGGGTGCTTTTTGGCTTCTTTAAGAATTTTTAAGACGCTTGTGTGACTGACACCATGAAGCTATTTGCCTAGCTGGAGTAACAGGATTTTCTTCAACTTCCAACAATATGTTCAACTGGGCTTCTTCGTCGACTTTTAAAAGCTATGGTCAAGGAGCATCCCTTACGTGGCCCAACTCCCGATATCGAGTTTCAATTTTGCTAATCGTACTTCCAATAAATGAAGGTAATTCTGGATGAACTTCACTAAACAAACGAGCGACTTCAGCCTGTGTTCGACTTCTGTCCCCATATCCGATCATCATTAAAATTTCGATACGATGCGTCTCGGTTAAATAGGGCATTTTCTTATTTTTCGTTTTTAAATTACACGTTGAAATGCAAACAAGTACTAACAAATCAATCACATTCAGTTCAAATTGACCGAAAAACTATCGAGCAGGTTTTTTATTGGGCTTATCAAGTAAGAAGTAAATATCTCCTTATTTCATTTTTTCCGACACATTGCTTATAAAAAGTAACAAAAAAAATGGAATTGTATTTGCAATTGAAAAAGCTTTCAAATAAAAAATTAATCAACCTACCCTTCTATTTAAAAAAAAAGTTGGGGGTGTCTGCAACCCCCCAGATAAACAAATCTCTTTGTAATATGCCCCATCGAAAATAAAAGTTGACGTGTTTCAGGAATTTTGCGATAAACCTTTATTTATCAAGTTACAGAATTTGTTCCAGTTAGACTTTCCACTCTGTATAATAGATTTTAAAATTCTTTTCAAAACCTCCCCTAATACAAGATTATGGCTACGCCGCTGCATTGGGCCCTAGGCACGGGCCTAGTAGGCCTAGTGGTAAAATAGGCCCTGCTTGGAAATAAAGAAGCTAGTCAGATAAGCAAGTAAACATGCAATATATCACAGACTAAACCTTGATAAATAAAACATTTAATAATTTTTAACATAAATTCAATATTTGTCAACTTCTCTAACTTTTATAGAGCAGTTTATAATATAATAGTAGTTTGTGCAACTAGTGTGGATATGATGGTCATATCGCACGAGGACAGGCGGAGTGCTCAATCGTCCGAGAGCGATATGGACAATCCACACGAGTCGAACAGTATATTTTTTCTACGACCCACTTAAGAAAAAATCTAGAAAATAAACATTTTATTAAACTATAATATAGCTTCAAATTAAAATTTTTTAATAATTTTACTATTATTATTATTTTATTATTATTTAGAAATAAAATTAAAATTTAAAAAAAATTTCCCAACGGGGAATCGAACTCGGATCTACTGCGTGAGAGGCTGGGATACTTACCACTGGACTACCGATGAATATACTAATCATCTATCTATAACGTTAAATGTATTACATAAAAACTGACGTTTGTCAGGAGTACCCTTGAATATTCAATTTATTCTGTTTCTATACTCTATACGTCACCTTTGTGGCTAAGCGAATCTCTGGTGGAATATTATTTATTGATTCATCACTGAAATCACTCATTTTTACTAATATTTTTCTTAAAAACTATAGAAGTATTTTGACAAGTTATTTTGACGTTTCTATGAAATTGAAAAAAGATTAGTTGGCGGGTACTAAACGCAAATGCTGATTGGTGGATTTCATATACGTTCTAGGATGTATATGAAATCATATCCGTTCAGTTAACCGGAATGGCCTACATTTACATTCTGTAAATTGTGCAGAAAATGGATAATATACATGTGGGTGTAGAAAATAGTTATTTAACCAACAAGTGTATTAATGAGGGCCATTAACAATTGAGATAATTTAACGCACGAGCAGAGCGAGTGCGTTAATGTTCGAGATTGTTAATTGTCCTTTTAATACTCGTGTTAGTTACAAAGCTTTTCCGTCGACTGTATCAGTTGTATTCGTTTTTCTCAATATTTAAAAACTAAAAATATTTATTTGTTTCATAGGTAAGTACTGTCAAAATTAAATAATGACATTGAAATGTCACAGAGATGGTCGCTGGTTCAAATGTCACTGTTTTCGTTTTTCTTAAATTCTTTTTTGGATGTCTTAACACTAATAATTATTATAATTTTGTAGAATAATAACATAAAAACGATATGTAAGTCAAAAACTAGAAGTATTCTATACTAGGATTCATTTTTTGAAGACGTTATTGTATGTTTGGTTGCCTACACCACAGGTAACTGTCAATATAAATATAATGTATAAGATGTGCGTTGGGTTGCCTGCAGAAAATCGTTAATTAATGTAGGTAAATCATGCATTAATGGGGGTCATTAATGTATGATTTTGTCTAATTTTGAGAACGTTAATAGCATATGTTAATACACGGTCGACGGAAAAATATTTAAAGTCACTTCATTGTGGTTTAATTTATCCCAGTTTGGACGTCTACTTGTTGCTGACCCTGTAGATGGCCTGACAACTTTCAATTTGCGGAAAATCAATTTTTAAAAGTTTTATTTAAATTTTCCATAAGTCCCAGTTTCAGTGGATGAGTTACAATTTTTTTGACATTCAGACAAGTTTTTTTGTGAGAATTTGAATTTTTGGCACAAGCGTTTCGCTTTCGCGTATAGTGTATTACAGCAAACGTATCGATAAGTGCGCAGCATAAATGCGCCTTGGTTCATTCAACATCTCCAGTCGATATTTTCTGTTCGAGTATAGGCGAATGAATTTTCTATTTCCACCGTTTTCAGTTTTCACGCTAACTCAGCAGTGTTTATATTGTGTGTCTTTCGCCGGACGATTAGTCTCTGATTTTCCGGTACGTAATCTCTTTATAAATATTAAGTAATCAACAAATTAAATTGTTATTTAATACGTACGTTATATTTGTTTTCTCAAATTAGAAAATATAATTAGTTGATTAATTTATTATGCCATGTGATAAACCATGCTTCTTTATATAGTAGAGAATTTTATCAAAATTAAAACAACACAATTTTATATTAACGTCTTAATGTTTTTAGGGATTAACTTATTATGTTTCCACTTAGAGGGTTGTATAAGAGAAAATTCTCATTTATTGAATTTGATAATCTGTGTCAAGGCACCGAAATGTAGGTCAAGTAACACGAAAGGGCTGTCAAAATGCCAATAGGGGAGACTACACGTCTGGTGCTTTTTTGGCTTTTGAAACGGATTTATACCAAAAATTATTATTGATTTTTTTTAAACAATAGTTTAGCTTGGATATTATATAAAAATTGGGACACTGAAATTGATGATTAATTTTTTAATCAAGTTTACTATTCCACGTGCAAGATACAAAGATATACAGTGCGTTCGTAAAGTAAACAGTCAAATGAAAAGGTCTCTAAATGATAATCTATCATACGAAACGATGACGTTAGCACCAGCTTTTTTAAAGAAACAACAACTTTTTTTCTTCAATTGGTGTAGGGTGGACCCAAAACGAAAAAGTTGTGTGTCATTTTAACATTGTATCTAGGTTAGGCTAAACAGAACAAGTTTAAAAGTATAACTTTTCATTTGACATTAAAAACTGTACAATTCCGTATTGTTAATCTAGTTTATCATATCTTATTCAACAAACAGTTCTGTTAAAATGCCTCTAACTGAAAGTGGAAGAATTGACATTTAAATGATGAATGTTGTTGGTGATAGGATGTGGACTCAACAAGAGGTATGTACATTATTTCATGAAAAGCACCCAGATCGTGAACATATCTCTCAATCCACGGTAAGCAGAATAGAAAGGAATTACAGAGAATTAGAACACGTTAGGAATGAACCGGATCAACTTGATGCAAATAGTCAACAATATTTGAAAGTCTTCAGTAACAAATATTAAAAAAATACTCATCGATGAATTGGATGAAGATGTGAACGTATACCATATTTCACTATCGCCTAAATATTACGACTGAAGTGAGTACACTTGTGAATTCCCCCAGTATTAAACCCGAAAATTTATTTATTTATTGCTCTTTTATAAACAAAAATCGATTATTTGTGCTCGTGTTTAATGATACTGAAAAGGAATGCAACTAAATTAAATTTTCGATATGTCTAATTATGTTGTATACTCCATTCCAAGATATTTCGTTTTAACTTTACACCAACATGATTGATTGAATCCGATAACAATAGCACAGTATCGTATCGTAAAGATAATACCTAATAGTATGATTATTTTACAACTGAAATGTTTGGCTGGTAAAATAATATTTAAATTTTATCTGCTACCGTTCACTGTAAATGAGGGATTTATAAAGTTTTATTATAAAATCCTTAAGACCAAATATCGAGTCAACAAAATATTGTAAAATGTAAAGTACGACCAGAAATTTAAGAAGGTCATAAATCTCCAACTATAGGTAGGTATAATATCTATGACGATAATACTGTTGGGTGGAATATTTGGTATGAGTTTATTTTGGAACCAGTCTTCCTGCGTGAATTGTCGTAATGCGTTTTCCTTTCCCAGTTTCATTCTTTTTAAGCCGTTGCATTGAAATATCTACTGTAGGCAGAATTTGCTTTTTATATTGTTCTTCGTATTATATCTACATCACAGCCATCTAGTTTCCTTTTCGTTTCTTTCTTTTTCAAAAATTGTTACTTACTATTTTGAACACTTTGGAATACGGTGTTTTGTTAAAGAAGCACTTTCTTGCACAGCTTGATCCTCGAACATTCCACGTTCCAGAAGGGAAGTATAAACATTTAATATAATTTGTTTCCCATGAGGGTGTAAAATTTGTCGACTAATGGTACTACGACCACCAGTTGAAGTACTAGCTTCAGGATGAGTCCTTGGACGCCATATTTTTCACGACACAAATTTTTTTCTGAAATTGGAAAGCGGTCAGTTCTCAAAACAGTGTTGTTTTCCAAATCTGGTAGAGATATTTTATTATCAAATGAATTTAAATACACAACTGTCAACAAAAGTCAAAAATAATGGAGAGCCCACTATTATTAAAATGCCAATCTATTTCATGAGATATTTTAATCCGGACCTGGGAATATTTTAAGGGACACACACTCTTATTGCTAGAGGTCGTTGGCTAATATTGATTTACGACCTTCTTCGATTTCTGGTTTTACTTTACGTTACTTACAGTATTTTCAATCATAAGATTCACAGTGCAAGTCAGAATCACTGTCGATGCATTCCTCGTTTGGATTGTAAATTATAATTGGATTCATTTCTTCGAAAAAGGCCACAAAAAAACATAATACCTTTGATTAATGATAGTTCAATATTACATAAAAACACTCCATAAATATTATAAAGATGCCTTTACTTGGCAACACTGCATATAATTGTAATTCGGTACTTTACTAATATAAAACTGATTTACTTTCTATTTCCATTAATTTTCTATTAGTCCAGTAAATGAATGATGAAAAATAGGCAAAGTGTACAAAAATCCTGCCGGTCCATGAATTTTCTGTGAAGGGTAGGGTTTGACTAGTAATTGAACATCCAAAAATTTCACACACCTAATCGCCATTTTGGGGGGGTATTCACGGCCCCAAAGTTCCAAAAATTGGTTTTCCGCCAATATATCCTAAAATATGGCATTTAGAGAATTTTTATATAGGGAAAAATGAAGATCAGGTCATTATCTACAAAAATGGTCCAACATTAATATTTTTCGCAAAAGTTGAAAAATCCATAATTTTGAGGTCCAGAAAAAATGGCTGTTTCGTGCACAACCAAAAAGGAGAAATTCCCAGTTTTAAAATGACGTATCTTGGAAGACAATCCGATAATGTACAAACTTTTAGACAGTGATTGTTCGCAAAATATTCCCAATCTCGAAAAACAGCAAAAATTTGGAAATGAAAACTCCAACTGAAAAATCAAGGGACAAGAAAGATGGCCAATAAAAATTTCTGAGATCAATCAAGACCTTCAATGGACCCGAAATAACAAAAAATCGAGGGTAAATGTCTATTATTAAGAAAAATATGAGTAATTTCCCGACACTCGAAAAAAAAGTTATTACAAAATCTTTGACCCATTTTATAAATATGGTGGAAATATAAAAATCATCGGATATGATATCAGTGGATTTCCCCTTTCATCTGAACTTTGAATCGTAAAAAAATATGCATTTTTACACGAGATATTGTGCAAAGAACCCGCTCTTTCGACTCCGGAGCGGGAGCTCAACATAAGGATCCCGCTTGAGGGCCATTATCTCGAAAACTATCGAGTTTTCGGCAAAAATCATGAGGACCATTTTTATAGATAATCACCTGATCTTCATTTTTTCTTTGTATAAAAATTCTCTAAATGCCATATTTTAGGATATATTGGAGGGAAACCAATTTTTGGAACTTTGGGGCCGGGAATACCCCCCCAAAATGTGTGAAATTTCTGGATGTTCAATTCCTACCCTTCACGGAAAATTCATGGAGCGGCAGGTATAATCGCTTCTGGGACCCTTTATTTACTGGACTATATATACCAATCATTACAATTTAAGTTAAATGCGGGGTTATTACAATCTGTATAATATTGTGGACGGTGTTTATGTTTATAATGTGGTGTACATGCAAGAATAAATTTATTATTTACTAAGTTTATTCAGAAATAGAAACAATCGATCATAAATCAGTTTGTATTTAATATGGACAGTTTAAAGTAAATTTAGAGAAAATTCATAAAAAACATATTTATGATACGTTTTTTTATTTTATTAATAAAAATTCAGCTATAATTGATAATTTTCCTAAAAATTTTATTATTAACAAAACGAAGACATGATTCAGCCCTCGAATTTATTTTTCCATGTTTTTTGGGAACTGGTTAATTAAAATGGAATTGAATGCATCCTGAATATTATTGTTTTCGACGTCCGTCTCTTCTGTATTAAAAAATAACGCTACTTAACCTGATCCTCATTGAGGATAAATTTTTTTTATCCTTTAAAAAATACTGGTTTTTGTCCATAAATTCCACCGTTTACAAGAGAACTTTCCAATTAATTAAGCTCAAATTAAATTTTTCTCGAAAAGGATTACGGCTAATTTTAAACATCTTTATTAATATGAACCAAAAAAAAAATTAAAATTCAACAACAACACTTTTAATTAAAGAAATTAATACATTCTAATAAATCTACTCAGTGTTTTCACTATTACGCAAACATATAAATTATATAAATATTTATCTTGTCGCAAATGAAATGATAATTTTTTCGACGTAAATTCTTATAAAATTCACTTTAACATAATGATCACTAAAAATCAAATAACCTTCAACTAATCATTCATTTAGTTTAATAAAATTGCAAAAAGCGACCTAGAAACCAATTCCACATACAAGCCACAAATGCGGACACGAGGACTATGATTTTAATATGTCTAGTTTACTATCGTCCTTATACTACCGACCGATCTACATACAAATAGTGATGAGCAAAGCTAGACCAAGGCCAAGACTTGGACAACAATCACTGTCTAAAAATTTGTACATTACCGGATTGTCTTCCAAGCTTAAAGCTCCCCCCCCCAAAAAAAAATGACGATGAGGTGTGTGAAATTTCTGGATGTTCAATTACTAGTCAAACCCTACCCTTCACGGAACATTCATGGACCGGCAGGATTTTTGTACACTTTGCCTACTTTTCATCCTTCATTTACTGGACTTTCATCCTTTATTTACTGGACTATACACCTATTGAACGAACTAAATGAAGATGATCCCGATCGTAGAATTGAATTTTGTGAAATGATGGCAAATAAGATTAACTCCAACGAAATTTCAGTACATAATATTTGTTTTAGCGACGAGTCTACTTTCTTTTTAAATGGATTAGTCAATCGGCATAACTGCTATTGGGATAATACAAATCCACATATTTTTCGTGAAGGTCATTCCCAAACACCCCAAAAAAATTAAAGGTTTGGGCTGCAACTTTAGGAAACGCTTAGTCTAGTCTATAAGCTTAAAATGGTGTTAATTCTACATACTTTTATTATAATTATGTGGTTTAGCTCAATCTATCCGGAATAATGTCTAGATCATTGTGCCATATAATTAAATCAGCCCATAAAAAATTCCAAAAGTTATAAACAATTAAATACCAAAAAAAATAGTGTTTGGTTTGTAGCTTATTGTTCGTAAATTATAAATATTTTCGAAATTTGAAAAAAAGATCCTTGAAGAGGAGGAAATTTAGTAAAAAAAAGTTCCAGCTCCCGGAACTGTACCTCCATTATTTATAATTTTAATTTAACGCTTAAAATAGCCCTCCGCGCGCCATTATTAGGTTGCGCGCACGGCCTCGAAACCGAGTACGTGCTTAAAAAATTTTTTTTCGAGTACTTAAAGTTAATTGAAAAATCTAAAAAAATTATAGTATAATCTAAACACTTTAAAGAATTGATTCCCGTTGGAATTTTTCATAAAAAACAAATTTTTCAATATGCTGAACGATTGTTAATTAACAAAATTTTTTCAAACTTCCTTCATCGTTCTAAACTAAAAATAGTACTTTATGCAACGATCATGTAATGATAGGCATTAAGACACGATCATGTTGTAGGATACGAAACGAGCCGCAGGCGAGTTTCGTATATAATATGCGAGTGTATTAATGGCCATTACATGAAAGTTGCATCCAATATTTTTTCTACTCCGATTAATAAGAATTATTTAATTAATAATTATCATTTATTATAAAAAACAAGAACAATGAAAGGAACTTCAACAAATAAATTTATTTGACAGCTGTCAAATTAAGTGTCACCTAATATAATTAATTTCAGAAATGTCAACCAGGTATCCATGGCTATATTAAATATTGTGCGAATGTCGCATTCCTATTGGCTTAAAAATCTGTATCATAATGAAAATTTGTATCATAATGAATATCATTATGATACAGATTTTATTCTTTTAATAAGTATATTATAAAACAGGAGTAGAAAAAAATGTTTAAGTAATTGCCGTAAAATTATTTCGCTTCGTGGAGCTCTTCTTATATACATACAAAACAAGATTGCGTCATCAAAGTTTTAAAAATGTTAATACTTTGTTTAGATAAGTGTTTAGATTATACTATAATTTTTTTAGATTTTTCAATTAACTTTAGGTACTTGAAAAAAAATTTTTAAGTGACGTACTCGCTTTCGAGGCCGTGCGCGCAACCTAACAATGGCGCGCGGAGGGCTATTTTCAGCGTTAAATTAAAATTATAAATAATGGAGGTACAGTTCTGGGAGTTGGAACTTTTTTTTACTAAATTTCCTCCTCTTTAAGGAACTTTTTTTCAAATTTCGAAAATATTTATAATTTACGAACAGTAAGCTACAAACCGAACACTATTTTTTGAAAGTGTTTAATTGTTTATAACTTTTGGAATTTTTTATGGGCTAATTCAATTATTTGGCACAATGATCTAGACATTATTCCGGATCGAATGAGCTAAACCACATAATTTTAATAAAAGTATGTCGAATTAACACCATTTTAAGCTTATAGACTAGACTAGCTGTTATTGGGCCAGTATTCATTGAAAGAAATTTGACGGGGGAAATATATTTGGAACTTTTAGATAACGTTAGCGAACCTTTAATTGATGATAATGTGGAAAACCAATTAGATGCCCAAGGAAATTTTTTGATTGATGAAAATAACTAATATTTTCAGCCAGAAGGGGCTTCACCACATTTTGACCTCCGTGTGAGAGACTGGTTGAACCAAAATTATCCAGGCAAGTGGATTGGTCGAAGAGGTGCTATAGAGTGGCCAAATAGATCTCCAGTATTAACACCAATCGATTTTTTTTGTGGGGATATTTGAAATCTGAGGTCCAATATCTGTTGCATTATTCAAGTTTGCAGAGATTTGAAAATAGAATTTGTTATTGCCTAAATGTTAAGGGTGGTCACTTTGTACACATGAATAAATAGCAGTTTTTACTTGTTAACAGTCGTCTTTTTACTATTTGTAAACTTTTCAATTTTTAAAGTCTTTTTGTCATAACATAATACGGGGGCGTACGAAAAGTTGAAAGAGGGCCAATTTTGAACAACGATTAAATAACAATGGAAGGCTGGTAACAAAGGCAAAACAAAATGATTGAATAGAGATTTACCAGACCTTTTAAATGAGGTATGACCTAATGCCATTTGTAAAAATTCAATGGGTATCTCCAATAGGGAGGGGTTATGACATTAGGGCTAAAAAGTGTCTCCCTCAAGTTAAAAGTGGACGTGTTTCGGCATTTCTTTCTAATATGTCCCATTTCTGAAATATTAAGGGTGGGTCCTTTTCAGATGAAAACTCGAAAACCTACCTTTCCTCCAACGCATAAATTGACCTTTTAACGAAAAAAAATTACTTGAGAGAAGTGAAAATATAGAAAAAAAAATTAGTTTCTCTATACAAAGAACATTCTTGTAGATCCTTTTTATTTCCAAACAGTGGTGAAGTTTCTTTTTTTATACTTAAAGTTAAAACTTAATAAAGGAAACTGACGGTTCCAAATACCAAAAATATATTGTTCTGGCATATTATGTTGAGGAGTGTACTTCACTGATAATCTCAATTCGGAAAAAAGGTTTTCGTAGAAAGGGGACGCTCTGAAGTGAGAATTTTTAGTTCAGTCTTGGGTATTTGATCTTGGTCTTGCATATTCGGTCTAGGTATTGGTCTTGTTCGTTCTTGTTCATTCGGTCTTGGTATTGGTCTTGCTAGTCTAATGATAATCTTGGTCTTGCTTTTTCGCAAGACCAATGCCGAGACTGCAAGACCAAGACCAATTTTGCACATCACTACATACAAATTGAACCAGCAAAAAATCGATCATCGGTTATATTTTTAATTCTCTTGTGAGAATATTTTAAAATTGCTTCCCGTGGCTTTGAAAATGATTATTTATGCAAGTGCATAAAGTGGTGTTTTTTTTCACGAATAGAAAAATCAATTCCATGAGTTAAAAAAAAATACTTTATGCATATGTTACATACACTATTTTTTCTACAAGCAAGCAAAAACCATGAAATGTGTTATTAGGTTGCTCTAAATGGACTAAAAATGGCGTCGATTTGAATGTTTAAGTTTGTCATGATGACAAAACGCTAAGTAAAATGTCAGATGAGTGCAATCTGCAGAGCCATTAGCGGAAATATTTAAAATAAGTGTTAAAAAAACTACTCTAATGTCACTTTTTTAAACTCTTTAACAAATACATATTTTATGTACGAAAATCGATTATAAAAACCTCACTTTTATTAATGATTGTAGGAAAAATAATTTTATTGAAGTGAATTAAATATCCAAAAATCATTAATGTCTGTTTTCTCCAAAACTAAAGACAATGAATAGTGGCATTTACAAGATTAATTCCAACGATTTTCCAATCAAAGATGCTGGTAAATCGATAAGACTAATGAAAGTTTGTATAAAAGAACGTTAGACAGCAAATCTCTTTTCGGTCATGATATCAATTTTACAAATCAACAAGTTTATCCTACTTAGGGCCTGTTCTGTAATGTCAGTATAAACCAGAAACAGCTTATACGTATAGTAAAGGATCGAAGATCCTTATTCACGATGTAACCTATATTATGGTTTATACTGGCATCGTAGAACCGGCCCTAATAACAGTAAAATTCTTTATGAGGTTACGGAAAGTCATTTCACAAAAATCCACCCTAGGTATTCTAAATGTGAAATGTTTTTGGAAATGATAGTAACAATTCTCATTTTTGTATTTGAATTAATTAATTTTTTTATTGTAAATAGGCATGATGACCGATTTTGAAAAACTGCTCCACGATGTTTGTAGGCATAACCTTTATCCAAAAAAATGTTTTTACTTGAAAAAATAAAGGTTTTAAAGGAGATGTTTACTTTTTTAAAATACAATTCAAATTTCGCACCAAAACGCTAGTAATGGCGTCTCTATGACATCACAAATCTGCAAATACTTTTTTTTGCAAATTAAAAATTTTTATTACTAATTTGAATTGTTTTGTGGGATAGTCATGAATTCTATAACGAGTAAATATCATTTAAACGATCCAAAACCAGAAAATACGATAAACGTTCGAACGATATACAAAATGTTTGTGATCGGTGTTTTAGCTAAGATGGCGGAATGTCATATTTCGTATTTATATTTTTACTAAAATAAATATAATCGCAATTGTAATGTAAAAATAAGTGATTGCTTTAGAATCTTTGTAATCTATAAAATTATTTCAGTTATTTTTAGTTTGTGTGACCTGAAATTAAGTATCTGTGACAGGAATCACATACCAATATATACTCTTTCTAAAATAATTGTGAAGAGAGATTTTTAATCCCATTGATAGCAAACGCCGCTCAATGGCGTGAATATACATATATTTTATAAATTCTCCAAATTATTATACTCCCTCGATAGATTACCTCGAACTGTGGTTTCAAATGGTCTCCAAAACTCCGTTCATTACACAGAAAATTTCAATGAAAACTATCCACCGCACATAAATAAAAACACGTCAAAAGTAAAATAAAGGGTGTCGTCTTTATGCCCATATCGCACCTTTGGAGAAACAGTGACACAATTGCAAAATTTTTCAAAAATGAGTTGATGATGTCAAATTGTTCCTAAAGCTCAACTCTAACCGGTACAACAAAGACAGAATTATAATTCGGCCCATATACGCTAGATGGCGGATATATCTTATGGCATGGTCGCTAACAGTTGATACTTACCTTTACAAAACTAGTTATAGTGTTGAAATGTCAGTAAAAATAAAATTTGGCCGCTGGTTCAATAAGAAAAACCCCACAACTGAAGCAAGGTACCCTTCAAATTTCCTATTTCTGGGAGAGAAAAAAAAGACCTACCGAGTTAATTAAGACTAATATTTTTCTAAAGTTTCATGGATTTAATAGAGGTTATTTCACAAGAAAAACAAAACTATCAATATACACATCAACTAACAATTTGCATAGTTTTTTATCTAACTTTTCATAACTGTTTTCCTATTTACTGCCATAAGCCAAAAATAAGTTTAAAAAAAACTTTGCCTTTGCTGAACAATTAATGAATTTGCATTTGTGTCAGTGTTTCTCCAAAGGTGCGATATGTAGACGTTATAACTTTAACCTCCTCCCACCTATGGTCACCAATCAAAATTTTTTAAATGGAACACCCTATACATTATTGCATTGTTGGATTCTCCTTTACAAGAGTGAAAAGTCAATCAGTTGGGAGTTATGGATAATTCCAATGTAAACTATGCCTTTACTGCGGCACTAACTCTATCCAATTAAGTAATCGATGTTTTGCTTGGGGACAAAAACATAACGACCGGAAAACTGGTGTTTGACGTTTTTTAAATAAAGTGTCAATTACTCAGAGAAGCTATTGATCCCGAAATAACACGTTTCAACAAGATGGGGCACCTCCACATGACGCTCTCGATGTAATAAGGTTTTTAAACGAATCATTTCCTCCTCGGTGGATAGGTAGACGACGCCCAATGTTGGAATGGTCACCTAGGTCACCCGATTTAACCCCCTTATACTTTTTTATGGTTATATCTAAAAACAAAATGTATGCCACTCAGCCAGCATCTATAGATGATTTACGTCGGCGAATTATTCAAGAATGTCGACAAATAACCCCAGAAATGTTACATAATGTCCGAAACTCATTTGAGGCTCGATTGTATCACATCACATATCGGGCCTCCTTTTTTGAACTCTAATTTAACCGGTGAAGTATATCTCGAGATGTTAGAAAACGCAATTGAACCGTTAATTCTTCAAATTCTGGAAGATAATCCTGATGAATTTGGTAACTTGGAAATAACGTTCCAACAAGATGGTGCTCCTGCACACTATTACTTTGCCGTAAGACGTTATTTAGATGAGGAATATCCTGGTAGATGGATTGGACGACGCGGTCCAATAGAATGGCCAGCTCGGTCACCGGACCTAACACCTTTAGATTTTTTTCTGTGGGGATACCTTCAAACTAAAGTTTACGCTACAGCTCCTGACAGTATTGACGTTTTAAAACAACAATTGTTGAAAATGTAGAGCAATTTCCCCCGACAAATTTTATCGAGTCCGACAAGAGTTTTAATTCAAAGCGAAACTCAAATTTTAGTGTTTATTTATTTTAACCATCAAAGACATCGTAAATCCAAAAAAAATTAGTATGATTGAATAGGTATTCTAAATACCTTTCAAACGAGGTGTCACTTGCCATAAGGTCCCATTTAATATTATTGGTTTCATTTGCCTGGTGACGTCACCGATGCCTATTACGTCACCTGTTACCACTAGTAGAGAAGCTTACAATAGTTCATTTTCACCCTCCAAATTTCATCAATCTAAGTATCACCATTCAAAAAAAATGAGGGGGGATGGGACTTTTGAGAAGTACTGTATATGAGTAAGAAGACGTCCCCCTTTATATGCTTTTTGATGTGTTTTTTCATTTTTCATAAAAGAGACGTGGGGTGGATAGTTTTCATTGAAATGCTAAATTTACTAACCTAGTTGAAATAAAATACTGTTCTACATATCTAAATACAACTCAAGTCGCTGGCGGGAATAACTAATGTCGTAAATCATTTTAACGACACAATGAACCGTAGATCGTGGGCTCGATTTTTAATAGTCAAGATTTCTTATTTGGGACACTGCATATTTCGGCATTTGGCTAAAATATTAATACTGTGAGTTAATAAAGAACCAACAAATTCACGATTTTTATTGAATTCTCTTTTGTCTTGTTAATATTTTTTTGTAAACTTAGTATCAAAATATTTGTGGGATCTGAAAGGAAGTGTGTCCTTCCGGAGAGATGTAAAAAGTTAACATTGAATCGATTTGTTTTATCTTTATATTTGACCTCCTGTTTGACCCGATTATGTCTTCATGATAAATTATATTTTATTGCAAGACTTCTATCAAGCTGAGTAAATTTGTTTTCCCAAATGAAAATGGAAATAGGAGGTTTATACCTTTGTTGAAATTGTTTTGTTGTTCAGTAAACGTGTACCAAATTTTAATTACCTTTGTTGATAATAAATATACTTTGGAAGTTTTTTCTAATAATCAAAACACACAGCTCAACAATTGAAGTGGATAATATAAAAAGAGAAAACGGTATTTACGTGGATGAAAGTTTATTCAGAAAATAACAAGAGCAAATATTCAATAAAGAAAAATTGGCGTTTAAGAAAAAATGCCAAATTAAGTAAAAAAATCATACAGTGGCCCCAAGTTAGGTAAACCAGTTATGTAAGATGAAAAAGTTGAGAAATTTGTTTTACTTGAGTTTATATATATACAGATACATTCAAATACAAACGGAACATAGGGAGTTAATGTATTCTCCGATCTAAATAGTCCACCAACAAAACATTTCTATAAGTTCACTTCAATGAATTCAAGTATTGATCTGGACAGCTAGATTCAGAACCAATGTAAGAAAGCCCGCCCCTTCTCCTTCCAAAATTTGTTAGCTATGTTATGTGCGAGGTGTGTGCAAACTGCGATTTAGTATTGAATAATTATTTGATGAGGGTAGTAAACGTCGCTACATATTGAAACAATATGCTTACGTTTTATGTTGTTAAAATCGAAAATTAATTGTTAAACTCTCTTTAACAATTAATGTTTCGAGTTAAGATAATATGTTTTGATTTCTTTTGGCCATAACGGCTTTCAAAATAAAAATAAATTCGTAAATAAAACAAAATAGGATTCTTTAAATTGAAACACAGTTATGGGCTTGAACACTCTCACCTACCGACTGCTGTTTACTGACTGTCTGACGCTAATTAAGGACCGCCCACAGTTGAGAATACTGAGTGGTGGGAATTGTACGATATGTTATAGGTGTCCAAATAAATGATTGTAATAATCGTGTTATTAATCTGTTGAAGCTGGATGTTGGTCGACTAGCACAAAAGCAGTTCTGATACAATGCTTAAAATCTCTATGTTCCGTTTGTGTTTGAATGTATCTGTATATATATAGGCCAGTACTCCTGTTGTCGGAGTATATGCCGCTCTTTGTGAGCTCTTTTGATCCCTTTTGTACGGTGTGTTTTCTTCTGCTTACTACAGCAAGCGGTGTGGGTTCGCCATCTTTGTAATTTTTTCCATTCCTTCCTATCCTTTATTCTTCAACCCCAGTCACGGATTCCTATTTTCTTCAGGTCATGAATCACTTGATCTTCCCATCTAAGTTTGGGACGTCTCCTGGGTCTGGGGTTTGCGGGCTTCCAATCAGATATTTTCTTTATTGGATCGTCATTATTCCTTCTTCGAAGATGCCCATACCATCTTAGTCGCTGCGCCTTAATATGTCTTACTATATCTTCATGTACTGACTTATTTCATAGTTATATAGTCTTCTGTACCCTTCATTCGGGATCTGTTTTGTCCCTAGTATTCTCCTCTCTAGGACTCTGAGATTTTCTTCGACTTTATCAGTTAGGCTCATAGTTTCACCGGCATACGTTAATACTGGTCGTATCGCGGCTTTATAAATTTTAATTTTAGTTTTTTTGCTGATGCATTTGTCCCTTAGTAGTTTCTGATATCTCCAATACACTTTATTTCCGGCCCTTATTCTTGCGTTTATCTCCGAACTTCTGTTGTTCTTCTCATCAATTACTATTCCCAGGTATCTGACGTGATTTACTCTTTGAAAAGTATAATCTCCCAAATTTATAGTGGCTGTCTTGTCTGTCTTCCTTGAAATTTGCGTATATTTTGTCTTCTCTTGGTTAACTACCACTCCTCTCTTTGCTGCCTCTTTTATTAAGTTATTGAATGTATTTTCTAGGCTTTATTTGTTTCTGGTAATTAAAGCTAAGTCCTTTTATGTCTATTACTTTAATCACCCATCAAGTGTTATGTTAAAAAGAGTTGTAGACAGACTATCTCCCTGCCTTACGCCTACTTCAAAGGTAATGTCTCCTGTATTTCCGTCCCTGGTTATCACCTTTGCAGTCGAGTCATTCACTGTTATTTTCACTAGTCTTATCAGCTTTTTTGAAATTCCTATGTTCCACATATCAGATAATAGCCATTCTCTGTTGACTAAATCAAACGCTTGCTGAAAGTTAATGAATAGTAAATGTAGATCTATGTCATGCTCATAGTACTTTTCGATTGACTGTGTAAGTAGGTGTATGGCGTCTATCGTTGATCTTCCTTCTCTAAATCCCTGTTGATATTGACCTAATTTGGATTCAACCTGTTTATTTAGTTCTTTTTTTATTAGATTGGTTATTTTCTTTGTAGTGTTAAGCACTGTAATTTTTGCATTTGGTTGGGTCTCCTTTTTTAAAGATCGGAACTAAATGTCCAATGCTCTACTCGTTTGCCCATATATTCATTATCAGGTCATATATTCGTTGAAGTAAGGCTTCTCCTTCATGTTGGATTAGTTCGTTATTTATATCATCTGGTCCTGCAGCCTTGTTTGATTTGAGTTGTTTCACAATATCTATAAATTCCTCAAAAGAGGGTCTGAACTGCTGTTCGCCGATTTCTTCTTCAGTTGCTACATCCTTATAATTTGCATCCATAATATTATTGTTTTGGTATAGATTTTGAAAGTATATTTTCCATTCTTTTTTTGTTATTTTTACTGTTGCATTTGCGCTTTTACCACTGTATTGCTTTCTCACATAATCGAAGAGTTTTCTATAATCCTTATTGTTCTTTTATATTTTTTCCATTTGTTCTGCCACCCAACTTGATTTTTTCTTCTGTAGAGTTTTTCTGCTTTTTGCTTTATCTTTCTGTATTCGTCCAGGTCTTCATCTCTCCCTGTTTCCAACCATTTACTTCTTGCTTGTTTTTCCCCTACGCTTGCCAGTTTACATTCTTCGTCGAACCATTCTTTGGATGCTTTGATTTGTTTTAATCCAATTTCTTTTTCCGCAGAGTCTATAATGCTACTTTTTATACTCTTCTATTCGCTGTCTATTCCTTCTTTTTTATGGTGAGTTCTCATTTTGTTTGTTAATAATTATTTTCCAAGTTACATTCTTTTATTGTGTTTTAAGGTTTGTATCTTGATATTTTTATATCCAGCTTCGCTGTATCCGCGTTTGCTCCTCGGTATGACCTCGTGTCTTTAACCATTTTCGTCCATTTCTTTAATATTAAAACATTATCGATTTGGTTGCCGTTTCTCTTTCCTGGGAATAACCACGTTCTCTTGTGCTCCTTTTTATGCTTAAACTTTGTACTGATTATGAATGTATTTGTCTCAGCAGCTAAATTATATACAGTCTTTTGCCCTTATCCTTTGTGTTCTGTATGTATGGTTTCTTTTCCAGCTATTTCTCGGTTATCTTCTTTTCCTATTTGGGCATTGAAATCTCCTATTTTTATTAAAATATCATTTCTAGAGATGTCTTCAAAGGCTTCTCCTATCTTTCCATAAAACTTTATTTTCTCTTCTTCCGTTGGGGCATATGTATTAATTATACTTATATTTGCTTGCTTATTCTCGAGTTTTAAATATGAAATCCTACCGTCGATTGGCTTAAATTCAATTACTTTGTTTCGTATTCTTTTACTGCTGTCCCATTCTTTCCTTGTTTTTTTCCATCTGATTTCCTGTAGCGCTAGAATGTCTAAATCATAATTCTTCATTTCTTGAGCTATACCGTGCATTTTCCCAACTTTTAGCATCGTTTTGATATTCCATGTTCCAATTTTCAATGCGCTTCCTTTTTGTTTTTACCGTTTTACTCTGTTTAATATTTTCCTAACGTTGTCTTGGTTTTTTGTTATAGTTTTAGTTACTGTTTTTTCCTTATTATTTGCCATGGTCATTTTTACAGTGCTTCGATCCTCTTGAGATACTTTTGCTGCTAGTTTTTTACTTTTTTTAAACATTTTTGCAATTCTTTCTTTATCAATATCCTCTTCTTCTTCGGCCATTGATCTATTGCTGAATGTTCTTCCTTTGGGTTTGGAACCTGATGGTCTAACTGTATCCTTCACTTGCATGTTTTGTTTTAATTCATTTAATGCTTAAGCCGCTCCATTTATCCACAGTCTGTTATTATTTAGATTCGCTTAATGTCCTTCATTCCTTGCTTCTTTCATGATGTACGTTCTGAGTTCTTTCCTTTGTATTAGTACTTCTCTAGTAAAGTCTTCGTTTATGTATATTGTGTTGTATTTTTTAATTTGTTTGATTGTTTTAATACTTCCATTTTCTTCTTGTATTCCTTCAGTTCTAACAAAATCGGTCTTGGTTTACTTGGGTTAGGATTTTGTTTCCCTATTCTTCCAGCCTCTATAAATTCATCGCTTACAAGTTCCAACTCCAGCTTCTCCATTGTCTTTTGTAAAACATCCTTTAATTGCAGCTCATCTTCATTTTCCGTCTCTCTTGCTCCCTGTATTATAAGGTTTTTGCTCCTCGCTTCAAGCTCTAATTTTTCTATCCTCTCTTCATGCCTGCCTAAAGCCTCTTTTAATTCTTGGTTCTCCAGTCTTATTCGGTTATTTTCGCTTTTTATTTCCGCAATTTCGCTCTGAATGCTATCTAATTTTTTCTCCATCCTTTCATTTCTATTTCTTCTGGTTTTAATAATATTTTTAAATAAAATATTTGCAAAAGTTATAATTATCCACTTCAATTGTTGAGCAGTGTATATTCTTGGTAGATTCTATGTTGTTTTTAATAAAAATATTTTTACATTTCAGGTAGAAGACAGAACTAATTATGGCGTTTGCAGGGCTGAAGAAACAGATTAACAAAGCTAATCAGGTAATTATTTTTCATTATAGTAATTACACCATGTATATAACATTATCTTGTTGTCATATTAAATATATTGGTAAAATAATGGGGAACGCTACCGAAACGTTATAACTCAGGTTATTGAAGTCATATACTGATCTGTATTAATAATTGATGTTGATAGACAATTTTTTATCACAACGGTGAATATGTTAATTCAAATTGACTTAAATGCTCGTTGTTACGATGTAGCGTTTTGAATAAAAAGTAATAATAACCATAAACGCCGTCGTCTAATAAAATATATAAGAAAAAAATTCGAATTTAATATTCAAGGATTCTACGTAGGTGGCAACATTTTTAATAAGCGGTAAATACTTGACTGAAGAATTTTTAATTAGGTTACACTTAATTAAGAGACTCCGCTTGTCCATGCAATTTTTTCCTGGATATGTGGATACCGAGCTTGAAGGTATATCGATACAGAGATTTTGGTAAAGTTAATTAAATTATTCACTATAAAGGTGATACAAGGAATGTCGATAGATCCGAAACCATTTTAGGTCACGAGACAAAAATTTATAAAACTGGAATAAAAGCCAGTACAAATTAATTGATTGATTAACTTTCTGTCATTAATTGTTGTTTAGATTTAATCGAGGGGTGAACCACTATGCCAAAAATGTGACAGTATTTCGCAAATAGTGTGACTCCGCACGATTTCGCAAGATTTCGCGTTATAGTGCATGGTTGCAGAAAAAAAACTACATATTTTCACATCAAAATGAAGCTTTTAATATATACAACATACGAGTTCTAAAATATATAAAGGCTTATAATATCATCTCAAACACAGACATTTTTGAAGGCTTTTTCTATATTTATTTTATCAGCACTTATTTGAAAAGGTCCATTGCCCTCCAAAAAAATTGGACCATAAAAAATAAATTTGTTGTTGACAACCTGTTTGTCTTCCTCTCTGGGCCAAACATATTTGTCCAATTCTAATTTTAAAAATTTAACTTCACTTGTGGTCTCATTTACTATCTCTGTTATTCTTCCAATGTAGCATACCGCATAATAACCTTCCTTCTGAAGGTCAACATCATTATTGCCTGAAATGAGATCATCGTCAATATTTGTAGTAAACTCCTCCGAGAAATCCTCATCCTCCAAAGAACTTTCATCTTCTAGTTCACTGAAGGCACTGTATTGGTCTGATTCAGAATCAGATGTTTCTCTACTTCGGTTTACTGATCGATTTTTTCCGATGTTTTTTTAACTTTTGTTTTAATGTAGCATTGTCTATAGGTCTTTAAAGCAGCGCCGCTCCCTTTATTTTTCTTGAATTTTCTTGAATTTTCTTGAATTTCCATTCGTTTTAGCCTATCAACATAAGGTTGATCCGTTGACCTATCCGTGAGTGTTTTTTTACCAGTAAAATCTTTTAAGGTTTTTAAAGTGAATTTGTTCACTTTCAACGTCCTCTTGGTCTTCTTCATTAACGTCTACTACCTGTTCATTTTGAGTACTATTATTGTTTCCAGATTCCAGTCCTTCTTCCTCTTCTGGAAGCCTATTTACTACAGGAATCGATAACTTATTTAAAGCAGCTTCGCATTCTTCTTTTGATAAATGTATGCATCTTTAATTGCTTCTTTTTTTGCTGTTAATAAAACACCCTGTATATCCTCTTGAGTGGAGATGTTTGCACAAGATTTGACGTTTGTTCCTAGCCTCTTATTTCTTTCCCTCGGAAATATGAAGGAATCTCCTAAAACAATTTTTTTCTTATAAACATCGTACTAAATTTGATGAAAACAAAAGACTCAAATATGAGACATTAAAATAATAATTTTGCATAATATAATGACAAAAAACAAACCGAGTGATTCCAAATGTGCTCAAAATTAATTAGCCCAAAATGAGCTGTTCGCATATACTCCAAAATTAGATAAAGTCGGCCACGGGTTAATAAGGCGGATTTGGCAAGTTATATAATTTTATTTAAAATACACAATAGCAACGATTTTCTATTCCATGAGATCGAAATGGTGACGTGGAGACTTTTGAAGGTTAGCTGTTTACAGATCGCCATTTTGAAAATGTTTGGTGACTGATTTCCTGTATTTTTTATATAATTTATACACGTCAAACCAGCCTTATTAACCTGTGGCCGACTTTGTTAACTGTAATATATACAATAATCGTGACAAGAATATACATACCGGAGTCACTGAGTATATCTTGCTTGAATTCTGTGTCTTCTAAGTAAGTCAAGTAGATCAAAATTTACAACAGTTGAACATGTCGATGTCATAGATCTTGCTTGCCGAATTTAATCTAAAAAATTTTTTTCGAGCAATTCCGGAAAAATTGTTTCTTTAATAAGCTTCTTTCCTTTATTTTTTTGATTATACGTTCACATTTTCATTTTCATCAACTTCTGGTCAATTGTTTCTGTTTCACTCCATGCATTATTAATATTTTCCCTCCAATAATCATTGGACTTGCTAATTTCTTCCTTATTTTCTTTTCTTATTACTCTTATGATCCCATTGTTTTGGTTTTCTATACATTTTATATTCACTTTTTTATTTTCTTCATTATTTTCTGTTCTATTCACTTCTGAATCTCATGTTTTAAAATCACCTCTATGCTCATTTTTTCTGTAACTGCCACTTTAACTTTTTCTTGTTTCTTCACCAACTCTTCTCTTATTTACTCAAAACTATTTATGACTTGTATTTTTATATTCCTCTCCAACTTATTCTGTCCCTCTTCAAATTTATTTTCTAATCTCGTCCCTATTTCCTGTAATTTCTTTTCTGTTTTGTTTCCTTGTGTCCTTGTTTCATATCATTTCTTAATTCATCTTGTCCTTGTTCCATTTTATTTTTCAATTCATCTTGTACTTGTTCCATTTTGTTTTGTTCTTGTTTTATATGTACGATGTTCTTGCTACCAGGAACACAATAAAACCTCTTCCATTTTTCTTTCTTTTGAGAATAAATAGTTTGATTGTTTTTCACCCAATCGTATTTCCAAAAAAAAGCAAATTAAATCTAAACAATGTTTCTTAATAAACATTTAATCTTTCAGTAAATCAGTTACATTGTTAGGGATGAAATTAATAATTTGTTACAAAAAATTGGTTATTTTTCTTATCGAAAACCATCCCACTTCTGATTCTTTTTAGAGTATATTATAAAGTATAAAATATATAATATATAATGACTTTTTTTGCTAAATTGTTATTATTTTTGTTCCCGAATGATCCAATTGTACAGCGTGAGTGATGAGGAACTTTACATGCTTCTACCATATGTAGAGTTTCTCAGAGAGGACATCATGTGGCTACTAAAAAGTGTCAACTCCTCTTCTTTATTAATTTGTGGTGAAATTGATCATAAATTTTAATTGGCTATAATGTTTACACGGCTCATTTGATTTTTCTAATTTCTTCATGATACAGTAAACGACTATCAAGCATTCGACTGTTATTAGCTAAACTTAAATATTCCAGGACCGTCTTTGGAAAAATTAATTTAGGAATTCGTATTAAATATTGCCCTGTATATAACTTTTTTATAAATGCAATAAGTGATTTTTCAAACTTCATAAATAGCTAAAGAAACCGACATATGCGACAATGTTGTCGCACTTTTATTCAATTTTTAGCGAACGATAAAATCTTACCAAAAATAGAACAACCATAATGACCATTATATCACATAATAAGGTATTAATTTAAACAAATGTTATAAATTTCAAGTATTTTAACAAAAATGATAAACTGTATCGAATAACAATAACGACAAACAATAAACAACAAAAAACAGTAACTAATAACAATAACGAACAATAATTTCAAAATAATAACTTAAATTATGTTTTTAAGATAAATGCATAAAAAAATACAATAAAGGTAACAAAATAAAAATAATTTAATGTAGATTCTCGAAATGGAACCCTGCAGCCTCTACATATTTTTGTTGCTGAATTGTTAATTGCCGTATTGAATTACGGATACTCTGGGGATCGTTTCTGATAGTATTACAAAAAAGTATAATTCTATCAAATAATTATTGTCGGTTATTAATATTCTCTTTGTAAACTAGTTGATTCAATCGTCCCCAAATGTGGTAATCAACGGGATTGAAATCAGGGGATCTTGAAGGCCATGAAATAGGACCTGCACCTCTTATCCACCTGCTGCCATAAATATTATTTAGATTTTGTCTCACTGTCAGTAAAAAGTGGGGGGGTGTCCCATCATGTTGAAAATATATCCCTCGGATAACAACGTTCGCGTTGGCAAGCAAATTCGGCAAAATATTTTGTAGAAAGTCCAAATAGACCTGTCCGCTTAAAGGACCATCAAAAAAGTGTGGACCTACTAATTGGTCATTTATGAGACCAATCCACACATTAACTGGAAACGTCATTCTCGAATAGCATGGGGGTTTTCTTCTGCCCACACGGGAATTATTTATCCCGTCTCTTGTAAATTGGGCTTCATCTGTAAATAGTGTCCTGTCCAGCGTTGGTCGATGATTGTTAATCCATCTACAAAATTCCAACCTATGGATTTCATCTCCAGGATGTAGTCGCTGAACCATTTGAATATGATATGGGTATAGATTATTTTTTTTAAGACTACTTTTTATTAAGTAACATTGAGTTCTCGACTTACTTGTCTAGTGATTATTGTAGGGTTCATAGTAACAGCGTCAATAATGTCATCTTCCTGCGCTTCATCTACATGTCGTTCTGTTCTTCTACTAAGAAAAGTGCCATTTTCTCGCATATAATTAAAAACTGACCCAAATGTTGGATGACTGGGAATTCGACGATCAGGAAATCTCCTGTAATATTCTCTACCAGCCGCTCCAACATTCACATTACAGAACACTTAAACAAAAAATATGTTGGCATATTCTGTGGTCATTCATTCATTCATATATTTGGGTTGTGCTCATCAGCCCAGGCACTTGAACTGAATCTTTGTACCCTTTCCCATGTTATCTACTTCCATTCCAGAAGCTTCGTGTCTTCTTTAAAGACCAGTAGTTTGACTGAAGAGTAGTTGTATTAATTCCTCTACGAAGTGCTACCGTCTTAAGTTCTCGCAGAAGCAGAGTATGTGAGTAGGTGTTTCATCATCAAGTTCACATTTTCTGCACATAGGTCTACTAACTTTGCCCATTTTGTGCAGATGTTTCCTCAGGTCCAGTCACCAGGTCGGTAACTGTCTCTTACCCAGTTTCAATAGCCGGGTTGGGAGTTCCTTGTCTACCTTGTTCAGTAAACTCTTTATATGGAGGTGCCCTTGTGTCACCCTCCATTTGAAAAGGTGTGCACATGCAGTCCCCTGTCGGATGACTTGGAGCTGAGGACCATCCAGCGATCAACCTTCAGCCCTGGATTCTGTTCTCGAGCCTCCTCAACCCCACCTTCAGATCCTCTTTTTTAGTCTCAGGAAGTAGGGCGAGGACTCGTTGCTGCTTTGGAAGTTCATCACTCTTGATGAGCTTCCAGTTAGTTTTTTGTCACAAAAAGACCCTCGTTATAATGAGGGACTCCTCATTGTCACAGATTAGCCCGTAGTAGACTAGCTTCAAACCTAGGCGTCTTCTGCACCTCATCGATCATGTCAGTTAGGCTGATCTTCAGATCTTCAGAGACGACTGTCTCTGGGAAATTTTTTGGGACCACAGCTGCCTTGATCCCTTTGAGGGTCACGCTGTATATAATACCAGTTTTAATACCGGTACCAGTGGTACGTTTGGCCCTCTTATCTTTGTATTCCTCAGGAGTGATCCTGGCCTGACACAGTTCGCTTAACGCCCTTTGTCTGCTGGTTTACATCCTGTTTTGATGTTGAGGGAGTCGGCAGCATCACATTTTTGGTGTCAATTCCTCGTTCCCTCATTTTTTTCAGCTTATTACGCTGGGCACCTGAAAGTTTCCCGTATGAACCCTTTCTTGCTACAGGATCTCCTGGTGGCGTGGTTTTCTCTAGGGCTTCAGAAGTATCTGGCTGCGTTGGAGACACTTCTGTCTCCATTGCTGCCGGATTTTCCAAATCCCTTTTACTAGGAGTCTCTATAGGCTCCGTAATAACTTTTGGTATCTTTAGGTCCATATTTGTTCCCACGAGAATAGGAGAAAGGAGGTCAGTACCTGCAGAGCTCCTTATACAGGTACAAGGCTAAATGCAACGGGGTGCTCCAGGTGCCCCGAAGTTAGTGGCCTCGAGGCCGAATAACCCACGGCCATCCATCCCATCATCGACCACTTTACCTTAGGATTTGGGAGGTTATTATGGTGGTCCAAGCCTCCCGATCCACATAGTTCGGCATGCCCATCACAGGCCTTACTCTAGTAAGGGGGTAGTTGCTCTACTATGTAGTTTGCGTCACGAGCTTGTTAGAGATTGGGTATTCAGTTGGCAATGTTGGGCGTTTATAGCCCTCATCCTTATTCACCAATGGACCAGTTCTTTCATTTTTATGATGCCCCTGGACTCCCCTACATGTAGCTCAACCCAACACCCTCCTATGTCGCCGGGCAATGCACAGAAAGTTGAAATCTTGGACAAGCCGTAGCAAGTTCTCGAAAACTCAAAGAACACGGGATATTATGTGGTCGAGAACTGATGTGGAATTTTGAACGAAAGTAACAAAAGCTCTACCAAAGCTAACACAATTATATTATAACAGAAGAAATATGTATTCCTGTACACGTCAAAAACGTCAAACGGTCAGGCCAATCTTGATTTTAATACTTTTTTGAGTTGTTCGTTATTTTTATTTGGTACAGTTGATACAATGTATTATTATCTGACATAAAATTTCAATCATTTATAATCAACACACATTAACACATACATGAAGTTTGACTTTTTAATCAATTCAATTTATTATTTATCGAAAATAATGCCCTAGAGCGATTTTTGTCTAAAAATTCAAAATTGAAAAACAATTGAAAAAGTGACAGTAGATATGGAGTTCGCTAAAAATTGAATAAAAGTGCGACAACATTGTCGCATATGTCCTTTTGATTGGCTATTTATGTACCTTGAATACGAATTCCTAAATTAATTTTTTCAAAGCCGGTCCTGGAAATTAAATGTTTAGCTAATACCAGTCGAATGCTTGATAGTAGTATACTGTATCATGAAAAAATTAGAAAAATCAAATGAACCGTGTAAACACTATAGCCAATTAAAATTTATGGTAAATTTCACAAATTAATAAAGAAGAGGAGTTGACACTTTTTAGTAGCCACATGATGTCCTCTCTGAGGGACTCTACATTTGGTAGAAGTATGTAAAGTTCCTCATCACTCACGCTGTACAATTGGATCATTCGGGAACAAAAATAATAACAATTTAGCAAAAAAAGTCATTATATATTATATATTTTATACTTTACAATATACTCTAAACAGAATCAGAAGTGGGATAGTTTTCGATAAGAAAAATAACCAATTTTTTGTAAGAAATTATTAATTTCATCCCCAACAATGTAACTGATTTACTGAAATATTAGATGTTTATTAAGAAACATTGTTTAGATTGAATTTGCTTTTTTTTTGGAAATAGGATTGGGTAAAAAACAATCAAACTATGTATCCTCAAAAGAAAGAAAAATGGAAGAGGTTTTATTGTGTTCCTGGTAGCAAGAACATCGTACATATAAAACAAGAACAAAACAAAATGGGACAAGTACAAGATGCATTGAAAAATAAAATGGAACAAGGACAAGATGAATTAAGAAATGATATTAAACTAGTACAAAATGATATGAAACAAGGACACGAGGAAACAAAACAGAAAAGAAATTACAGGAAATGGGGACGAGATTAGAAAATAAATTTGAAGAGGGACAGAATAAGTTGGAGAGGAATATAAAAATACAAGTCATAAATAGTTTTGAGTAAATAAGAGAAGAGTTGGTGAAGAAACAAGAAAAAGTTAAAGAAGTATTTAAAGTTCCTCATCACTCACCCTGTATAAATTTTTCTGAAAGAAAAAAATTATGGTTTCTGAAAATTAAGAAAATATAGTTTTCGATATAAAAACCTTCTAAAAATATTTCCAATTCAATGAAAAAACGTGTTTTTGTTCAGATACGAATTTTTATTAAAAACTCCACTAGTGACACTTCAAATCCCATTCAACCTATTATTAGCACAAATTGACTTAAATGCGGAATTCATCGATTTTTGTTGAAAGCATCCCAAAATGTATCTATGCATGTAAAACAACCATTTACACTGAGAGTACAAAATGTGTTTTTACGAAAATTTAATTTGAACGTGAAAGAATGATTTTATCAAAAAACTAAGTCGACCAGTCGATTTCTCTTCCCAAAAATACCCATTTAACAAAGTACACCGTGCCAGATCAAAGTTACATTTTTTTTAATGGGACACCCTATATTTTACTTCAAATTTTAATTCTGCTTGACTTCTCTATTGCAATGATATACAGGTTATACAGTGTATTTAAAAAGTTCTGACCACTTGTTCCTGAAAATCGTAATGAGTTCAACACCCCGTATATTTTGAACTGCATAATTTGAAATTAATCTATTACATTCATACGTCTGTGATGGTTTTCTACTTCTTTCTATTCACTAGATCCGCTTCCATATCTAAAAAACCGTATACAGCGCGAGTCCAAAACTCGAAAAAATCGGTTTCACAATTTTTTTTTAAATGAATCACCCTGTATTTTATATCCGTATATGAAAGTTACTTTACTATACTTCAAATTTGTTCAAATATTCCCTATACTCAAACTGAATAGTATTGGTGATATTTCAATTTTATGATTAAAAAATGCAACAATACAAAATGTATTCACATCAATTACATTTAAAAAAAATGTAACTTTGATCTGTCACAGCGTTCTGAAACAAGCTGTACAATTGCGACTAATTTTAAAATATGGGCCTTCAGGCTGGCTACAACCGGTCAAATTTATATTTGGAATATCTTCAAGGACTTGAAAGATATTGGACTTTATCGCACTAATGAATCACCCTGTATATAAAATTTTCCCCTGGATCGATTGGTGGTCATTACAACGTCCTAACTGTTCAATTAGTCGCGGTTTTTGGTTTTAGAATGTGGAATTTCGAATATTTTCACTACTTTCACATTGATGATTCATAAAACAGAAACCCTCAAAGTTGTTCTCATGTGAATTTTTTTTTGATCTTTTGAGAGAACTCTCCTAAAATTTCAGTTCAATATTCGTAGTTTTGTGGTATTTACAAGTTGAAAATGCGTTTTTTTCGAAAATTTCACGACACTATTTGAAGGTCAAACACAGGTTATGGTTTTGCGATATTTAGAAACACATTGTATTTCCTCCTCTGTATGAACACTTAATATAATTACAGCATTTTTTAAAAACCCACTCCTTTTCCTGCTTCTATATTGCAATTCTCTGGTGAAAACGAGATTTTCCGGGATTCTCTTTTGGTTGTATGTTCTGTTTAAACAGTGAAGTATTGTTATAGTCCACGACAACAATAAATTGAGTGGGTGGCCTCAAGAAGGCTTTAAACCTTTTGTATATAAGAGAAATGGCGGATGCGCGCGCTCGATAGTTTGGTGGAGGTGCTGGGTGAATAAGAATTTCAAGTATATATATCAGCCTTCGAATTTGTAATTCACCCATCCCTAATGTTACGAACCACATAAATAATTCAGAGCAGACTTGGCATCATTTTCGAATAGCCCTTAAATATATCAATCTTTTATGTAACGGATCGATATCAAAATATTTACTTAATTACAGTTCGCTGTAAAATTGTCATATTGTAGTAAGGCGTGTTATTAATAAATGTCAAAGATAATAATTTAATACTATTATAACGCTTTACAAAATTTGAAAAATATTTCACTAAGAAGCAACAATTACTTCTCGGGCTGTATGTCCCGATAGACATTAAATTACACTTCTAAGTCAAACGGGGTCGGTATATATGCAAGATATAACCAACCATTCTGGTTTGTAATTAGAAGGGATAACATCAATTGTAGACCGGTTTCGGCGTATTTGCGCCTCATCAGCACAAGGTAGCCGACCAGCCCTGAGAACAAATTCGCTGAAACCTGTCTACAAGTGATTCTGTCCCTTTTAATTACAAACCAGAGTAAGTGGAAGTGTAATTCAATGTCTGTCGGGACATATAGCCCGAGAAGTAGTTGTTGCTTCTTAGTGAACGGTGAAGGGTACCTAATTTTTATCGGTGGCTCACCTTGTTATAATACTATATTTCTAATTAAGTGGGCAATTCAAAAAGATGGTTATAAATGCACACTTTCCGTAATATTTCAAAACTTTATGCGAACACTGAACACCTACCGACTGGACTATTATTACAAATTATCAAATTTTTATTCTGATCGGCTTTGCTTTATTGCCCAGTATTCCATAAAAAAGATACCCTCTATTATTATTCACTTATAATAACAAAAAACAAATTCCAAAAAGTTCCTTGATACACAAGGATATTAAATATCTTTTGTATGTGTGTAAGCAGCTCATACAAAACATAATCCCCTTCAGCTCTAGTTTGTGATGTATTTGTGGTTGCCCGAAGCAATTCAAACTTCTATAAAAATATTCTCAGTTTTAAAAAAGGAATTTTTAATACTAATTATTATACTGTGTCCAAGTAATTTTTACGAAACAACCACCAAGGAACAAATGAAAAGAAAAAAAGGAATAGACAGTCAGAAGCGAAAACACAAATGTACCCCTTTTAAACATGGCACGCCTATGTTAAATGGAAATTTTTACAAATAACTTGACCACTTATAAAAATGTTAACGTACGGCCATGGTAAATGGTATTTTAACAAATAAATTGATCCCTTATAAAAGTTTAATTGTACGCCCATGGTATATGGACATTTTTGCAATAGGTAGTCATGGAAATTGGCGACACTAGTGAAAACACCCTTTTAAAAATCGCACGCCTATGGCAAATGAAAATTTTCAGAAATAATTCAATCCCTTTTAAAAATTTTAAGTGAGGTACGCCTCTGGTAAATGGTGGTTTAACAAATAAATTGACCTCTCTTTGAAAAATTTCATCTTACGCCCATGGTGTAGAAATTTTTACGAATAAATTGATCCCGCCAAAAATTCTAAAACTTTTTTGCACGCGAATAATATATGGAAATTTTTACAAATATATTAATCCCCTTCAAAAATTAAATTGTACGCCTATGATACGCGGTGATAGCTAGACGGTTTCTCCATAAGACGGTCTCTCCATAAGCTTTGCCTCTACCAAAAATCACACATTGCGGCTAAAGAAGTTTTCATTTCAATAAATGCACAGTGCTGTTCTTGCTTTTCTAGACATTGCCATATCATTTTAGAACTGATTACACAAGAACCACCAGACGATTTTTTTTTGCGGTTCAAGATGGGCCAGGACCCAAACAGTGTTGGACTCATCCTACCCAACCAAACCCACCGCTTCCGCCGCCTCGGAAACACTACCCTAGCAAACTTCGAGACGGGCGGCGGTCCCTCACACACTCTCCGCTCACTCCGTTGTCTTCCCCCTACCTCTCATGCCATGTCGAGTCCTTCTCTCCCTCCAATCATGCTCTCCACTATTCCACTTACTTCCATCCATTCCTCCTCCCCCCTCAACATTATCTCCACCATGTTCTCCCAATACACCGCCTCCCCTAGTTTCCTCTCCAACTTCTTCAGCACTTCCTCGCTCCTCCAGCATCTAAACACATGCCCCACATCATCATCCACTTCACACCTCCCGTTCACTCCAGTCTCTCTTTTTCCAATCTTGTGGAGGTACCCTACTCTCGACCCATGTCCAGTGAACACCTGTGTCAAAAAGTAGTTCACCTCCCCGAATTTCCGATCCATCCAATCTCTCCTACTCCCAATCGCTCTTTTTAGCACGCCCTCATACTCCTCCCGCCTTCTCTCCATTTCCTCCTCCATCCATTTCTGTACTTCCTCTCTGGTCGCACCCCTCCAGCTTTTATTTCTGGCTCTACCCATCACGTCCAATGGGTAGGTCCTTGCCAGTACCGCTGCTTCCAGTCCACCCACTGTCCTGTACCCCTGCACCACCCTCAGAAATATCCCTCTCTGCACCCGCGGGAGTGGCGTAACCCTCGCATCCACCCCCGCTCTATCACCCCACACCTTCGCATCGTACATCATACACGGTCCTACCAATCGACATAATAATAATCCTTTTCCTTCCATATTAAACTGTTTGGGGGATGCTTGAGGGTTTTCCCCCCTTGAGCTCCTGGCCCTTGCACTCTTATCCCAATCCCATTGTTTTTGTTGGAAGTTACTGTGAAGTAACCTTTTGCAATAATAGCTATTTGTGTATCAAGAGCAGAAAGTAGTACTTTGGCAGCCGAGAAAGAAAGTTGCCGCGCGACGCGTCAGCGGAGCGCGGCAATTTGTCGAGACTACCAAAGGACTTTCTGCTCGAAATACACACAAGATTTTTTCTACGATCACACCAAAATAAAATTAGTTTTTTATTAAAAACGTCTTACTTTCATTACAATATTGGAAGTTTATTTGACATATTGAGCCTATATTTGAAGACAAAAGATTAATTGTATATGTTGTGTTGCCTACTTATGACAATAGACTTTATGATTTAAAGATTTATGTATTTGAAAAATCAGTAGATATCACTTGTATCCATTTTCTTGTTTTTTTAAGTACTTACTGACTTATGGTAAAATATTAATACAATTACACAGCACGGAACTATCTCGAAAAATATTTCAGTGACAATGCACTAGGTTATTTCTTTGACATAAACATACTTGATTTTTAAAATCCGTAAGTTATTTGCAAGTATGTTGTGTTGTCTACCTATTGCCATTGTTTATACTTAGCAGTTTCGTGTACCTATGTACGTAGGCAACACTTATTACATTAATGTCAGATATTTTTTAGATTTCCCTATTTCTCATTAAATTATTACGGAAAATACTGTTGGATGCTTTAATATATTAGAAAATCAACTAAAAGATTTATTTATTCTACAGTTTATATTAAAATAACTACTAGCTCTCTTTTATCTATAAATAAAATTAGGCGTGCGCCAAAGTTACTTTCTGCTTAAGAGCGCCAATAATGTCAAATTATGACAGCTCGCGGAAAACATCAACTTTGCGGTTAGATTTGAGTGTGCAAAAGCCTACTTTGGGTAGTGATCGTAGGAAAAATATTTATATTTATAATTCCTGTTTAAACTAATCAAAAGCAAAATGAAAAATTGGTAAGGTCTCATCTAGGAATGTATCCAGGATATCCATGCAATTCCCAAAGCGCCAAAACGTTTCAACATTCTATATTTTATTTTTCAAATAAACTGTAAACATATGGATTATGGTTATATTGAAGGCTATTTCCGCTCGAACATTTTACTTTGGGACGAATATCGACGGCGCAAATGACTTCTTGTTGCTGTAATACTCCAATGATATCCTCGGTGACTCCCAAATCGATTTAGAACGCAAAATAAGGGCACTTTAATATTATAGTTCCGATAACAAACCTACTGTTGATACGAGTCAAATAAATTTATGGATTTTTGTAACCACCACGTTCTTGGAATTCGAAGATAATTTCACCTGTCCTGCGTTGACCAGATATAAATCATTTGAATTCCATACGCTTATTTCCTTTTTTTGGTTATTCCAGTCCTCTATTCCTATCTGTCTCAAATCTTCTTTAACAGCATCCATCATCATCCAAGAAGTTTCTTCTTTACTCACCTTTCGTAATCGATCCTGACCACATACACAGACAATGAATAGTAAATTCACTCTAAGCTCCTCCCAGTGCAATGTCTATCTCACTCCATCTCCGATGCTACTCTTTTTCGGTATTCTGAAGTTCCCAATCGAGCGATAGAGAGATACCGTGTGTTTTTTTTATAGTATGAAGGTATACGTCGTACCAAGATATTTCGTTTTGACTTATGCCAACATGATTGATTTAAGACCAAAAGTAGTAGTCGTTAATCCGATAACAATAGCACAGTGACTCGTTTCTTCAAAAAGCGAAAAGATAATGCCTAATAGTATAGATGTCGAAGAATAAAAATATATTATTCTAACGCCTTAACAAAGTTTTGAAAAATAATTTTTCCAAAAACAGTGACCGTTCAACGAAGAAGAAGCAACTACTTCCCGGGCTACATGCCCCGACAGACATTGAATTACACTTCTAAGTCAAACGGGGTTGGTAAATCTACAAGATTTAAACCAACCATTCTGGTTTGCAACTAGAAGGGACAACATAACTTGTAGACCGGTTTCGGCGTATTGCGCCTCATCACTATAAGGTATATGTTATCGTCCGAGAGTTAATCCCGGACTGAAATGTGACTATAATCAACCTAATAGTATGATTATTTTACAACTGAAATGTTTGGCTGGTAAAATAATAGTTAGTTTTAGTATCTAAATTTTACTGTTTTACTGTTCACTGAAAAATGAGGGATTTATAAAGTTTTATTATTAAATCCCAGTTGCAGAGTTAACGAAATATTGTGAAACGTTCTTTACTAGCGGAATTAATAGTATACCGGCTGGACTGTCTTTGCAATGAATTATTTAATTGGTATGGTCTCTGTTCTTTGGAAAATATTTTTCAAAAACTTTTTAGGGCGTTATAACAGTGTTAAACTATTACTTCCGACATCTATTAATAGATGTTATTGTGTTTCAAAAAATTACCAAATCATATTTTTAGATGACAAAGTTGGAAACAGTCTAGGTTTTGTTGATTGTCACAATTTGGAGGCAAAACAATGCAACAAAAAATTAACAGTCTGCGATAGACACTTTTCTCAAGAAAATTATATGTGCAGTAATAGCAGAACAAATCTGGCAATGTTCAATGTTTTTATAGTTGTCGCAAACATTGTTATCTCCTTCTTTATGTATTGGACAGATCATAGCAGTTCTCCATACAGGAGGTATTTTTTCTTCTTTCCAAAGAATGCTCGGTATACTTTTTGTGTAATTCAACTACAGCTAATTTTCATATTACAATATCTGATACTCAATTATTATTTTTCCTAGGATAATTGGTTTAGATAAGGTTACTTCTTCTCAATTCCCAACTCTTAATTAATATCCAGCAAAAACTGTTACTGGAAAAACATTTCAGTTCGTTATAACTGTTTGAAGTGCTTTCCATTATTTACATTATTAAAATATTGTTTGAGGAAATGGAATTCGTAATGAATTTTTATTCTCTGAAGATCGTAACTTTATAGTTCGAAAATAACGCTATACGTTTCACAATTTATATATAATTGGTTTTTATTTGAAATTTTCTGGAAGTTCTTCGTCACCGTTTTATATTTTTTTCTCTTTTTGTACGTAAAAACACGCAAAACTTAAATTGCAAGACATTAAAACGTTTCAATTAACAAGTCTATAATTTGTTTCGATTACAGACTTCTCTTGTTCGGTAATTATTAAAGGCTCACACAAGTTGGAGTCTCCAAACATTAGATAAACCACCGTTCGTCGGTTTTTAACTTAATTACACCAAGTTCCGTGTGTTGCTGAGCTTGTTGGCATAATATGTAATTATTTGAAATAACCATTAAAGTACATTGTAACATTTTATACATCTTTTTTTTTCGGGTCAAGATGGGAAACTCATGTTCGAATTGGACATAGCTGGACTCATCCACAAGGGGATGCCTACCAACCAAACCCAACTCAAACTCGCCGTTACCCCCCCCCCTGGCATACTTCGAAACGGGCGGTGGTCTCTCGCACACTCTCTGCTCACACCGAAGTCTTCTCCCTACCTATCACTCCTACCTCTCATGCCATATCGAGTCCTTCTCTCCCCCTAATCATGCTCTCCACTACGCCACTCACCTCCATCCATTCTTCCGTCCCCTCAATATTATCTCCACCAGGTTCTCCCAATTGTTTCCTCTCCAACTTCTTCCGCACTTTCTCGTTTTTCCTGCATCTAAACAAATGCCCCACATCATCCTCCACTTCACACCTCTCGCACACTCCAGTCTCTCCTTTCCCAATCTTGTGGAGGTACCCTACTCTCGACCCATGTCCAGTGATCACCTGTGTGAAGAAGTAGTTCACCTCCCCGAATTTCCGGTCCACCCAATCTCTCCTACTTCCAATCGCTCCTTTTAGCGCGCCCTCATACTCCTCCCACCTTCTCTCTATTTCCTCCTCCATCCATACCTGTACTTCCTCTCTGGTCGCATCCCTTCAGCGTTTGTTCTTGGCACTAGCCATCACGTCCAATGGGTAGGAACTTGTACTTGACAGCACCACTGCTGCCAGTCCACCCACTGCCCTATACCCCTGCACCCCGCAGGAGTGGCCTAACCCTCGCATTCACCCCACACCTCCGCACCGTACTGCTCTACCGTCCTACCAATTACCCTGCTCTCCCACTCTCCCGGTCCTTTCACATTACACATCATTCTCCCCAGCCATGCTGCCCTTACTTTCCCCTTCCGTTCCGCCTTTAAAATGTGCTTTCTGAAAGAAAATTGACTATCCAACCACACTCCTAGGTATTTCACAGATTCCTCCATACGAATGCTCCTTCCCTTCACCATCACCCCCACTTCCCTCATCTTGCTCCTTCCCTTCACTAGCATCCCCACTGTCTTATCTTCCAGTCCGCACCGCTCTTTCTTCTCCACAATCTTCCTACACATCCTCTCCGTCTTTCTATCTCCGCCTCTCCCGTTGCCGTACATACCAGATACATATCGTCCGCATACACCGTAATCTCAGATCTCTCTTCACATACTATCCCACAAACCTCATCAAACACACACTTCCATAGCGTCGGTCCAAAAACCGAGTCCTGTGGCACTCCAGCCTCCGTCTCATACCTCCCCCCTCTAGAGTCTACTATCACACGCCCCGTCAGGTAGTCCTCTACTAGGTTAACCAACCTTTCCTCCACTCCAAGCCTCAGCAACGCGCTCAACACCGCCCGTTTGCTGACACTGTTGAACGCGTTCCCGACATCGAAGGACACGAGTAGGGCCAATTTCGTGTTCCTCCAGTTGCCCTCGCTAGCCCTTTCCAACATTTTATACATAAAAATAGGAATTTTCACATACATATTTCTTTATTAAACAGACTGGTTGAATTTGACACAATCCTGTTCATTGGCATCTTCATGGATTGGGTTGCTCCAACATTTAGTATCTCAAGATGTCCCGTTAGATCGCCGGGTTTCAAGGATTTAACCTGAGTCAGCCTATAGGAATTTTTCTTAAGGAGTGAATTTCCACTTGAATGATATTTGGAGATTTTTTTTTAACTTGGTATGGAATTGTTGTTTATTGAAGCTTGCTTCTTATTGCACGACAGAACTTTTGTGAAGGCTAGTGAACTCGTGAAACGTGTGATGTTACGAAAAAGCGTTCGTCACGCGATGACTCATTCTTCGTCCCTTTCTCGGCCGCCCGCTACGCTAACTCTCTCCCCTCTCTTCCTCTGTCGCCTTCTTCTTCTCTCTTTCGTAGGCTACACAGCGGCACGCCTCTCTCGCGCTCTCTCTCTCATACACGCCGGCACGAGGGAATCCCAAACGGACGGAAGAGAGACAGAGAAAGAGATAATTGCCAATTGTAATTGCCTAATTGCCAAATATGTTGAAATTTTTGAAAAATTGTTAAAAATTTTGAAATATGCTCAAAAATTTTGGAAAAATGGTCAATAATTGTCAAAAACTGTCAAAATTTTGAAAAAATGGTTAATAATTGCCAAAAATTGTCAAAAATTTGGAAAAATGGTCAATAATTGTCAAAAATGATCAATTTTTGTAAAATTTTTGAAAAAATGGTCAATAATTGTCAAAGACGGTCAATAATTGTCAAAACCAATCAAAAATCGTCAAAAATGGTCAAAAATTGTTAAAATTTTGAAAAATGGTCAAAAATTGTTAAGTATTTAATAAAATGGTCAATGATTGTCAAAATTTTTAAAAAATGGTGAATAATTGTCAAAAATGGTCAATAATTGTCAGAATCTGTCAAAAATTGTTGAATATTTTAAAAAATGGTCAAAAATACTCAATAATTGTTAAAATTTTGGAAAATTTACAATAATTTTCAAAATTTTTGAAAGTTGTCAAAAATGGTCAATAATTGTCAGAAACTATCAAAAATGGTCAATGATTGTTGAAAATTGTCAGAATCTTTTAAAAATGGTCAAAATTTTTAATAAATTGTCAAAAATGGTCAATAATTGTCAGAAACTGTCAAAAATGGTCAATAATTGTTAAAATTTTAAAAAATGGTCAAAAATTGTCAAAATTTTGAAAAAATTGTCAATAATTATAAAAAACTGTCAAAAGTGGTCAATAATTGTCAAAAACTGTCAAAATTTTGAAAAAATGGTTAATAATTGCCAAAAATTGTCAAAAATTTGGAAAAATGGTCAATAATTGTCAAAAACTGTCAAAAATGGTCAATATTTGTAAAAATTTTGAAAAAATGGTCAATAATTGTCAAAATTTTTGAAAAATGGTTAAAATTTTTGAAAAATTATAAAAAATGGTCAATAATTGTCAAAACCAATCAAAATGCGTCAAAAATTGTCAAAAATGGTCGAAAATTGTTAAAATTTTGAAAAATGGTCAAAAATTGTTAAATATTTAAAAAAATGGTCAATGATTATCAAAATTTTTGAAAAATTGTCAAAAATTGTCCAAATTTTGAAAAAATGGTCAATTATTATAAAAGACTGTCAAAAATGGTCAATAATTGTTAAAAATTGTCAAAATTTTTGAAAAATGGTCAAATTTTTTGAAAAATTGTCAAAAATGGTCAATAATTGTCAGAATCTGTCAAAAATTGTTGAATACTTTAAAAAATGGTCTAAAATAGTCAATAATTGTTAAAATTTTGAAAAAATATTTTGAAAAATTTACAATAATTGTCAAAATTTTTGAAAGTTGTCAAAAATGGTCAATAATTGTCAGAAACTGTCAATAATTGTTGAAAATTGTCAAAATCTTTTAAAAATGGTCAAAATTTTTGAAAAATTGTCAAAAATGGTCAATAATTGTTGAAATTTTGAAAAATGGTCAAAAATTGTCAAAATTTTGAAAAAATGGTCAATAATTATAAAAAACTGTCAAAAATGATCAATAATTGTTAAAAATTGTCAAAATTTTTGAAAGTTGTCAAAAATGGTCAATAATTGTCAGAAACTGTCAATAATTGTTGAAAATTGTCAAAATCTTTTAAAAATGGTAAAAATTTTTGAAAAATTGTCAAAAATGGTCAATAATTGTTGAAATTTTTAAAAGTTGTCAAAATTTTGAAAAAATGGTCAATAATTATAAAAAACTGTCAAAAATGATCAATAATTGTTAAAAAATGTCAAAATTTTTGAAAAATTGTCAAAAATGGTCAATAATTGTCAGAACCTGTCATAAATGCTCAAAAATTGTCTAAAATGGTCAATAATTGTTAAAATTTGGAAAAATGGTCAAAATTTTTGAAAAATTGTTAAAAATTATCAATAATTGTCAAAACTGTCAAAATTGGTCAATAATTGTCAAAACTGTCAAAATTGGTCAATAATTGTCAAAAATGATCAAAAATTGTTAAGATTCGAAAAAATGGTCAAAAATTGTCAAAAATTTTGAAAAAATGGTCAATAATTATCAAAATTTTTGAAAAATGGTCAAAATTTTCGAAAAATGGTCATTCTATTGTGCATAAGAAGCAAGCTTCTGTCGGCGGTCCGACGACCGCTCACCTTTTTTTTAGTACGAAATGTCCTATGACTTCGATTGAAAAGCTTAATTTCCCTTTACTACCCTTTTGAAATCCACAAACAAAACAGAGTGTGTACTTTAAAAGAAATAAACCAGGAGATATAATCCTAGTTATAAACCGCCATTTACAGCTATTTGCACACAAATTTATCGTTGAAGCTTTCTTGTCACTTGGGGGAAGAGCTTATGTCCTTATTCTGTCTAGAGATATAATAGAAAATCGGGTCACAGATTAAAATCTCGAAGAAAATATTTTATTATTGGGTAAATATTGGGTTAATTTCAAGGGAGGTATGCTAATTTTGCTCGACTTCAAAATTTTATTGGTAATTAACTTTTTTTACTTTTTTAAATTAAACTGTTTATAATTAATTCCACTATTTAATGAAAAACCAATGGAAACTTTAATAGTATATTATGCAATGATGGTTATTAATACACAAGCATTAGCCTTCGGCTCGTTTCGTATGGTTAATGCGAGTGTATTAATAACCATTACATGAGAGTTGCTTACACTATTTTTTCTACGAACAAGAAATTTGAACTCAACAACATTGTTTTTTTTTATTTTTTAATACTTTTTTATACAAACAATAAGAAATAAAATATGAAAGAAAAATAAGTTCCTCAATTTCTTTAACTATTAACAATAAACATAAGCGAATTCATATGTAACATTAAACAAGATAAATTATCAATTACATTTTAATCAATTTCGTTTAAATACAAATTTTGAATAGTACAATTACTAAAAAGTACTTGAGGAGTATAACTCGCCCAGTGTAAGTTGGCACTTGAGATATGCGCGAACAAAAAGTAACAGACACTGCTTGAATAAAGATAGATACTGTATATTGAGCGGACTACTCTCGTACGACCCTCGCACTTTGCTTCAACATAGTCGTGGGTACATACCGGCTGCTGAGGAATATTTATAATAATATTTAATTCTTTGTTATAATTATTGGTATATTACATGAATTGTGGGTTCATAAATAATCACTTAACAATAGGGTGTTTACAAATATTTATTTATGTTAATAAGATAATTAACGCTTACAATAAATTACTAAATAAAATGAAAATTAAAAATCTCTAAAAGATAAAAACAAAAGATTATTCACTAGGCTAATTAGTTAAGTTCCTTGGATGTCTTCAAAATTTAAAATTCGGGTTAAACAACCATCTTCAGCATGACAGTCTTCAGAAAAGTCAAAATCAGAATCACCATCCTCATTGGAATCATCTTCTATGTCGATGATAAACTCATCTATGACTTGATCTAGTAGAGGTTCCTTTTCCATGTATTCCTTTTCAAATTTTTGTGCATGGTCACACCTTGATTTCCACATTCCCACTAAAAAATTCTTGAAGAATAGCCAGCAACTTTGTTAAAATTGAAACCTAAGTTTTTTTCAGCAACATAGTGTTTCATTGCACTCCAGACTAATTCGATAGGATTTAATTCGGGGTTATATGGAGGCAATCGTAGAACATCAAACCCATGCGACATTATTAATTCATCGATACAATAACGTTTGTATTTGGGTTTATAAGTTTTGACAATTGCTATAATTGGGGTTTCAGCAAATTGTTATCAAATGAAAAATTTCTTTCCCTCAACCACTTTTGCATTTCTAGTTTCTTTGAAGAAGATGGCATATTTTCAGCAAGTTTGTTGTGGTAAGATGCATTATCCAGTACAACTCTTCCCATGGCATTTGGCATTGACCACTTAAAGGTTTATTTTTTAATTTACTTTTAAATTCCATTCTAATAATTATAACTAAACTATAAGTTAAAACCACACCTTCTATAAACTAACCACTGATAATAATTACCGTAACTAAAAACTACTATAATACTACTACGCCACTGAAATTACTGCGATATTAACCGTTTGCGGACAAAACAGAGACTGGGGTCCTCCATTTCAGTGAGTCTCGAGCGATCGGATGTTCTACCGCGCATCTCAGAAGTCCAAAGTCCAAGTGCCAACTTACACTGGGCGAGTTATACCATCTTTAGTTACAAACGAATTTGTACTCGTAGATGAAGAGGGCAAATTAATATGAATTTCATTATTTATATTATCATAAAACACGAATCTCTTAGAAAGTGTCAAACATTCTGCAGAAAATATTGGGTCTGCCTACTTGGTTATTTAAAAATCTAGATTTTTATTGGTCAATTTTTCAGTTTCATAATGAAAACCAGTGTTATAATGAGTATCATTATAAAACTGAAAATTGGCATTTAATTAACAACTTATAGTATAGGAGTAGAAAAAATAGTATTTATAATTATTTCGATATTCCACAAAGTAAGGGTCCAAACAGTAAATTAAATTAACTTTTTGTTATTTGAAGAGCTTGATGTAAGAATATTGAATGGAAAAGTTTGGGTAACTAGATTTTATTTTTTTAAACGAAAGTATTTATAGTATAGACTACTTTCCTAAATTCTTGAGATGATCCCGCTGAAGCTTGTGACGCAGCTTGCAAGCACAGCTTGGAGCACGTGAAATGGAACAGTTTTTCGTCTATAACTTTTTTATATTTAATCGCACAAAGAAATTGTGGGCATCAAAATTGTAGGGAATTGTATACCCTATGAGATGACATAATGCAATACTTTGGAAAAACATTTTGTCAACCCTTAATTTTCGAAAAATTGAAAAAAAAATTGCAAAATGGTTTTTTAAGCGACAAACATAATTAAAATAATAATAACGACTTCATAGTATAGGAAAATGTAGTAGTCCGGCCCCTGAAAACGTTGGTGCCCACACAAAATTTCAATATATACAGAAAAAATGACACATTAGCAAACCATGGGCGCTGCTTTACATTTTAGAGGTGTTGTACTTTAAATTAATTAAGACTCTTTTTTGCAAAGATGGTATAAATATCGAAAAAAATCAACCTAGAAAGAGAATATTCTTTAGCCTTGGTCGACATACGACTGTGTTTCAAGCAGAGCCTGCATTGATGAAAACCTCAGAAGAGGATATACCGGACAAAAAATTGAAATATTCACTGACAGCCAGGCTCTGCTTTAAGGCTATCAGTAATCCAACAACTAGATCTAGACTGGTGAAAAACTGCAAAGAATCCCTCAACAGGCTGGCAAGAGACAACAAAGTGTCTCTAATATGGCGGACCAGTTAGCTAAAGAAGGCTCTAAAGGAAACTGTATAGGCCCGGAACCGTTTTGTGGAATCACAAAAGATTGCATAAGAGGGTAAATCGGGAACTGGCTAGACAGGGAACACCAATTCCAATGGAGGTTGACACAGGGGAACCTTCATACAAAGAGTTTACTGAACAAGGTAGACAAGGAACACTCAACCAGGCTACTGAAACTGGGTAACAGACATTTGAAGACAGTTACTAAGTAACCACCTGACTTCCTATTGGCAAGCGCGTGCGTGTGTTCTTCCCTCTCACTTCGACAATTGACTGATATTGATTATCCAGTGGCGTTGGTATTGTTACGCGCTCACCAACTCACAGCCGGCCCTGTCCCTCGATTATAAATTTTGGTGAATGCGCTTTCTAGAACTTTCTGGTTACTGCAGTATTTACGCATATGAGGAGCGTCATAAAATACTAGAATTTTCCAGAACCGATAAAGACTATATATACGCGGGTTTTTGAGCGCGCGAGGAATTAATTAGTGCAACGGACAGTAAAGAGTTAGTTCACAAACAGTTCACAGAAGTTCTTAATAATCAAACAGTGAATGAAATAGTGAAGATAAATAGTGTAATATTGAAGTGGTGAAAATAAATTAGAACTAATATACCGAGTGTAAATAAATTAGTAGACATTAAGTAAAGTGTGTATATAAATTAAGTGTGTATTTCTTTAAATAAATAAATTGTAATTAGCCATAGTATTGTTTATAATTTTATCCCACAAATAAAAACTATTTAAATAAAAAACATAACATTACAGTGTTTATCCTATTGAATCAGCTTGGGCACAATTAAAATTTTTAATAATAAGTCGGAATAGGTACTACGAGAACTTTTAGCCTAACATATCTGAAAGTTACCGAAGAAGCAATGTCCTTAATAACCACGGATGATTGGCAGAAATTCTCTAGACACTTTAAGGACATTGAAGAGAAATTTTGGGAAACCGACCAGCGTATGGAGGAAATTGAACCAGTGATAATCAATGTTGGTGACGACAGTGATCAAAGTGATAATACTGATGATACTGATGAATATAAGGATACTGATGGTGATGAATATGATGATCATTAGGTTATGTTTTGTAGGGATTTTAAATTATTTCGTATCCATATTGAATTCAAGTACGATTTTTAACAAATAGGAACCGTGTTTTGAAAAATACCTTACCTTTAAAGCAAAGCATTAATCAGTTTCTATATATAATAATTATTATAAAATAATAATTATTATTTTTAATACTTTTATAAAATAGGTACCGTCCGCCATTGGTACGTTTATGACAGATATCGGCCATGTTTCCTCCCCCCTTACGGATGCCTCGTAGCTTCATATAGATTTGCCAAACTGTAATGAATACCTTGAGCATAGGATATTTGAAGCTGATACAATGATAAAATTTGTTTCCTGCTTTGCCTTTGCCTACTTTCAACAAATACATATTCTTTTTATCGTGAGCTATAACTATTATATTTTTCAACGTCAAATTTAATAAAAATAGAGAAAACATTTTTTTTTCAGTAAAACTCGGAAAAAAGGATTTTTTGTTATTTAAATAAAAGTACAACTTATTATCTATCGATTGCAACAAACCGCGTATCGATAGCGTTAATGTCCATTAAATGAGGCGAGGTTGAAAAAAATATATATATGAGATTTTTTGTGGAGGCCATTTTGAATTTTTTATATCTGAAAACACCAACGTTTTGAGGTGCCGGACTACTATATTTTCATATACTATCGTTATTATTATTTTAATTATGTTTGTCGTTTAAAAAACCCTTTTGCAATTTTTTTTTTTCGAAAATTAAGGGTTTTTCCAAAATATTGCATTATGTCATCGTATAGGGTATAAAATTCCCTACAATTTTTTTGTGCGATCAAATATAAAAAAGTTATAGACGGAAAACTGTTGCATTTCACGTGTCCAATTTGTGCTTGCAAGCTGCGTCGCAAGCTTCAGCGGGATCATCTCAAGAATTTAGGAAAGTAGTCTATACTATAAATACTTTCGTTTAAAAAAATAAAATCTAGTTACCCAAGCTTTTCTATTTTACTACAGCTTTCGGCCTAACTTCCCCGGACTATGCGGTAAAACTTTTATCGGACTCAATAATGTTTATTGTTACTGAGGCAAATTAAAAATATAAATTAATTCATTCTAAACTAGTAGATAAAAAATCAGAGATATTTATCTGCTTTTTAGTAAAGTAATAAAAAGACAGTAATTGCATTCCATTCTTAACGTAAAAATATTGCAAAAGATGATGTTATAAACAAGCTTCGAGGTAATATGCTCTTTCACTACATGCAAAACCTTTCATCATTATAAACGTTTTTATCGGATCGATTTCTGAGAGCTTCTGTAAATGGAAAGACAAAGAGATATTCACTTAATGAACTGTTTTAAATGGAGATAGAACCGTTGGATGTTTACCGAATTTATTCCTGATTTCTGAAGAAAATAGATATGTACGATAACAAATATGTCGTTCTCCAAAAACCAAAATAATTTAACCATATTACTACCTCAAAAAACACTCGATGTTTTTTCCTTATTTTTCTTTTCTGTGTAGACATATCACATCAAACATATCACTTAAAAAGGGTTTAGAATTGGTACACACTATAATTATTAACTAACTATATACAGATACATTCAATTAAAAACTGAACATAGGGATTTAGTGTATTGTCCGATCTAAATAGTCCACCAACAAAACATTTCTATAAGTTCACTTCAATGAATATGGACAGCTGGATTCAGAACCAATGAAAGAAACCCCACCCCTTCTACTTCCAATATTTGTTAGTTATGTGCGAACTGCGATTTAGTCTTGAATAATTATTTGATGGGGGTAGTAAACCTCGCTACATATCGAAACAATATGCTTACGTTTTATGTTGTTAAAATCGAAAATCAAATGTTAAATTCTCTCTAACAATTAATTTTTCGAGTTGAGATAATATGTTTTGAATTCTTTTGGCCATAACGGCTTTCAAAATAAAAATAAATTCGTAAATAAAACAAAATAGGATTCTTTAAATTGAAACAAAGTTATGGGCTTGAACACTCTCACCGATCGACTCACTGACTGACTGTCTGACGCTAATTAAGGACCGCCCACCGTTGAGAATACTGAGTGGTGGGAATTGTACGATATGTTATAGGTGTCCAAATAAACGATTGTAATAATCGTGTTTTTAATCTGTTGAAGCTGGATGTTGGTCGACTAGTTCAATAGCACTTCTGATATAATGCTTAAAATCCCTATGTTCCGTTAGTGTTTGAATGTATCTGTATACCAGTCTTACTAACACAACTTGTACTGAGCTCAGTACCTTTAGGAAATATGTATTCTTTCCCCTTTCACCCCTCCCCATCTCATTCGATGGAGTCTCATCGTTGTCGTTCGCGTTTTTCGCCTCGAGCTCGTCCCAAGCCTAAATTGCAACTAAAGACGATCTTATAAAGCGGATCCACTTGTTATGCAGTATTCGCCAGCTAACTTGATGTCCCAGAAATTACCAACTAAGAGAGACAGAGTAATAGTGCCCTGCCTACTCGGCTGCTATTGGTGGTAAAATTTTGACAAACGCCAATTGCATCGAACCTTATTAGGTGTTAAGATTTTCAGTAGCGTAGCGTCACACAGTTATTGTTTGTGCTTTGTACAATAAAGTGTTTGTAAAAATGTCAGCCGTTAATGAAGAAAATCGTAAATGTACTGAAGGACAAACTCGTCAAGTGATATATAGAGTGTTTAATTATTTTAAGACATTAAAAAATGATGAAGATACCATAACAATAGAAGACTCATATTTTGATAGAGAACTTCAAACAGATATGTTTTATGACGTCAACCCTCTTGTGATTACTCTAGATGAAAGTGATTCCAGTAGCGGCAGTTAGTCAGATTCTTCGTAAAGATAAAAACTGTTTAAACCTATTCTTAGAAATATACCTAGCTTAAATAATTTCCCATTATCTTGTGTTTCTTTTATTCTCATTACTACCTGGAAGGAATTATTTAGTTTCTAACAAATTTTAATTATAGTCCGTCCGGAAATATAAGATCCTAACTTTATAATCTTCAATTAGATAAATAACATGTTATTGTAATGGGTACCTTATTGTTAAAATATTATTTATGCACTCAGAATTCAGGTATAAAGCAGATCCGTTTCTATTAAAATCAATATACCAATAATTATAACAAAGAATTAAATATTATTTATTAAGTTAGGATCATATATTTCCGGACGGACTTTACTTTATTAATTGTACAAGTTGTGTTAATTTGTAACAGAAAGCGTATCCTCAGAACTTGCACGGCACTGTTTACAGTTATCGGATGGGCGGCGTCAATAGCTCCCTAGAAAGCATTTAGGACATCAAGTTAGCTGGCGAATACTGTAGGTGGATATTCTTGAGATACTCTCTACCAAGGTCTTGTCATCTGTTGCTTCGTCAGTGTGGTCGTCGTCGCCTTCTTGTATGTCGCTTGGCCGTAGCTGACTCCTGGCTTCCTTGTCGTTCAGTTGTTTGGGGTCTGTGGGCATTCTTTGTAGTTCGCTAGATGTTCTCCCTGGTAGTTCGTATAGGTGGCTAGCTTGTCCTTCGTCCTTGGGCACTCGTTGGTCTGTTCCTCCGCACCTGGTGCTTACTCGGCAGTAAAACTGCACTAAGAGTTTTAACAGGACGTTGTCTCCTGAATGGGCACCTGAAAAAGCCCAAAATAGTGGAGGAAAAAGAATGTAAATTATGTGACTCCATCCACATACTTGCGAATTGCATAGCAATTCAGAATCCTAGGGCACAACACCTAGGAGATTACTGGATAGAAGAGGGACATTTACCTAAGTTAAAGTCTGCAGATATCCTAAAATTCCTCCGGGAGATAGGACTAAAAGATATTCTAGTCTCTGAGACTTTCCTAAAGGGGGCACACCACAATAGATCCTTTAGATCTCAGTCCCTGTATGTATACAGCAAACAAAGGGTTATTCTGCGCATCTGCCATTTTTAAGGACGTCCCAAATTAGACTCAATTAAGCATATAATAGCGTGGGATTATTTACTGTGGATAACTCGGGATTTGATGTAAACAGACAAACGAATGTCGTAGGATTATAGTCAATACAATTCTATCCTCTGGTAGTATTAATTTAGTATTCCGAACTCCTATCATGAATACAGGTTATTATAATAAGGTTAACAAAGGTAAGGTTTTACTGTAGGCGTATCTGTTGATAGATTTATGGTTCCGTTGAGGGAAGTAAATTAATAGAATGAGAATTTCGTAATTGTATGGTAATCATAATTATAGATATACTAAGACATTTAAATATTATACTCGTGTCAACGAAAATAAAGTTGTTTTGATGAAATTTCTTATGTCTGGGTTGCAACTTTGTCAAACTTGGAATAACATAAATAATTAAACTTTATCCAACTGGAAACTTCATTTTGTACTTCAAAACAAAAATAAATCGCGTCGAGGTGGTTTAACAAAGCAATAAACTAACAACAGTTTGTCTTATTACTTTGTTGGGATCAAAGAAATGAGAAATAAAAGTTGATTGCAACAACCTAGACGTTGCGGGTAAACAGGCAGAGCTGTATTGTTTGCATTTGCTGACAGTATTTTCATTGATTTTATTTATTCTAAAAAGATCCACTATCTTGTGGTTGTTATATACAGTGCGTCCATAAAGTCGCCATCAGAAGAGAGTAATAAAACCTAATTATGTATTAGAGACGAAAGTAATGCCCGGTTCAGTCATTGTCTAACTTTCAATGGAGAACAATTTGAACATTATTCCATTTAATTTGTTTATTATAATCAGTAACGTATAACTTTCCATAAACAATTTTCATAATATTTTTTTTATTTTTGCCCACCCTGTACCAATTTGAAGCAACGTGTTATACATTTTTGGAATCAGCTCAGTAAGTGAAATCCGGAAATTGAAAAAAAGGGGGGTTCCATTTAAAAAAATGGTGATGACGTTATCACACGAAGATGGTTCACCCTGTATATTAGATTATAATTTGAAAAAATAGTAAATTAAAATCAAACATCGAGAATTTCTAATATTATTGTTTATTTAGCTAATAATGAATATATGCGTTACTTTATGGACGCACTGTACAGTGTGTGTCCATTTAGTGCGGCATTATTCTCTTACGGCGTTATTTGAAATGCGATGAAAAAATCACTTGGGTACTGAATATGACACCAATTAAGCTACATTTTAAAATTATTTTGGCTTCTACAGAGTGTTCCAAAAAAAAGGATGCCACAGAAAAACATTTTGTTTTCAATGGAATGGTGGGGGTATTTTGGCACTTTCTGAATCACCATTGAGGTCTACATTATTGGTTAAATTTGACTACCCAATACAACGGAGACCATTCAGTTGGGCCAAAATACCTGCTATAATCCGTTGCTGAACATGGGTCAATATAAACATTTAATACAATTAAAACGATACAAACAGTTACTATTAATCTTTTCTGTTAACCTAACCTAACCCATTTGCGGTTCACACATCTCCAACGTATCTTACCGCACTTTAATGTATTTGCTTTAGAAAATTTAAATTTATCCATAACCAATAACTTACAACCTTTCTCACTAAACATTAAATACACTGGGAATGATTCCATCTTAATCAAAGAATTAATTGAATTAATGAAAACTGAAATATTTATTGTTATCAATTTGTTGAAACAGGTACCTATCCTACCTAACATTGCATTAGAAGATTATTAAGAGCGCCCTCACAAATTAGACAGTTGGCACCCCTGACTTGCGACAATATTTAGGTCATTTTGTAAACAACGAATCTAAAGAACGCAGTAAAATTGAGTGTTTAAATTTTAACACAATATAACTTGGACCTTTGTCTTGGGGATCAGGTATTTTGGTTAAGTTTTATATTGTTATAAAAAAGATATTAGCCATTAAGTGATGGTGTGTTTTTGACAGTTTTGACAATTTGTGGTCACCAATTTGAACGCCAAGATCTGATCCCCAAAAGAAAGCCTAGAGAATTCCATTCTGAAAACATGAAATCTCAAATCATTGTATTTTTTGAGATTTGTTGCATACAAAATTTTGGAAACGAACAACAACTTTCTGCATTAGTTCAGCCGTTCCACCGTCTTGATGGATGGCGCTGAGGCGCTGTATGGAACTTCAATGACAGATGACGACGGTTTTGTGTCCATAAAAATATTTCAAATTATTTATTATTGTTTATAGTATAGCTTGTTAATATTTGTAGGTGGTTATAATAAAATAATTTTCATGCTGAAAAAGTAAATTTGTGCTTCGTAAATGCTCTTTATATTTACTCCACATGTGCTCCATCACAAGTAACGTGTTTAGTGCCTTATAGATATTGCAAGTACCTAAATATACCTAATAATCTTATGACGTGCATAGTTTTTCTTGTTAAAAAAATTTGGTTTTTTGTTTTTTCTCCTTGTTTGAGGATTTTCGTATAACATGGCAACATCGGTTGTAAATGCAGTATTCTGTATTTTACTTGGCTCTTTTGGCTTCTAAAGCTTCGATGCCAAGTGTAAAAATTATAATGAATCATTACAGTTTCCTGTAAAATTGTCGTATTTAGTAAAGCGTGTTACCAACAGATATCAAAGAATAAATATAGTTATTCTACGCTTTACAAACTAAGTTTTGAAAAATATTTTTCAAAACTTAGTTTGTAAAGCGTAGAATATTATAATTTATTCTTTGATATCTGATGTAAAAATTAGTTTGTCTAAATCGTCAAGAGCATAGATAAATACTTTATACCTATACGGTCAAGAGTGGAAAGACAGAAAGAGAGAGAGAAAGTAAGTTGCATAAATAAAAGCCGATTTAGTACTACTAGCTACTAGCGACATCTATCGTAAATATTTTGAACCAAATAATTACTAGACAAGTAACAAGTTTTAATGTTTATACACCTGCGTTGAGGGCCCTCTTAAGGGTGCAGGTAGTTAATCTCTTGATTTGATATTCTAGGCCCAATTGAATGGTAGGATTAGGATCTACCTGATTTTTTGGCCCAACTGACATATTACCAATACAACGTTGCCAAGTTATTACGAAATTCGTCAAAATTTATCATTTTACATTACCTCATATAAACCGACATACAAAAGACATCTGTTAAGTAATTTAAATACAATTTTGAACATGAACTTACGTAATGATCAGAAAAATATCAATAGAATTATATTTGACTTCGATTTTACAGGGTATCTAAAATTTAATGCTAAAGTTTCCAATAATCAAAAATTTTAAATGTGACACCCTATATATTATTACATATTTGGAAACCCCATTCAATTCCTTTTTCAACAAAAACCATTCTGTAAAATAATAAATTTAGTCGAATTTCGCAATAACTTGGCAATTTTCTATAGGATAGTCAAAAAAAATTAACCAGTAATGTACACCTCAATGGTGATTCAAAGTGCCAAAATACTCCCACCATTCCATTTAAGATTTTTGTAGAAGCCAAAATAATTTTATTTGGTGTCATATTCAGGTGCCAAGTAATTTTTGCATCGCATTTCAAATAACGCTGTAAGAGAATAATGCCGCACTAAATGAACACACAGTACTTGCATTGGATAAGTGTTTCGCCAGTAATAGCTGACTCTAGTATTTCATTAATAACATACATTTACTTTATTTATACGAGGGGCATACATCCCCCATTAGGGAGAATGGGTTACGGTTGGCCGGCCGTAAACCATTTATCGAAGGGTGTTTTCAAACGCGTATAAGTTTGGATTAAGATGGATAAATACGATAATATGCAATACTAATAATAATGATAATACAGTAATTGAATACGTTTATATAAATAACGATTCTAAAAAACGAAATGTACAAAAAAAATAATTATATTAGACAAACTCAAAGAAATCTAAATAAAACCCCTGTAGAGTCGCCCCTGGAATATATTTGTCGTGGCAAATTAAATTGCAAGCGGTGGTAGAAATGCTGCGAATTTCATTTATTCCCTAATTGTTTTATTGTAACAAACATCGTCCTCATTCATCCAAAAACTGTAACACTGTTCAAGAGTAGGTACTTTGGACGAGATTGTTCGTGACATTTCTAAATCCCGAGGGACTAACGAGAATGGAACCTTGTTAACGAAGTTGTTAAGTAGAATAAAGTATAAAAGTCGACGAGATATCTTGTCAGTCATGAATTTTCAATATCAAGAAACGAATAATTTTATTGAAATGGTACAAAATTTAACGAGCTTCTTCCGATTCGTCTAAGATTAAGTTAAAGTGATATTTATACAGCGCGTCCCGTAAGTAAGTACCGAAAATCAGGGAATGTAAATACAATTTTTCTGTAACTTCTTTAATTTGTGAGATACAGGATGATAAAGAGTGCAGAGGAACAGTATTAATTTTGTCAAATTTTAATTTAATTTTAAGTGGAGTAGTACCAGGGGTTCGTAAACTTTTATTGTGCCATATTCTTGAAACACGCTGTATTTTGTCTTTAATTCCAATTTGATGCTTACATGAAATTATTGACCATATATACAGAACGCGGCTAAATTATCGAACAAATTCATTATTTTGCAAACAAAATCCAGAAAGAGGTCGATTTTTTTAAATTGAAATGTGGTTCTTGTAATACCTCATTTGAAAGGTGTTTTTATAATGTATTCAGCAGTATCATGTAGTATGTATGTATATTGGGGTGACATTCACTGAGACCTAAAAGATTGTACCTCCTTGCTTCTGCTTAGTTCCTGAGGAAAGTCTCAGAGACTAGTAGCTCCTTCAGTCCTATTTCCCGGAGGAATTTTAGGATATCTGCAGGTTGCAACTTAGGTAAATGTCCCTCTTCTATCCAGTAATCTCCTAGGTGTTGTGCCTTAGGATGTGGATGTATGTATGTATGTATGTGGATGGAGTCACAGAATTTACATTCTTTTTTCTCCACTATTTTGAGCATTTTCAGGTGCCCATTCAGGTGACAATGTCCCATTAGGATCCCTGTTAAAACTCTTAGTGCAGTTTTACTTTCACTTATGCATCTAGTTGATCTCAACATGTTGTAGTTCCCAGAAGAATCTTTGATTGTCTAAGTCCTACTAGATCTTTCCAATGGTCAGATCTTCTCTTTTTTCCGGCTTTGTCTATTTCTTCCAATATTACATTGGAGCTGATACCGCACATGGGTTCCGGCCCCCAAAAGTGTGTTTCAGTCCCCCTCTTTGCTATTTCATTTCCTTCTATTCCAGTGAGTCCTGGAATCCACAGTAAGGTGAATATAGTGATCATTGAGTTTGCCTAGGTATTCCCACCCCATTTTGGAACTGATTATGCAAGAGAGCTCAGTGCTTTAATGGCTGCTTGACTATCCGACATCATGATAATCCTTTTGCCTTCTATATCCTTCATCAATATTGAACTGGGCACAATTTCTTACGGCGTGAATTTCCGGTTGAAAGATACTTGGGGTTTTTCCCAAGCTTTCAGAGTATTTGGTTCCTGGCCTGTACACTCCTATCCTAGTTTTTTTTTATTGCTTTTGAGCCGACTGTGTACCATTGAATGGCATTCTTTCCAAGTCTGGTAATGGTATTTGGATCTCATTCCTTCTTGTTGCTTAATTCCGTCACGAATTTCTTTGAAAAGTTATACGTTTTCATCATACCATCTTGTGGCATGTCCCAGGTCTTCTGATTTCTAAGAAGTGAGGAGGTGGTTTTTTTTAATGATTCTCTCTCTACCTAATCTGTATCTCCTTGTTTCTGCAACACTTTCCACCACCATATGTATGTGAGGTTGAGAATCACTTCCATGACTGCCGTTGGGCATGTTCTCATTCTTCTGTAATGCACATACAGGCTAGTCTTTTATTTTTGGAGAGGTTTTCTCTCGTCGTCTATAGGCTAGTTCTACTACTCCACACAATGGTTCTATAGTAGTGATAATTGGTCTAACTATGTCAGTGTAAATCCAGCTCAGGATTTTTGGGTTGCACCCCCAATTTCTCCCTGCCAGATTCCTGCACACCATTAGAGCCATTTTTGCTTTGTATATAATCTCCTTTTCGTGTTTGTTCCACAGGAGTTTTCTGTCTAGAATCAATCCTAGATACTTGACTTCTTGTCTCCATTCAACCTCGCTCCCATCAAGTTTAATGGTTTTGAGGTTGAGTTTCCTTTTCTTAATGAAGGCTATTAAGATGGTTTTGGTGGGGTTGATGTTAAGTAAGTAAGCTATTTGTATAGTTCAGACCCTTTTGTACGATGTCACAAAGGGTGTTTTCGAATTTTCCCCTGGCTGACAATATCATCGGCATATCTTTGGCAGGATATTCCGAGGTCAGTCAAATCACACAGGAGTTCGTCAACCGTCAGGCTCCACATTAATGAGGATGCTACTCCTCCCTGTGGACATACTTTAGTTGTACAGATGGAGACTGATGATGCTCTAGTGGTGAGCAGTCCGACATCCATTTGGATGTTGGGCTGTCTACACCTCTTCTATTTAATGCTCTTTTGACATCCTCATGAGGAGTATTGTCAAAAGCTCCTTCTATATCCAGACACGCACATACTACGGCTTCTAGAGCATCTCAGATATCTTCCGTCGGTTGTATTAGTGCAGTCTCCGTAGATCTGCCTGACCGGAAAGTAGCAGCAGTATCATACTTAACTGACTAATGCTTATACAGGGAAAATAAAAAGTAATTTAATTTGATCAGAGAATAAATTCACAATAAACGAACTGCAATATTAAATTAATTAATACATTGCAACGAGTTATTTTTTTGTTGCAAGTTTAATTTTTTATTTTGTTCCGTAATATATTTTATTTTGCCACTAGGGTGTATATAACTCGTTACTTTACAACCCTTTCTACTGCCGCATTGATTTATTTTTTTTTGTTGTTATTACCGTTGTATATTTTAGTATAAGTCCGAGTTACGCAAATCCAAATTCTACCATACACAATTTATTCATTTCCGATATTTAAATTTTTCAACTGAAAGGACGCCCGGTATATACAACATTTTAATTTAAACGAAAGCCGTCTAGTATAGATACAAGTTTTTGTCGAAACTAGATAGATATCACGTTTTAATTCCCACACCAGAATTACGGCCGAAGAATGTAACTAAAATTTTGGATATAAATTCGGAAACAATTCATTTTTGGTGGCTTCTTATTCGCGCTCCGATTTTCATTCCGTCTGGCTTCTGATTCGCGCTCCGATTTTCATTCCGGCTCTAAAAGTAGTGATTCTCCGTTCAACGTTCTTCCGAAAAACCGAAAAACCGTAGTGCGAAAAATTTTGTGTATTCCGTATTCCGATTGTGTGTAAGCTGTATTTAACAAGGTAAATCATTTTTACAAATAAACTGTGTATTCGAAACTTTCCGTATCGCCGCTTATTATTAAATTGTTGAAAGTATTCTTTGAAAATTTTCCGACCGGCTATTTTTTTTCTTTTGTTGTTGAACTGAAATTTGGTTTTTTTATTTTGTTTCTTTTATCTGAAAATAAAGATTTGTCAAAGGTAATTTGATTTCGAATTTTTATTTACTGCGTTTATTATATATTAATTAACTGATATGAATTATTAGTGGATTCTCGAATTATTTTATGCTTTTGGTTGTCAGTAGTTTTAAATTAAATTAATATCCAAGTGGATTAGGTATAATATTTTAATATTATGCTAGTACGAATATTTTTACTCTGTGTGTCGATAGTTGGGTACCGTTTAACTCGTGGGAAAATATTTTTTTTTTGGAATAATTGTTACCGGCTTTAGTAGATTCAAGGGTTAATCAGACTTGGAAGAGGCTTAGCCACAATTTGTTTGATTTCCCGGCAGATCTAAATCGTTCTTCTCCCGTTTCGTAGAATCATTATTTATTTTTTTTTTCTCTTATTGTCGGAATAATAGTTGCCGGTTTCATTTGGATTCAAGGGTTAATCAGACTTGGAAGAGGCTTAGCCACAATTTGTCTGATTACCCGGCAGATCTAAATCGTGCATTAGGGACCCCGTAAAACCCGGTAGATTTGAACCGTATTTGATAACCTGACCGTTAAGTCCGTTAAAATCCCAGATATAGGTAATACATAACTCATTTTCTTTTCCCGGTTAATGTGTTTGTCACTAAAAGGAATTATTCGTAAAATAGACCACAGAGTATTAATAGATCAGTTTTGAATTTCTATTATTTTCATTTTTAACCGCAATTTATTGATTGGAGAACCAAGATTTGGCTTTTCCAGATTTTCACTAGTTAGTTAAATTTAATTCAACAAGACCCCTGGAATTTTCCGTAACCTCCATCTGAGGCTATCTGGAACTCTTGACGCTAAGGGTCAAGGGGCCGTGGAGCAAACCACGTTAATAATCTGGCGCCCGAGATTTAAAAACCCGAATTTTGCATCAAGGGTGTCCATAGTGACGTGTTCTTGTGGCAGGAGCCACGTGTAAGAAGGGAGGCACGTTACAACATAATACTTTTCAGCTAAATTAAATGCTCAAAATGCCATCCACCGGTCTCTTCACAATAAGCAAATCGACGAACACATTCTTCTTGCACATTACGAACAACTTCCGGAGTAATTCTATAACTTCGTCTCTAATTCGGTTTTGCAACTTCTGTAGATTTTTTAGATAATTTTCTGCAATTCTTCATACAGATTGCGAAAAATCTTATCTCGGCATACGATTTACACAAGTACGACAAGGATAATATGAACAACACTACTTGAAAGAGAGAGAAGAATTGTTCGCACACGCCCATCTAGATGGGTAGGTTAGTTAGTTGAACTCGCTACAACACACCATTCAAGATTTTTTACTTTTTATAAAACTAAATACAAAAAAATATTGTAAAAGAAAAGAAGATTAACTCATGGACGTACTATACAATTTTCAAAAGGAATTCATTAATTCGTAAAAATTTCCATCTGCCATGGGCGCAAGAAAAATCTTTTGTAAGGGGTTAATTTATTTATAAAAAATAAAAATCATATGCGTACGATAAAATTCTTAAAAGGGGTTCGTTTAATTGTGCTTTCACTTCTGACTATTCTGCCCATTCATTTTGAAGAAACAATGAATTAGAAGCAGGTAGTATTGGAATAAACAATAAATATTCAATAAACCGAAACATCCGTTCATCCTTTATTTTTACTAAAGAAAGCCACGTGTGACGAATTTCACTCTTCAAATTTACCAAATATTGACCAGTACCTGAAATAAAATCGGGACGAAATCATGCCGCCCATTAACGGTTGGTAAATTTATAAAATTAACTAAAAATAACGTCATCGTATTTTTAACGTAAAAATACCATATATCAAAATTTGTTCAATTTAACGAAGTAGTTATCTGTAATGAAGATGCTTCTCATATTACGTCTTACGTTCATCTGAAAATGAAGGAAATGAAAATTTCTTTTTGAAGTCTTAGAAATTGCATTTAAAGTTTTATGAAGTTCCAAGCAAACAAATATAAACGCATAACAGGTAATGTGATTGCGAGCCGTAGCAGTTTAAAAAAAAAGAGCAATCTGTTTAAACTGCAAAGTTTTAATTCCTCATAAAACATTTTCAACTCAAAAGAAACGGAGGATCTATGTAGAAATGTTTTTAAAATAAATATGTCGATAAGGGTTAATTTGATGAAGATAGTAAACGCTGATAGTGAAGCTTGTTTGTAAAGATATAGATAATATGTCTAGGTAAGAGCATCCGATCTAATAAATCAGGAATCTGTTTACAAAGAGATTTCCAATTAATATTAAAGCAATGTTAACGTAAACATGTAAAAGACTACTTAAGTGAGATAAAATTTTCTTTGTGAACGGTGAATGAAAGAGAAGCTCGGTTTCCTACTTTTCTGAATACCACAGACGATTTTCCACCTAAGCATGTAACTTTAATACGGTCGCTTTTATTCAAATGATTTATCATAGGGTGTGGAAAATAAACATTTGGTACTTATTATTTTCAGTTGAATGAATATGATTTTAAAAAATTCCTTTGATTATAAAATCTAACCTTATTTATAAAACAGTATTTCTTTCCGGAAAACGGCAGAGAAAGAAAATAGAAGTTTGAACTGGAAACAATCTTTGTAACATCTCGGTGGAACATAACAATGGTAAATATTTGAAAAGGTCCATTTTTGTGATCTTCAAGAGTGATGAACAGATTGGCTTTGGTAAAGATTTTCAATTTGTCTTGATGCTTTTAGAAAACCAATACGTCTTTTACTTTCGAATTAAATTTCACAGTTCCACGTCGGTGTTAATTTTGTTACAAACATGCAACTGGACAAAAATTAGAACGTGTGGGGCTTTAATTTTCTTTTTCGTTGACCATTTATTAATTTCGATATTATTGAATTATTTTATTTAAAAAAGGATGCGTTAATGGACGCACTCTTTTTGTGATTTTGACGTTTTGATGACATTTTGATATAGACAATATACCAATATTATTATGGATATTTTCCAAGTTGTTTGAAGTCATTTTGATGATATTTTGATAGGCTCGCTATTAAGCCTCTTTGAGCAATGTTTAAAAAGTATGCCAGGAAGACAGGCTCCGTGTAATTGGTTATATTTATTTCAATACACCAGGTATCAAATTCATTATAGATTTTTTCGTAAAGACTTTTAGTTGGTAACAAACTCGAACATGCATAGTTTGCACTCGCCAACACTGCAGCAGGTAATTCAGCAGGGTTTTCTAACTATAATTGCACAATTACGAATTTACAAAAAAAATTTCAGTGACAACTTTTTTGAAAATTCGCATTTTATATTTTTCAATGATAACTGAGATTTTTAGCCAATGTGATTTTTACGTGAAATTGAAAATGTATTGAGTCAATGACATTCTACGTCATTGGTATGGAGTTGACATTATTATCTCCTGATAGTCTTTGTGGAAAAGTGAATTTTGTCATAAAAAAAGAGTTTACGGTCAACGAAAAAATATTGTAATCAACTCATTTGTTAATGGGCGATTAATAAACTCAACTATTAAAGGCACTCAGTCGCTATCGCTCGTTCGTGCTTTAAACAGTTTCGTTTATTAATCGCCTTCATTAACAAACTAGTTTATTAAATAACTATAAATCCTTACAAATTAGCGTTTCTATATTGCATAAATATACGGGCGATTATAAACTGGGCCGATTATCATGCAATACTCACTAATGTCTATGTAATCTCGGCCGGTCAAAATTGATTCCAGGTATGTAAACTCGGCCACCTCAATTCCAAGAAAGTGAAAGTTTTCATGACACTTTATTTGAGGAACATTACTTGCCAGAATTTCACTTGTCCAACTATTAATTTGTTAACCCTCCTTTACACGGGTGAGGCCTCTCAATCCATACCAAAATGAAACAACGCTGTAGAATTAATTTTTTCATTAACAAAGCTGTTATCTCTTGTATCTTTCATACATAGTAAAGTATTTTTGTGCAAAATTTGTTTGAAAAAGCTTAATAAGTTTTTGAGTTATATCCGTGTTTGTCCTCTTAGGCCTCACCCGTCTAAATGTGTAATTAATTTATATCACCATTATGAACGCCCGCTATGTGAAAGTAATCGATACAGAGCTTCCAAACGGTCAGGGAGACTCTGTAATTTCCATAAATATCTGTACTTCCCCTAAATAATCTGTACTCCCCCCAAAAAGGTTCTCCGATTGTGGGCTGTGTGTACCTAGAAGTGTTAGAGCTATGGCTGCAAAATATGCTGGAATAGTTTTTGAACACCAACAAGATCCTGCTCCAAACAAGAGAGGCTACTGCAAATACTGCAAACGAAGAAAAACCAAGCATTTTTGTAAATTTTGTAAGAGTTGGCTCTGTATAGAGCACATAACGGCTTGTTGTAGGGAGTGTCCTATTCAAAATACATTTGTTTTTTGAAAAACTTAGATTTCCTGTAAGTTGGAACCAATTCGGACCGGTAGATTTCGAGAAATTGCAAAAAAGTGAAAAAAAAGTTGTTTTTATTTCATTTTTTCAAAATATCTCCGAATTAGCTGAACCGATCGACCTCAAAAACTAATCAGCTCTTAACCTTAAAAACCCGCATCGATCGCCACCAAGTGCCTCAGAATCGGTTGATGTGTTCGTGAGATATCGTTGTCGAAAAAAATCGAAAAAAAGTGTTTTTTTGTAATAACTCCGAAATGTTTCATCAGATCAATTTTTTTGTTCCAAATTTTTTATAGAGCTCAAAAACTACATCGATCGCCGCCAACCGCGGGAAAATCGGCTAGTTCATTAAAAAGTTATAGCAGTTTGAAAATTAAAAAAATCGTGTTTCATCGAACTTTGATAAGACTTTTGAGCTCGAATAGATTTATCTTTGAGCTCGGAGAGCTCAAAATAACACAAAAATTAAATTTTTGAGCTCGAAGAGCTCAAAAACATCGCAGCTACCGACAAAATCGCATGCGTTAGAAAATTGAATTTAGCGGGAAGTTGCAGGGATGGCCTTTAGGGTCAACCGATTTCCAGATTTTTTTTATATCTTATGGGTCGTAAGTTATTTGCATTAAACAGAAAATTTTCTTAAATAATCATAATTTTACTGTTTATAATTAATTATATTGCTGGAATAATTGAATTTTTGATCTGATAATTGTTTTTTAATTATAGTTAAATCGATTACTGAGAAAGTTTTTCCTTTTTTGAACAAAGAGTACTGATTTATATTATTTAATTCTTAGAAATCCGTTCAAATCAGGTCAACACGACCGATTTTATATATTTTATATATTTAATATGACAGTACTAACTGTATCAATTAAAAATTCCTTCAAGATTGAAATTTTATTTATTTATTGACGGGCTAGAACCCATTAAAATACAATAATTGATACACTGAAAAATAGAATAATAAAAAAAAGAAAATATATATATATATATATATATATATATATATATATAAAAAAGACCATAAACTTATAGGTACATTAAATAACACATAAGATAAAGCACGTATCACTTACAATAACAACTAAAAAAACTAAAAATATTTGTAAAAATTACAAATTTGGAGTTGTCGGCGAAACTCAGAAGAAGATGTAAAGAAATCAAGATCCAATCGATTGGCCAATCTTGTGGACCTGGGGATGAACGAATTATTGCGATAATTAGTATAGTAGTGTGGTTGTGAAAAAGTAACACTATTTCTAGTAGATCTAGTTGCTGCGGAAAAACCAATATTCAACAAAAGAGTAGGACAATCGAGAGAGACTATGTTGAATAGAATGAAAAGATCCTTGCAATTCCTTCTGTAACGAAGAGGCTCCAAACTGGGAATGCAGTTCATGGTAATTTAAGTGGTAGGTGTTAACAGGATGAATTCCAGATTTATAGGAAATGAGTCTTAGAAATTTTCTTTGTATTTGTTCAATGTTGTGAATATGGTTGGTATAGAAAGGATTCCAAAGAAGATGCATATTCAATAAGAGGTCTAACAAGGAAGAAGTAAAGTATTCTAAGATATTGCACGTTTCGAAAGTCACAAGTTATCCTTCTGATAAAACCAAGCATCCTTAATGTCCTAATAATTGAAGCATATATATGGGGCCGAAAAGAAATAGTAGAGTCAATCATAACACCAAGATCTTTAACTTCTGACACATTAATAAGAGGTGTTTGGTTTTTGTTGTAGATAAAAGCAATAGGGTGACGCTTTCTACTAAAGTTAATAAACTGACATTTTGCTGGATTCAGTTCCATGCCACCGAGATAAATTGTCCAAATCTGCTTAAAGATTCTGACAATCCTCTAATGAAAGTACATATACAATTTTAGATCATCAGCAAAACATAAGAATTGAGAGTTTATAAAACAGTTGTGGATGTCGTTGACGAAAATGTTGAACAAAAGTGGTCCTATGTGTGATACTTGGGGAACACCTGAAGGAACTACAAAGCCAGATGATAAGAAGCCACACACACGGACTATTTGAATACGGCCAGTAAGGTAACTTTGAACCCAGTATAGGAGACTACCATTAACACCCATATTATTAATCTTTTGAATCAGAAGGCCATGATTAACTTTATCAAATGCCTTGGAGAACTTGATAACCAGAGTCCAAGGCACTTGAAAGATAGTCTACATATGTAAGGAGATTAAGCTCAGTTGACTTCCCTGAACGGAAGCCAAACTGCTGGTTAATGATATAAGGATCCAAACGTTTCGTAAGGATTTTAGTAACAATATTATCTAATAATTTAGGAATTACGCTCTGAATGCATATCGCTCTATAATTGGATATGTTTGATTTTTCACCTGTTTTGTAAGTAGGAACGACGAAACTAGTTTAAGGGAGTAGTTAAAAATTATATGCAAGGGGCGAGACAATACAAAATTACAATATTTTAAAATAGAAGGAGGGATGCCATCCGGCCCAGGACCTTTATATACATTCAAACCACAAAGATGTTCATATATTTCAGAGATAGACACACAATACTCAGAAGCATTCAAAGGAGTAGAAGATATATAACCATAGCTAGGACAGGTCTTATCAGAATAAACAGAGCTAAAATAATCTTGAAACAGGTTAGCTAAATCGATTCCCACAGGATATTTGACATTGTTGAGGTACATTTCATCAGGAAGTGTATTACATTTTCTTCTGGAATTCACAAAGTTCCAAAACGATTTTAAATTAACACCAACAGAACATTCAGTAAGCCTAATATAATCGTTATAGTCAGTTTTAGACCTGAGCTTACACCGAGAACACAGCTGAGAGAATTCCAAATAATCAACAGTAGATCCTGTTAGTTTGAATTTCAAGTGAGCTTGCTTTTTCAAATATATGAGATGTTTTAGTTCTGATGAGAACCATCTGGGGAATTTTCTGGATGAAACTTTCTTAACAGGTACAAAAGTGAGTTAGATCCATTATGAACAGAGTTAATTTGAAACAGATTATGGTAGGCACACATATTAGAAACGGTATACGTAGCATTCACTTCATCAGCTCTGGTACCAGGGGGTGAAATAGCTTCTGAACAAATATTTGAGTCAGACCATACTGCTTTAGGTAAGTTGAAATCACCCAGAATGCAGATCTGAGCATCAGGATACTTTTCAGAAATGACGTCTAGGTTCTCAGTAAAGGATAAATAATCTTCAATAGGGGAAAGTAGAAGGCTCCAATTATACATTTGTTCCTAGTATTTCCAACTAGAACAAAAACATGTTCAGTTTCTTCTGATGACTACAGCAGGCTACTAGTTATATTTCTTAGTCACTGCTATAATAGCTCCACCACCTCTAGTTGCAGGATTAGTGAGTGCAGATCTATCTCGCCGATAAATATTATAATTATCTAATCCAACTTCAGCATCTCCACAATTATCCGATAGCCAACTTTCAGTCAAAACAATTATTTCATAGGAATTAGTAGCTGCGTTTAATGATAACTTGTTCAGTATTCTCCTCAAACCTCGAACATTCTGATAATAAATAGAATTTGATCGCAATTTGCTAGAAGCTGAAGTTGGGCCAGGATTAATCAGTTTTTTGGGTTGGCTTTAACAACTATTTTATAACACCCATTCAAAAATTTGATAGTGAGATTATTTTCGCCGTTCTCTTGACGTCTCTTGAGTTCTTCTTTTAGTTGTTTTTCAAGTTCCCTTTGACTGCTCGTAAGCTCGTAGTTGAAAAAGATCTTTCTACCCCAGTACGTTTCCTAATGATATTTTGAACATCAAAGGCGGAGTTAAACATAACTTTTAGAGCACGAGCTCCCTTAGTATTACGCCTTCCAACCCTTTGAAGACTAACTATAGAAGGAGGTGTTACAGCTATATCACGCAAAATTTCAGATACCTTGTCCCGATCAGTATCCGTTTCTGGTAAATTGAATATCATCAAATTGCTAGATCTCTTCTGTCGCTCGTAGAATTCTGAAAGCAGCTCTTCAGACATTGCGGTAGAAGAAATGGTACCAACGTTGATCTGGGAAGCCTTCAGGTTCTGTAACTCATTTCGTAACTCATCAACAATTTTGATTAGCTTCGGGGCCTGTAAATAGCCTTCCTGACAGTCTTTGCAGTGAAAGCGTAATTGACGAGGGCCTTTGAGATCCATTACACATTAACACTTTTTATGCAAAAAGTGCCCATAACTATCACAAGCGATCAAGTTAGCAGTATCGGATACAACGCTATCACAAATGAAGCAGCAAGTTCTTGAAGACATCGCTATTTAAATGGATTAAAAATAAATTGGTCGCAACCTAAAGAATTTCTGATAATGAGCTTGATACGGACATAAACAGATATTTTGAATACTGCTAAATATATATTATAGAAGGATTTTTTATTTTTCTCATACCAATACTCACAGGAGGTTATAACCACTTCATCCCACCGACGAAACACTTTTTAACTTTTGATTTGGCCTATAAACTAAATTACAAACCACGCGATCGAACAAATTTAGGAAACAGTGTGTATCAATTGCACATTTAGGTAAAGTTATAAAATATAATTATTCCATTAATATAATTAATTATAAACAATAAAATTATGATTATTTAAGAAAATTTTTAGATTAATGCAAATAACTTACGACCCATTAAAAATATAAAAAAATTTAGAGAGATAAATTATAGCCAATAAAACGCTCTACAAAAAATAACCCTAACACTTTTTCAGGATTTCAGATTGTAGCGTCGAAAAATTCAAAAAATGTCAAAATTTATTACTAATTTAATTTTAACCTTGAATAACGTTTAAAATGGTAAAAATATCAAAAAATTATAAGAGATATTTTTTGTAGAGCGTCAAGAATATAACTTAATAATTCCGAAGTCAAAGATTACAAAATAATTATTTTGTAATCTTTGCCGAAGTATTTTTCCATACGTGAGCTATAAAATTCCAAAGCACAAAACAATTTTGTTTCCATGTTAGGTATTTAAATGGAAAATAGAAATTATCAATGTGGTGCCGCTCTTAATGTAAATAATAACAGTTCAAATTTTTACAGTAATTTATTTTCATCATGTTCAACAATATTTTCCGTGTCTTCCTATTTTGTGACTAGACCCTTTTCAGGTAAAAATTTTCCTATTTTGCGACTCGAAAAATTGTTACCCCTAAAAGCCCCAGATACATTCCTATTTTGTGACTAGGATTACGGTGACAGGTTAAAATGTCAAGAAAACGATTGCTAATCCTACTCTCGAATTGCGGTTATTATCTTTAACAGGTTTTAATGATATGTCTTTTCTAAGAAAAAAATAAAATTTTATGTCTTTCTAGTTAAGGGGTAATTCGTTGAATTAAAATTGGTTTTTGTTAGTGGGGTGGGGCAAAAAGTAATATTATAAAGGTAAAAGTTTTAAAATTATTTTTAATTGTGTTAGTTTCGAGTTGATTTTATGGTGCACCGATTTTATAATAACGTTATGTTAAATGTTATGTTAACAACAAAAGTTAACTGAACTCCGCCAGACATGAAGCTTTAGGATTAGTTTCATTTAAAGCAAGGAGGGATGTTATATTGCCCAATCAAATTAAAGAACATTTTTTATTATTGGAAGATGGTGAAGACGATAAAATTTTAGCGTTTGCTTCAAGAAAATTTAAGCACACTTATTGAACAAAATGATTTTTTTTCTGACTGTTTACGCTTTACTACCCGATAAAAGTGAAACTACATATACCAGACTTTTTTCTTTAATTAAAAATAATGTACCAGGATGGGAACCAAAAAATTTTAAAATCAATTATGAAGTTGCAATCCTACAGGCTCTCGAAAATACTTTTCCGAATATAAATATATCAGGTTGCAACTTTCACTTCAACCAATGTTTATGGCGAAAAGTACAAGAAATTCGCCTAGCCGAATATAAAGAAAATGTAAAAGTCAGAATGCACATAAGGAAATGTGCTGCCTTGGCCTTCCTCCTGATAGAGTGGACGACGGTTGGCTGTGGATCATGGAGAAAAACGAAGACCTCCCACTTTTACAGATATTTAACGATTATTTCGTAGAACAGTGGATGGATTATAATATTTTTTCTACAACTGCTATGAAAAGTGACGTATTTCTCTTACCTTACATAATTTCAAATCCAAATATTGCTTACGCACTTTGCCCACGCCACATACATTTATATGGAGAATCAAATAAAATCGACAAAAACTTGTAGGCTGCTGTCATCTTTAAATACCTACTTAGTTGTCACAAAATTGTCAGATTATATTAGAAGTTTTTAAATTCTAAAATGACGTTCCGGGTTTGACCATACAAAATTGTACAAATTTCACCATCAACTATAATTTTAAATAAAATTATTCAACTGTTTAGAGATAGGATACTTTAGTGTTATTTTTGTTTTACTAATCATAAAAAGTTACTTTACTTGTAACATGTGCAACATGTGGGGAAAGTACTTTTCTCACTTGTTGCACAATATACTATTTCAGATGGTGTGTTTGCTATAAACAAAGACACCGAACAACTCATTTCTTGGAAGGATCGCACAGTCGTTTAAATTCAAAAATTGAAAAAATACATCCAAATATTTTTCAACTCCTCCAAGCCGTAAAGAATGAAGCAATGTATTATGATAATCTTCATAATCAGATTGAGCTACACATGACTCCCAAACGTAGAAAAACTAAATATATTAAAGTAGAAGAACAAATTCGACGAACTGTAGAAGACTTGGTTGAGAAAAGAATTGATGTTGGCCGTTGCTCAACAAATTTATCATTTATTATTAACGTCAAAAAATAATAGTTCAATACTATTAACGCTTTACAAAATTAATTTCCAAAGACCGTCCACTAAGAAGCAACAACTACTTCTCGGGCTATATGCCCCGACAGACATTGAATTACACTTCTAATATGCAATAATTTTATTATTATTATATTTTATGATTATGAAATTGTGGATGTAGTATGTACCTATTTATTATAACTTTTTAACTATTTAAAAATAGTTTTTTTATATTGCGAGTTTAATTTTAAAAAAATGTTTACACTTATTTTTATGGTGAGTATATCAATCAATAACTTTTCCAGTAACTAATAATATTAGGTATTCGTAGCGAGAAATTGCCAAATGTAACGTTAATTTCGTTCACTTTACTTCCCTCTATTGAATTAATAAATTATCGTATGGGCGGCGAATAGCCAGTCCTTTCTCATACCCAACACCGAGAAATGTTCCCAAGGCTGAATATATTTGCTGTGGACGAGAGTCGAAATCAACGTTTCTATGCGGGTTGATCGAGGTCCGTCTGTAGTGAAAATAGTCACTTCTATTTTGAGATTCCCACTTCGACCTCGTGTCTCTTCTTCTACCAATTATAAATTAAATATGAATCAAGAATTCACTACTGAAATGTAAATTCCTTTCCTAGTCAAAGCGTATGAGCGTGACATGAACATGAGACGTAAGTCTGTTATCTTTCACATGATTTCGTGTATTTAAACAAGTGGCAAAAGGTTTTCATTCTTCTTTCCTGTGAACATGTGCTATTGAAGCCTTTCTAGCTTATCGTATCTTATCTCTAAGAAGTGCATTCATCTGAGTGCACTTTTTTTTTACCTGGACCAAACCTTTACCTGGGACACTTTACCTGGACCAGCTCTTTACCTGGACCCAGAAAATTCACCTGGACCCAGACACTTCACCTAGACCCAGAAACTTCACATGGACCCAGAAACCTGAAACCAGAACTTTACATGGAATTTCAACAAGGACTCTATCTGTCAAGGTCTTTATCTGGAACCAGGACTCTATCACTCTAGGAAAGTAACATCCATATATTTCATCGCTTCTTCAACTCTTCAACATAGAACAACCCAATTAAAACCTAGTCATTTTTTTTTCCTGTTTATTGTTTTTTTTTAAAAAGTCAATATACAACTTGTAAATTTAATAACGTTGTTCATAAAGTTTATTTTCCCTTCCAATCTTACAGGATTTGTCGTTATAATGCTGATGTGAATAACAAATAAGCTAGTATTATTCAGGGTGGCGCCCACTTACCTTTCTTAGTTTTCATAATTTACCTTCATCTAATTTCAATACCTTAAATAAATTTCAAGTAGGATTACCCGAGAACCGGTAAGACTACTCTCTGAATTTGTACTAGTTTGGTCTCAGAATCTACACCAGAGGTGCTCTCTAAACTGAGTAGCCGTTGCACATAGGATTATGATTTCATTTATTCTAGTCACAAAATGGGAATTTTTCTGGGGCCTTTAACAGGTAGAAATTTGTCGAGTATCAAAACCGGAAAAATTTTACTTCTAAAAGCTCTAGTCACAAAATAGGAATACACCATATTTTCAGTAATATTCAAGAAAGAAAAAATTATCGATTTCTAGTGTTTCTAAAGTAATCTGAAATATTGTTGTGGGCGATTTCGTCATCCAATTTTAGTTAAAATGTGTAAATTTTTTGCGTTTATAATTTATGAAGCTTCACACTGTATACTTAATTTAAAACATTCATGGTTAACGTAATATCTTTATCGCTGTTTTCTCCCGAACCTACACTATAGAACAAAAATGAAAATGTTCAAAAAGTCGTTTGTTTGAATTTTTAAACATTTTTCACTCGCAATAAGTGCCTATATATCTCTTTTACTTTCGACACGATGATATTGCAGGATATATTTTTTAATTATCTATCCTGTCCTTCCGAGAGAAAGGACACGAGCACAGTAATTACTGTGCAGCAAAAATTTTATTTAATTTTTCAACAGCGTAATGGAAAACTTCAGGTTTAACTGGGATACCGGAATTTTTTCAAATTACCATGTCTACTCTATTCACGATTATCTTAATACTTGCTTTTGACATTTTAATTTTATCTTTTAATTGATTTCAAATGAAATGTTGATTTAAATTCAACACAATAAATGTGCTGCTATTCTGAGAGTATTGGAGAATCGAAAAATTATATAAAATGACAATTCTGCCACTGACGTGGAATGTAGGAAGGAAAAAATGTAACCATCGTTCACCTTGTTGACTACACAAGTACACGCTCGGTCAAGATTTTCAAGAACAAATATAATTGAAAATTTGAGTTTCTTTAGATCGTCTATTATTATCCTACATCTATTCTTCAAAATAATCTGTGGTATTTAAACTCCAACTGACCTAAATTTTCTTATTGTTTCAGTATGTCACGGAAAAAATGGGAGGAGCGGAAGGTACAAAACTGGACTTGGATTTCATGGACATGGAAAGGGTGAGTGTAATAACTAATAAAAAATATTGAATTTAAATTTTTTTAATAAAACTCTCGATGTTCTTCGACAAAAGGTGAGATTTTTGAATTTGATATTATTCAATTTTAAATTCGATTGATAAATCTTAATGAAAAAACTATGAATTCAATGATTCATGGGATTTATTTCCTATCTTCCACATCCATTATATTAATGCAGAATGTTTTTTATTATCTTTTATTTCACAGGAAATATTATATTATTTCTTCTTTTCGTTGGTCTCACATACAGGGCTGAGATAAAATATAAAACCAAGTAAATATTTTCAAAACGAAAATAATGAGTTTAACCGGAAATAATCTCTACTTTCTTAATTTAAATGGGACACCCTGTAGACTTTATTCCCTCCCTATACAGGGTGTCCCAAGATTTTTTTGCAGGCTGTAACATTAAATAATTATCCACTTGAGTACCCTCACTGTGATACACCGTTAAATTTGAAATAAAAAGCTAAGCTTGATCCCCCCTTCCATTGAATTTTTTTCATTGCGATGACGTCCCTGCTTCTATGATGACGTCACAGATACTCTGTATACCTCGGATGAAATTACTGTAGGTCCCAAAAAGATTACCCAATTTTCAAATAAACCTATTCGTTAATTCCTGAGTTACAGCCTGTAAAAAAATCTTGGGAAAATTTGAAAAATTCAAGCCTTCATATACCATTTTTAAATATTACAAAATTGTGATTTAAAAAGCGTCAGTGCAAGGCAGAAGCTTCGATACGCTTTGTTTAGACATTTGACAGAGATTGTATTTGAATGATCTTTTTTTCAGAAAACGGACGTCACGGTAGAATTGGTAGAAGAGCTACAGGTTAAAACAAAAGAGTTCCTACAGCCGAACCCTACGGCACGAGCCAAGATGGCGGCAGTAAAAGGTATAAGTAAACTTAGCGGTCAAGCAAAATCTAATACTTATCCCCAACCAGAGGGTGTACTAGGAGACTGTATGCTAACGTATGGTAAGAAATTAGGAGATGACAGCCCTTTCGGACTGGCCTTAATCGAAATGGGCGAGTCTCTAAAGCAGATGGCGGACGTTAAATACTCACTCGACGATAATATTAAACAAAACTTTTTGGAACCTCTACATCACCTACAGACTAAAGACTTAAAAGAAGTAATGGTAAGTTTTTAAATTATAATAATTATACAAATAATATTTATTTAATAAATACATGGAAAAAGGTTTAAATACAAAAAGATAAAAAGGAGGAAAATCTTAATCCACTTCTTTTGATAATATTGTTGCGAGGTCACCAACTCAAAGCCGGCCCTGTCTCTCGACTATAAATTTTGGCAAATGCACTCCTTTCGAGAACATTCTGGTAATACGTTGTGTTTACGCATACGACGGGCGTAGAAGTTCAAGAACTTTCCAGAATTGATCAAGACTATATATACGCGTGTTTTTGAGTGAGTTGGAAATTAGTGAAACAAAGACAAAGAGTTAGTTCACAGACAGTTTACAGAAGTTCTTAGTAATCGGACAGTGAATGAAATAGTGAATTATTTAAGATAAATAGTGTAATATTTATGTGGTAAAAATAAATTAGAACTATTATACCGAGTATAAATAAATTAGTAGACATTAAGTAGAGTGTGTATATAAATTAAGTTCAATAAATAAATCAATAGTGATTAGCCATAGTAGAGTGTATAATTTTATCCCACCCGTAAAAACTATTTAAATAAATAAGAAAAACGTTACAATACACACGGAAAAATAAATAAAAGCTTTGATGAAAAAAGACATCTATATTGTTACGGAGACGTGTAAACTCGGATGGTCCAATAAGAAAAAGAGTAAAGCCAAAATAAAGAGGAAGATTACTGAAAAAAAGTCATAATCTCGTTCATCTTCCGAGTCATCGCATAATGTAATGCTTTGTACGTTGTCTACTTTTCAAAAAATGCTCTCAATTTTTATTACTTGGTTGAATAACTTTCGTAATGTCCACTGCTCGGTACTTTTCGAAACCTTCATAAATCAATGTTTTAACGTACCTAGTTTGGTTTTGGAACTTTAGTTCTTAATAAATAAGTACCGTTTAACACTATTTCTATTGGGCTCAGTTCACAGTGGTAATGCGGAAGTCTTAAGATGTGAACATCAACGCGGTATTGTTCGTCACTGTGTGATCCCTGTACTTATTTTATTTATTCGAAAAATAATTTAAGGTGCACAAAAAAAGCTGGATGAACATTGCGAGTTAACATAATTGTAATTTTCACCTGTTGTTCTTCAATATAATATTGCGTTTTATTTCCAGCATCATCGGAAAAAATTACAAGGTAGACGACTTGACTTTGATTGCAAAAGGAGGCGGCAAGCTAAAGGTATAATTTTTCAATTAATTTTTTTTCAGAAAAAATATCTTTGTCTCTATGTTTGAGGTACGAAATGTTTGGAAACAATATCCGATTACAATAGTTTTAAAATTAATGATAAATACGAAAATATTCAGTTTAATCTACCATAGTATGTGATAAAAAAACCGGCCCGAACGATATACAGGGTGTCCCAGGAATCTTTTCGTTTGCAGGACTTCCAAAAGTTTACTATTCAACTGAATTTACACACCTGTTCGTTCTGGCTTTACAACCACGTATTAGTAACGGACTTAAGATTTTGTCGGCTTCGCTTTACATCACTATATCTCTTGCTTGTACTATACTATAAATATTTTTAGCCCCTCTATGTGAGGGACACCCTGTATGTACTGTACGTAACGGAAGAAAATATTTTTTTCTTTTGTCAGTTGAAATATTTAACTCTTGTTACGCATGTGTAGAACACAATAGAGATGCGGTGATAAATATAACGAGATAACAGTGTTAGCTATTTACCAATTATTATGATGGACACGCCGTCCGAAAATAAAAATTTAAATTGTTGATCGCATTTATGGTAGTTTGAAATTTATAAGGTTATTTTTCCGAATGTTACTGGTAATTAGAACCACAATAAATTCTACCCATACATATCCATAAATAATATATAAAATATAATTTCACCGCATTTCAATTTAAAGTAGCCTAATCAGGATACGTAGAATGTTATACAGAGTAGATAACATAATACGTTTGCTTTGTTTATTGATATGCATTTAATTGAAAAAAAAAATTATTTGTGTGTAAATTGAATTAAAAAAATAGACAGAACCACTTTAAATTAATTCTTATTATTTGTTTGATATCAGAATAATTTTTTTTCTAACGTAGCTTATCTAAAGCGATTAAAACTCGTCAAAACTTTAGTTTGAGAAGGCCACGTATAAGGTGGCGTTTATAAGACAGTGTCACACGGGAAGAAATCAAAATCTTAAGGTTCGCGCGCACTAGACTGGCCTGGCCGGCAACGGACCCCGCCGTAACGGAACGCGAATTTATTTTTACCTGGTACGTAAATGAAACCGCGCGTACGTATCGGCAACGCCCCGGCCTACTTTTCCCGTTAGTCCGTTGCGGAGTGAAGTAGTGGGCGCTTAGTGGTCGACGAAAAGGACGTTATTTATCTCAAAATGGATGAAGAAAGGCTCATTTTGCTTGTCAGCGAGTATAGAGAACTATATGTTTTGAGTCATAAAAATTACTCAAATCAAGGAGTCAAAACTAATTGCTGGAAGGAAATTGGGTAAGCGATTTCATATGTCATTCTAAAATATTGAAAAAATTTCTCCTGATGCGTTATTAAATCCGGAAATAATTGCGTATGCACTTTCTGTCTTCCTTTTCCTGCAAATTTTCGCTTTTTCTTAGCATTTTCTTGATTACGTTCTTCTTCGCACATCAAACTAACAACTATTACGTTTACATCCATCTCCAACAAAATTTTTGTTGCGACTGGCTGGTGGCTGGAGAGATTTTACCGACTAGTGGGCGTAGGAATTAAGATTCGCATTCCGTTGCGGCGCGGTCCGTTGCCGGCCGAGCCGGTCTAGTGCGCGCCAACCTTTATGAAATAACCCAACCAAATATTCTGATTACCATTTTACTAATATAGTTTGTCCAAAATCAATTGCAGAAGTTAAAACACGTGTTCATCTCCTTTGCCGACCTTTTCCTTTGATTAGTTATAAAATATCCTCACGCAGGTGAACCTAATTAAAGGCCTAATAATAAAAAAAACTATGGTTATCGTATGTTGTATTTTTATTTAAATATAGTATTAAGGTAAATGTATACACATTACACAAATATCACACTTTCCGTTAAATACAAATCCACTGTTTCCTACCTCAATATAATCAGAAATACTGTTAAAAATTTGGCGGATATTTGAGATTAAAACGTTTTCCCAATTGATCTTGTTAATACGTTAAGTAAATCCACGTCTTATTTCTGTCACATTTCTTTTAAAACTGTAATTATTGGGGCATGTAGCCAGAGGAGTAGTTGTTTCTTTTTCCATAAAATTAACAGAAAAAATTGGGAAAAACAATAATCTTGATTGGAAAATAATTTTTTGAGTAGTATGTTGCTGGTATATTTGTAGATATTTAGAGATACCTAATCTTATATTGGAAACATAGTTCGGAAATACAAGCAATGTATTACGTTATACGCGCCACAAAACACATAATTCACACAACAAAAAGCATGTTACAATAATAAGCATGGTTTGTAGCATCTAAAGGGGGCCTAAGCCCTTATTCCAGTCCTATAAAAACGCAGGGAGCATCTCATGGTATGTTTAGTCAATTTCAGTTGCCCCTGGTATTCTAATTATCACCCTACACCTTGTATTATTTTTTTAATCTAGTATGTGTGGGACACTGCGACAGGTTGGTTCTTAAAACAAAATTTTTTATTTTGCGATAACATCGTTTTATATGAAAAAGTTTAGAAACTTGATGATATTATATGAAAAGAAGTTATGTGAACAATACATCGAACTTTTCACAAAATGGAAAACTGCGAAAAACTTTTTCGGTGTAAAGTTATCAACAAAAAAAGTTGATCTTTTTACGTACAACCAAAGAAAATTCGGGAGGAGTTATTTCATATGCCCAACATAGTTAGTTCTTCCTATAAAGTATCTTTTTATTGTCTCCATTTCTTTTAAAATACAAATGAGATGTTAATTATGTTTTCAACTTTAAAATAATACAGACCACAATTTTAATTTCTTCGGAAACAAGTGCCGTTTAGGTCAAAACTTTTTAGAGTTCTCCGAAAATTATGATTGAGGGTCATTCGATTCGGAATGGCATGTAGTTTTTTGAGAAAATTCAAGGGCCGCTCGCAAAAATTGCAAAAGTTATAAACAATTAAGTGAAAAAAAGGGGGTTTGGTTTTTTGCAAATATCTCAAAAACGATTTGAGATTTTTCAAATTTGAAAAAAGATTCAAAAAGAGGAGGAAATTTCCTAAAAAAAGTCCCAATTCAACTGTAGGACCAATATTTATAATTTTCCCAGAGGGTTGAAAATACGCCCAAAAACGGGTACGGGTACCTTTAATGAATAAATATTATTTAAACTTCTATTTAAACTGTTCCGAGAATAACCAATTATTATTTGTAAAAACGATATAGTTTTTTTTATTATCAAAGACCAAGATAAATAATGATTTAAAAAAAATGATTCCTTAAGATTAATTACAAGTGGTAGAAAAAAATTGTTAATCAACAAATCCGTTTTTAGGCAATAAAAATTTTTTTAAGAAACAGTTTTTTATGAATCATAATTTTCATCAAAGATTATGTTTCCGAAAAAAAATTTTAATTATCTTATAAACAAGCATTTGTTTATAACAATTTTTTAAACTATAGGAGATAAAAATGATTAAAAATCCTTTTAAGTAGCTTCTGATCATGAGAAAACGGATCAATAGTATTATTATAAAAAAATGTTATTTCTAATGTTTAATGAAGCTTTAAAATTTTTAACCTAAGTAAATTGTTAATAACAAAGAGAAAATTAACAATTTTTTAATTTTTCCAACGGGAATCTATTCTAAGGCCCTTGAAAAATAGCTCTACCAAAGGAAAAAATTCTCACTTATAATATCACAAGAGCTTGAATTATTTCCGGAAATTTTCTTGAGGGCACGAATATTTTTAGAAAATTATCATAATTTTCAAAATATAAGAAAATTTCCAGGAATAATTTAAGCTTGCGTGGTATTCGGTAAGAAAATTTCACACCATAATTTGGAAAAAAATTAATAATCCAACCTGACATTTTAAATTAATTTAATTTAATTTACGTTTTCAACTGTCAAAAAATTTCCGGAAATTTTTTTAGTTGCCCTGTATATTAGATTAAAATTTGAAAAAATAGTAGATTAAAATCAAAAAACGGTAATTTCTAATTTTATTGTTTATTTAGCTATAGTTTTTTCGCCATCAGGAGAGAGTATTAAAATTATCGGAAACCAGTAAACCATGGGCGTACATTTATAGAATTATATTTATGATAGTCTATAAATATTTACTTTAGACCCCTTGTCGCCGCCGGCCTATGTGGGCCACCGCTGCTGTATAGTTTGCATACATAATTAGGTTTTATTACTCTCTTCTGATGGCGACAGAACTTATAGTCAAAATTAAGGCATCTTATTCGTTAAAAAGTAGAGGTGTGAACTTTTCATATTAATACTTTAACAATTATCGCACTTGCAATGTTAATGTTCGTGCTACAAAAAATTGTTACTTAACTAATGAATAAGTAGTTGAAAGCGATAAAAAAATTTTACCGCGGATTATTGTTCATTGATCTATCCTGTAGGCGCCTGAATTTTTTCAGTTCTTAATTTTCATATTTAATAAGCTTAAATAATATTTATTCATTAAAGGTCCGAAGTGGACGTGGCTTGCGCAAGCCGGGGTACCCGTTTTCGGGCGTATTTTCAACCCTCTGGGAAAACTATAAATATTGGTCCTACAGTTCCGGGAGTTGGGACGTTTTCCTAGGAAGTGTCCTACTCTTTTTGAATCTTTTTCCAAATTTGAAAAATCTCAAATAGTTTTTGAAATATTTACAAAAAACCAAACCCCCTTTTTTTCACTTAATTGTTTATAACTTTTACAAATTTTGCGAGCGGCCGTTGAATTTTCTCAAAAAACATCTACCTACATTCTATTTGACCTAAGAGGCAATTGTTGACTAGACTAATACCGTTCAAAAGTTATGACCAAAAGTACTTTAGACAAAATTCACATTCCGCCCTGTATATTAGTAAATAATGGGAGCATACATTTTTCAATAGTCTTTGATATTCTCCATATGTACTCACCCTGTATAGCTACGTTATTAATTTTCGTTCCAAAGTATTATCAGAGAGGGCTCATACCTAAGGGATTTAAAATTGAACTTTCACTTATTTGAAAGATTATTTTTAAATAAAATAACTTGAGTCAGTGACAGTACTTCCATCTGGTGGTTGATAGTTTCACCGATACGGTTGAAATAACGAAAAGTATTTTATGAATATTTCAAACTAATTACATAATTATACTTAAAGTACAGTAATTGAAATGTTAATGCAATTTTTTGTTTTATTAACTAACCTGTTATCAGTTACTGATTAGTATTGTTCTATTTACAAATTTAGCCTGTACCATGCATTAGCAAATTGACACGTTTTTTCTTTGTGTATGTCCCATTTTATTCATCGTTTTTATTTAAACATTGCAAACACGGCGTAAAACTGAATGGCAGATAAATAATAATTAAATTTCGTGCATTTACTATGAGTATTTTAAAAATCTTAAACTGGTTCAAAAATCGAATTTCCTTCGAAGAATGTTACCTAGGATTTGGATCCTAAAAAGTATGTAGGTATATGTATGTATGTATATTGGGGTGACATTCACTGGGACCTAAAAGATATATTGTGCCCCCTTACTTTCACTTAGTCCCTGAGGAATTGTAGGATATCTGCAGGCTTTAACTTAGGTAAATGTCACTCTTCTATCCAGTAATCTCCTAGGTGTTGTGCCCTATGATTCTGAATTGCTGTGCAATTCGCAAATATGTGGATGGAGGTTTCTTCGTCCATGCCACAGAATCTATATTCTTCTTCCTCCACTATTTTGACCTTTTTCAGGTTCCCATTGAGGCGACAATGTCCCGTTAGGATCCCTGTTAAAACTCTTAGTGCAGTTTTACTTTGACTTATGCATTCATTTGATCTCAACAGGTTGTAGTCACTCAGAAGAATCTTTGATTGTCCAAGTCCTACTAGATCTTTCCAATGGTCAGATCTTCTCTTTTTTCATTTTTGCCTACTTCTTCCAATGTTACATTGGAGCTGATACCGCAAAAGGGTGTTCCAGTCCCCTTCTTTACTATTTCATCTGCTATTTCATTTCCTTCTATTCCAGTGTGTCCTGGAATCCACAGTAAGGTGACTATATTGTTCTCGCCTAGTTCACTTAGTTTGCATAGGCATTCCCACACCATTTTGGAACTGATTACACAAGAGTTCAGTGCTTTAATGCCTGCTTGACTATCCGACATTATGATAATCCTCTGCCTTCTATATCCTTTATCAATATTGAGCTGGACACACTTTCTTATGGCGTGAATTTCCGCTTGAAAGATACTAGGGATTTTTCCCAAGCTTTCAGAGTGTTTGATTCCTATCCCAGTTCCTTCTATCGCTTTTGAGGTATGATCTACTTTGTATATCTGGTCTACTTACAGGACACAATAGACCCACAACTTTGTGAGATATTTGGATTTCAGCTTGATTTTGCACTCATGTTTTATATTAAAACCTGTTAAATATAGTAGAGGTTGCCCATACTCTGTGTACCGAACACACGGAACATTAAAAATGGAAAAGGCAGACATAGAAAAGATTAGAACTATTTGGCAAATTGTATTTATCAGTTTAAGATGATTAACAGTAGGTTTAAGGACGATTCCTTGTGGTACTCTAGCTTACAATTCACAGAATATTAGTTTCATAAGTTTATGTTGGCAACTCTGTTCACTGTTAGACTCAGTTTCACGTAAGAAGAACCCACGTGAAGTTGAAGTCAAAACCAGCGCCATATTGTAATATTGACATTCGACTTAAAATCAGTAACGTAACGTTTTCACATTTTGTAGGTTAACACAAAATTAGAATATAAAAAATGTATTTATCATATATTATATGTATAGTTTAAATAAAACATATTTGGGAATTCTTCGAGATATTTTCACATACAATAGACAATGGTATATGAAAATACACACATCAAAAATGTCTAAGGAACACAAATATTTTTCCTCGTATATACATGAATTTTAATCGGATTTTTAAAAGTGACATATCGTTATGATGACTGATTAGTCAGTAATGAATTCATCTTAATTTCAGTGAAATTAATTTTCTCTTTGATGAAATAATTCAACAAAAATTAAAAGGTGCACTAATTTAATTGTAATTCCTAACACATCCATGAATGTAAAACATGAAAATCTAAACACAAAATGTTCTTAATAATCTGTATTTCCTCCAAGAGCATTAATTACAGCTTGACACCGTCTTGGCATACTTAAAATTAAATTATGGTAATAATGCCCATTCTTGTGTAAGAAGATCTTGGAGACCTTGACGAGTATTAACATTATGCAAATGAGGAGCGATCCGTCTTTGGAGCATATCCCATACATGCTCGATGGGATTAAGGTCTGGTGACTGTGCTGGCCAAGGTAGAAGGGTAATTTCCTCAGTATCAAACCAATCTCTTACTGTTGCTGCAGTATGTGGCCTTGCATTGTCCTGCATGTAAAGCAAATCAGCGCCTGCAGCAGTGGCAAATGGATGGACAACAGGTTCTAAGATACGGTCAATATATTGAAACTGATTCAAAGTGCCTTCCACAAAAACGGGAACAGTTCGATGATGAAAAATTATTCCAGCGCACATCATAACTTGTAGACCACCATACGGACGAACACCCTTTACACGTCTGAGTCTTTCTTGTCGACCAGGTCTTCTCTAGACTCTCACTCTTCTTGAGTCAGGATAGAGACAAAACCTAGATTCATCCGTGAATAACACAGAACTCCATTCTTGTAAGCCCCAATGAACATGTTCTTGTGCCCACATTAACCTTAGTCCACGATTTCCATGACGTGACATGGGAACCCTAAATGGACGTCTGGCGTGTAGGCCAGCATCATGTAGTCTATTCCTCAAAGTTTGGCCACACACATTAATGTTGTGGGCATTTGCTTAGGCCCCACAAAGTTAGCGTGCAGTGGTATTCACATTTCGGCGAGCCAATCCTACCACATATCGATCCTGTCGAGGCGTAGTTGCACTTTGACGACCTCCACGTCTTTCAGAGACATCACCAAATTGTTCATATCGATGCCATAATCGCGAAATCACGCCCCGAGAGACGTTAAAATGACGTGCAACATCAGCTTGCGAAACACCAACCTCAATCATATTCACAGCAATTACCATTTGAACACTTGATAAATGCCCACGCTCCATGACCACCGTTGCTCTTAACAATCTTGTTTGAGTATAAATTTGAAGATTACTAGAGCCTATCTTTAAAATTGGAAGAAATTTGTCTATACAACTAGAAACAATAAACCTTGTTAGATGAAGCGCTGTCACTTCTGGCTTAATAAAACAATACAATTGACCGAATAATTGTCACCCCCTATCTTGAATTGTAGATAACAAATTTACGAATCGATTGGTATGTATTTACAAAAACTAAAGTTTTTGTTGAAAAAGGTAAAATATTAGTCGTGTTCCTTAGACATTTTTGATGTGTGTACTTGGTATCGTTAAAATATTTATACTTTCAATTAACGATTGGCGATGTTCGATGAAATCGGCCAAAAATTAAGACTCAATTACATTCGTATATTATTAAAAAAGGTTAAAAAACAACAAAAAATAGGAACTTGAAGAAAATTTTATTTATGAAAAATAGTGGTGACATCTTGGTTATATGGTTGACTCAAATAACTATACTGAATCTGTCGGCCTTGACTGTAGATAATTTTTCCTCTAACACCAACAAGTTTTTCAGGAGGCATGGTTTAAGATCAAATAAAACACACAACACTCACAGATACACTAAATATTAATAATAAAAATATTCGACAGTAAATGATTGCTTCAAACACAACCTCAAATGTCAATAATAAAATGACTTCCAGCATGACAATCGTTTGTAACGCCAATGGCATGAAACGGTCGTTACGAGGCGACTTAAAAACAAGACCGATTTTGGTTTCTGCGCAAGACAGTTGGCAAACTTCACGTGGCTTCTTCTTATGTGAAACGGAGTCTATATGGAATATTAGATCTTTCCGACTTCAATTCTTCTTTATATTTATATTTACTTGTCATTCAGTTACACCCCGTTAAGCAACTCAAAATTCTTATTGATATTATTATTAAACGTAGATATTAATTAATTTTTGCCTATTACACTGATATGAAAATTAATTTTTTTTATTTATGCAATTTTGCCAGTTTTTTGCCCGGTATTCATCAAATTTGTTTGTGTCGTAGTACATCCTTTTATATTATTTTACGCCCACTAGTATTTTAGTTGTCAATTATTTGTTTAGAGCATGAATTAATTTCGCATGTTTTGACCTGTTACTTAACATAACAGGATCAAATATTCCAGATGATGAAATACGAATGGCAGAAGAGAAGTTCGCCGAATCCCTTCAACATGCTCAAATGGGAATGTTCAATTTACTAGAAAATGATGTAAGTATACAAAATATATTATTCTACTTGATAAGCGGATTTTTGGGGGACGAATAATACGTTCCGATTGGAAGCAGCTTTCAGGACATGACGCGATGGAGATTTTGTTATGAATCTACGGAATTGGGATGAAAACCTTCCGGCCTTACCTAAAGTTGAAGGATTACTATGAAATGTTATTTGTATTCAGCTTGTAATATGAAAATTTGACCTTCTCTAGGTAAAAAGTAAAAGTTTTTGGAAAATACATCAGGAAATTATTTTTTTAAATATCTACAAAGTAAAAGAAAAACTCCATTAATGTATATTAGACTGTTTAAAAAAAATCGTTTATTTCTTTTTCCTTAAATATACTGAAAATATTGTTGTAAATTACGAAAATAATATACTGTAAAAGTTAGAACTCTTAATATTTATATTAAGAGGTTGTTCTATTTTCCATGGAAACAAAATTGTTTTGTCTTCTGGAATTTTATAGCTCAGATAGTGAGCAAAACTTCGGAATGACTAAGATATTTTCTTGTAGGAAATTTGACTCTCTACAAAAATGATCTCCTATAATTTTTTGATATTTCCACTCCTTTCAAAGTTATTCAAGCTTAAAGTTAAATTAGAAATACATTTTGACATTTTTTCAATATTTCGACGCTACAATCAAGTATGGGAAAAATTTTATAGGATATTTTTTGTAGAGCGTTTTATTGGATATAATTTATCTCCATAAATTTTTTTTATATTTTTTAATGGGTGGTAAGTGTTCGCATTAAATAATATAAGTCAATACAGGAAGAAATTTCCTAATTGTAATAAAAATCTTTTAGTTGAAGAATTGCAATTAATAAAAATAAAATTCAGATTGAAAATATAACTATTCAATTAATATAATTAATTATAAACAATAAAATTATGATTATTTAAGAAAATTTTCAATTTAATGCGAATAACTTACGACCCATAAGAGATATAAAAAATTTTTATGAAGATAAATTATAGCCAATAAAACGCTCTACAAAAAACATCCTATAACATTTTTTCGAAACTTGATTGTAGCGTCGAAAAAATGTCAAAATTATTTTATTTTCGTCATGTCCAACAATATTTTCAGTATATTTAAGGAAAAAAAAAGTAATCGATTTTTTTGAAACAGTAATGTATATGTAGATACAGGGTAATTCATTAATCAATGTAAATATCAGGATTTTTTTTCTATTCGAAATTGAATTAATTTTTATTTTATAAGCATTAAATTACTACATTTATTTTCAAGAAACATAAATTAAGGTCCCGGCGATATTTTCAGGTCGAGCAAATTTCACAATTAGCAACGTTCGCTGAAGGTTTATTAGATTACCATAGCCAGTGTACAGAAGTTTTGAAGCATCTTACTGAAACCTTATTGGAAAAGTAAGTTATTATAAAATATCTCAGTATTTCAGAGTATCTCAGAGATTTCTTATTTTCTTTCTTTCTGTCTGTCGAGGAAGTTTTCAATTATCTTTATAGGGTTACCGTAAACCATAGGTGAAACCAATTCTATTGAACGTAAAAATAAATTTATAATTTCAAATTTCTTTCAAGAAAAAAGCAAACAGTGGTTCTAAATTTAGTTATAAAGTCACTTTTGTAAAGAAAATTCTTTCTCTATTAAAACATCTTTGACGGTGTATTTTACAGAGGTTTTATTATTTAACCATTGTTAAAATACACTAAGCTTGTCGTGCTCACCTAAGAGAACATAAAATCCTATTATTATATTTTCTTTGATAAAATTTCGTGCGGATTCTTGTTACTTTCGTTTCAATCAACTTGTAACTGGAGAATTTCTTTCATGTACCCAAAGCCATCTATACCATAAGACAAAAACCAGATATTAAGAATTCCTAAATGTTTGCAACTTTCACTACACTACATAATAATAATAATTTAACAAAAGACGGAATCTTATGAGAATAAAATATTTTTGTTGTTGATAAAACATATTGAACCTTAAGAATACTATTTATGTTGTACTTAACAGTTGTTTGTTTGTAGGAAAGATGAAGCTGCAAATCGTCCAAAGGTCGAGTTTGTTCCAAAAACTCTTCAAGACCTTCATATAGAAACTGTACAGGATGGACTAAATGGTACAAATAATCACAATAATTTATTTAATCACAGTAGTAATCATCACAGTAATTCAAATTTTTTAAGCACTGGCGGTAGTGGGCATATATACAAGAGGCCCGCGCCAAAAACAGTTCCTATCAAACCGACAAACTACAATAATCACCCGACTCAACCACTACCTGATCCTTTTGACCCTTGGAGTTACCCTCAAGGTATTTTTATTTTTTTTATTTTTTTTTGAGTCGCCGAATTCTACAACGTAAGTGAATTACTTACTACAATTAAATACTATTGATCATTAAAATTGGAAGCAAAAGTACACACTTTGTAGTTTAATTCGGCAGCTCTAATTTATTTTTAAGTTCCACTAACCTTCTTGAGTTATTTATGTTATTTTGTATTTGTTCCTATCAAAAAACTGGTAAACAGGTTGTATTTATGATTTTTTGTTATTAATTTGGTTGATTGGAGAAATATTTAATTTCTCCCAGTTATTTTTATTTGTTCGCTTTTTTTGCGTTGATTTGAATCCCTTTTTTCAATCCTTTCCACTAAATAAAATTTTTCAACACTATATTGACCTTCCTTAACATTTTCCCTTCTATCGATTAACTGTTGAAACTTTAATTTGTTTACTACAACATGATAACGATTTAAAATTGCAAATTAGGTTAAACAGTATTATTTAAATACCAAAGTTCGTAATTTGTTTGTAAAGTAAATATATTTTACGGAATTAATTAATATTTTAAAGGGAGATAAAACTTTTCACTGAGCTGTTTTAATATGTATCCTTTAATTTCAGTATCATTAACAATTCTTTTTCAATTCTAAACGCTTTTTCCATAAATAAATATTGACATTTCTCGAGTTAACTATATAATTTAATGCCCTTGACGATTGAGCGAGAATTTAAAACTAAACTAGTTTATATATTTTAAGTTTGAACCACTTCCTTATAGTTTTTAATTCATATTGTATAAACCTAAAATTTTCTGCTATAACAACTCACTTTACTTTATGATTCACATTGTATACTAATTGTTTTTCCAATATTAATTTCCATACCAATCTTTCCAAAACTTCATAAATAGGCATTTTTCTCTATCAATTGTCACACTTATGTATTTGTCCTTTTTCAGCACAAATATTTCCAAATTAATCCTGAAATGTATATCTAGTCTTAACCAAGCAGAATTTGCACTATAATTAGAAAGTAGTTGTTAAGAGAGATTAAGAAAGGAGAAACCTCACCGTTTTTAGATCTAAATTGATAAATCACGTATTTGATACAGAGGTAAATGTAATTAAAAAAAAAGCAGAAAATTCAAGTGGTAAAATATACATGTTAATATAAAAACAAAAAGTATATTTCTGTGTGTATATTGGGTATCCCTAGAGTTCGTAGATGATAGAGGCTCTAAAAATAATTGTAGTAATATATGCCTCTAAACCTTGAAATTAAAAATTGTTTTTATTTATACCTTTTGAACGACTTATTAGAAATGAATCAAAAACAATTACCAACTATTGAAGTTAGTCCGTACCTGAGTTCATAAGGGTTGATTGATTGGTTCGGCACCACCAGTCAGAGACTTAGAGACCCCAGCCTTTAGGCTTTTTGTGCTCTTGGTTATACCGTTTATATGAAGAGACCAGTAGCCCTTATCAGGCTCAGCAGTCTTTTCACTAGGTCCTTCTTGGAGAGATCCTTCCTTGGATACTCTAGTCCTAGGAGTCTATATCTGCAATGAGACAGTGCTTCACATTCCGGGATAATGTGAGAGGCTGTTTCCTCCTCTTCCATGCACAACCGACAGATGGGTTCCTACCTATATATGCCAATTGTATGCATGTGCTTCCTTAGGGTACAGTGACCAGTGAGTAATCCCGTCACTTTCCTTATCTGGCCCCTGCTGAGGTTTAATTTTTCGTTAGTCAGCGACTCCGAGGGTTTTTTGACCAGGAGTTTGCTATGTTCCTGTTTTGGCACGTGTCTCCAGTACGTCTTATGTTTGAATCCACCGAGATGTGCAACCACGTGCAGCAGATTTTGATATTCCAAATACTGGTTCAGGACCAGTGAATGCAGTTTCAGGCCCTAGCTTTGCCAGGGTTAACAGTTTTTGTATGCACTCCCAGACCAGTCTAAATCTGATCTGGAGACATGCTAAAAATTTCAGTGCTGCCTGTCTATCTGAGAGTATAAGGATCCTTTGGCCTCTATACCCCTTTTCTATGTTCATTTGCAACACGTATCGATAGCGTAGATTTCTGCCTGGAATACAGATGCTAACTTCCCCAACGATGCGTGGAAATTGCACCTGGGTCTGGCATCATGGACTCCAGCTCCTGTTCCTATGTCAGTTTTAGATCCGTCTGTGTACCACACCAACGTTCCTTCCTGACTGCATGCTTCCAACCCATCCCAGTTTAGCTGGATATGGTATGGTTGGTTGTCGTTAATTGTGGCCAACATGTTATCACTTTGTGATAACATCTGTGATTCTGGAATGACTATGGGTGTTGGTTCCTTCGTGCCCATTCATAAGGGTAGTGCAGATCTGTTTATAACGCCAGAAGTGTAAATTTATACTGTTTATAAACATCTTCTCCAAAGTTTTTGTTGCGAGCTTCAGGGACACCCTGTATAGCTGAATTACAGTTAATCAAATTATTACTCTGTACACTACTTTTTTGTTACACTCTATATAAATGTGATTAATATTGTTAGTTTATTTCAGCTATACTTTGATCTTTTATTCTCATTCCACCCTATTAGATAGTTTCACTCTTGATTCGCAAATATATTTAGATAAAACAAAAAAAGACAAATCAACTTGGCACACGTCCAATTTTAAAATCTCGCTTAGTCGTGATGATGAGTGAATCTATTTCTAATTGAGAAAAAAAACATGTTTATATTTCCAAGTGTATTCGAAGTAGTCTTGTTCGGGTGTGTTGTGGTGTTTGTTGAGGTGCTTTTATAATAAAAACTGTTCCAGGCAGGTCTCACTACCTACATCCACTTATTACTCAAAAAAATCATTAAGAAAATAATTGTTTTATTAAAAATTTTGTTTGAATACAATCCTTCAAGCTCTCTATTTGGTATTTAGTTATTACTTAATTTCAATATCCTGTGAATAATATCAGTTGTTAATTTTGAAGAAAATTAATAATTTTCAAAACCATTTTTTGTGCAAGACAAATATATTTTATTTTTAAATTTGAATAAACATATATTCAAACATTCACTATTTATAGCCAAATTCTGATGTCATAAAACCATAACTGAGTTGTGGGTGGATAAGTCATAAGTCGAGCAATTCATTCACGTTAACCCAGACCGCTTGTGAACACAAGAAGCACATCTACAAACAAACCAAAATTATTGTTAACACTATTAAGAACATTTGAAATGAGCAATTTTTGATATATTTTTCACAAGAATTGTCATGGTTTATAAATAAACTTTGATTCTGCTTCTTAGTAAAAATACAATACATTTTTTACAGAAGACCTTCAAAGTTGTGAATTATTGAAATTCAAGTGTATATTTCTTCTAAAATCAAATACCAAATAAACTAGAACTAAAAATTAAAATATTTAAATGTGTTGTCACTTATTTATTATCAATATTGAGAAAAATAAATTGCTCGTTTAAAATTTTCTCCGCATTGACACGCTAACGATTAGCAGTAGGTAGTAAACATGTCATTAACTGCTCGTTTTCCGTTATTTTTGAAATGCTTGACGTGCTGTGCTGAAAAAGATGTGTTGTTAGGCTCTTCTCAAGTGTCTTCACCTCAGCATAAACCATACCAACTTGAGTTGCATCCAGGACAACAATCTGCTAATGGTAAACTCTGTTTGTCTTCACTGCCTTATTTTCTTTTGTAATTGAGCTTATTTGTTGTTTTTTTTGTGCTGCTATGTTTATGTGAAAAGTTACTGATCAACTAAAACACCAGTCAAGATCAAATGCGTGGAGTAAACATTGAAAATTATTATTACCAATATGCAATTTTCAACTTTTGATTTTGTCTAGTCACATAATATTTTAATAAAACGATGGTTCAATAACTATACAAAATATTTAGATTTTCTCAATGTTAGCACGTGGAGAGGTAGATTTATTTTTGTTATAAAATCCTTAGATAAAAATAAACATTGACGGAATCGAGAGATTTAAGTATTTTCTACAAATTTAACATCATAGTCTTTACCATACATGGACGCGTGACATATTTAAAATCATTATTAACTTGTGATAAATATAAATTTTTTATTTAATACCCAGTATAAATATTTTTGGTTAACATTTAATACTAGTTTAGTCGTAGAGTACAGACACTTAACACCTGCTGGGAATTATAAAAATATCTTCGTATTGCATAAAATTTTTTATAAACATCTAAAAAAATCAAGGCATTATTATCTCGAGCAAGGAAGTGTGTTTAAGATAAATCATTGTAAATTTCCGTTGTGTTGATAAAAAATGTCCTTTTTGAAGGATTTAAGTGTTTATCTTGCTTTTTTACGCACTTAACTAATGATTTTCCGCGCATATCTCCAACTAGAGAATTTCATCATAAAATATTTCAGTTTTCCATCTTTTATCTGTGGGGTACTAAAAATACAAACTGTACCTCACTCTTTACTCAGGGATGCTTTTTTTTAACTATAACTCAAAGGATACCCACAGGGAGCTTATGGATAATAGTTATTTGATGGAAAAGAATAAAAAGTAGTAGTACTTTGCCTCATTTTTTCCACGCCTTGAATGTTTCTAACATTTTAACTGTCTACAAAAATTGTAGACTCATCTCAAGACAGAGCTACCTACTATCCTTTCCATAAGCTCCCTGTGGCGTTCTTTCAACTTGTTTACCAAACCATATATTTTGATGTATTTATTTTATGAAATCTCAACACTTGGTTATTTAGGTATTTTAATAAAATTAAATTTCCAAGACCTTATAGCTCTTTAGTTTTAGTGTATGTATATTTTATTTGTTAGATTTAGCAGTCTAGGATATTTTTTAAAAGTTATTGTACCGTTTTATAGCTCCGTAACTTTATGATTATGGAGAAATCTCGCTTTTGCACTATTTAACTTTGTTAATTTGTAGCATCACCATTGCCGTCCCCGATGAAATCTCCTGCCAGGACCCCAATGACTAGGCAACCATGTTGTACAGCTCTTTATGATTTTGATCCTGAAAACCCCGGAGAACTTGGATTTAAGGTAAAGGACAATTATTTGCACATTATTCAAATACTGAAAGCTATAGAAAAAAAAAATTATTCTACTCCAAATAGTCCTGTGTTTCAGCTGTCAATTGTAAAAATTTAGTATAGTTCTGTCAGCTGTCATAGTTCTGTGTCAGCTGTTAGTCCCATGTAGCATATCTACTCTTTTTATTAAGTTTTCCCAAATAATATCATCTTGCTGCTGTAACCAACTATGTCATGTCTTGAAAACCCGATTTTATTGTTTTAGGAAAACGAAGTGATAATGCTGCTGAATAAAATCGACGAAAATTGGTTTGAAGGTAGCGTAAATGGTCGTACAGGCTATTTCCCAGTAAATTATGTAAGAGTGGATGTCCCATTACCATGAACCACCGGTTAAGTCAGAAATCATGAACAACCCCTTGTATTTATTTAGATCTTTTGTGCACGTTACTTCTGTTTACTTGCCTTTTGTAAAAATACTTTGTTTATAGGTAAATTCAACTGCACTTCAAGAAGTGAGATTAGGCCATATATGTATATTATATGATAGTGATTAAAGAGCATTTAATTTAGTTAGATAGAACAAAAGGTACTGAATTTTTAATATATGTTAAAAATCTTCCTGATATTACAGTTTCTTTCCAATTTTGTAAATATAGTATATAAACATACTTGAAAAAAAGTTTTAATTACTTTTAAAGATATTTGAAATCGATAGAATGTATGTGTGGTTGCGTGCAGTTGAAAATTGTGTCATTTATTGAAAGAAAAAAGATATTACATACCAAGTGACCCACAACATTTTTTTTCAATTAAATAACCTTTTAATGCATTGAGATTAAAACTACTGAGGTACTACAAGAACGTTTATAACTGGGACCGGTCGAAGCCAAATTTTTCTTAATACCCTACCCAAAAGAAGGGACTACTCATTACAGCGGCCAGAAAATTGGATTTCCTGGCGTACGGCCTCGGCATATTTTAGAGGTGGTTGAAACCACATGCCACGATTACATTTCGACCGATTTTAAGTTGATAAATCCTGTTTTTTTATAATACTCAGTTTCCAGTACCTTTAAAAAAAAACTAGCTAGAATAAAAAATTGTAAAATACTTATTGCCGAATAAACACAAAAAGTTTTAATCTTGTTTCGTTAAAACTGTGAAAGTGATTATGGGTCACTAGGTACGATAATGAACGAATCATGCGGACAAATTTAATTTTAGTTGTAAATATTTAGCTTAGTTATTTTATTTTAGTGGTTAGTTAACCCTTGTTTTTATTATCGATGCATTATTATAACTTGTTACTCAAATATATAGAATTTTCAAATTATATAACAAGAATGGAATAAATACTACTTATAATGGATATAATCGTATGGCACTGGCAGCCTTATTCTTCTGAGTTGTGGAACGTTTGACGACAATTCTATAACTAATTGCTGTTTTCTTAAAGACTTACTTGTCTCAACATTTTACAACTTGCCAAAAAAATGTTATTTGCATGGGAAATTAATGTTTAAATTATAAAGTAAACCTGTTTTGTTGATGTTTTTAAATGTAGGTGCTAGATTTTCTGCTGAAACTTTATATATTCCTAATGAACCGAAACATATCCCCCCAATACGTACACTTTACGATTCTACCGCATATTTTCAATAAACAACATAATGCGATTTTTAGCAAGTTACTGTTATAACCCATTGACAGTGATAGTTGCTCACTCACGATAATTGGTTGTAAATGTCCTCTTCCACCCCAAAAAAGCATCTGATTCTTTATAATTCCAGCTAATGTTCACTATTCGTATTTTCTCCATTATTATATCCGGTATAATAATGGATATAATTGGGTATAATCAAATGGCAGTTTACGACGACTGTATTCATCATAACCTCACAACTATGACGTAGACACGTAGACAGTTGAGACATTTACGTTTCGAAACGTGGGATAACGACAAATAGAATTCAATTTTAGTGACGTCAGCCAAAAACAGACGATAATCTTGAAATTTGGTATCACGTCACATCTCTTGCGATTATAGAAATCTAGTTTCGGCAATCTTCGCAATAATAGTATCAATTCAGAAAACATTTTTTCCGCCTACCTCTATCCAAAGTATACATTTCCTGGCCTCATTGTAGGGAGCAAAGTCGTACTTTTCCTCCCTAGGGAGGAAAAGTAGAAGTGACATCATGGTACGTCATCAATGAAATAACTTATACGGCATTGACGACCTAAACTATATTCTATTAGGTATATAAGTATAAATTTTAGCGTTTATTTAAAGAACACCCTGCATTTTGCAAAATGGTAGAAAACAGTAAATTGTTATTTTAATTTAACGATTTTTACATTAATAATTTGACTTCAATTCATAGATTCATCCGGTTTTCGAATTTAGGACAGAAATATTATAGCATGCTATGGTCGATTGACAGATTAACAGTTTCACAGTGTGTTGCGCTATAATTTATCTACAAAATATAAAATAATATTTAAAAAATTAGTGATTCAAGCGAATTTGAAGATATAAATAATAAGTTAATGAAACAGTACAATCTCTATTACCCCAAAAATCTAAAGAAAAATACGAAAAACAGTATATACATTTCAAGTAATGTTATCAGAAAATGTTATTTTGGGGTATTTTTCGCTATTAGCAAATACATTAAAAGCCTCTACATTGTGGTCCAAGTATTCGATGCTACCGTACCATGCTTCAAATAAAAGAAAATGTGGATATTATTACCCAAAATTAATTGCTTTCTTGAAAAGACAAAACCAAGGATATAAACCTAATAAGGCAAAATCCTTCTCAAGAGAGGAAGTAAATAAATTTTTACTAGAAGCCCCCGATGATAATTATTTATTAATGAAGGTAAGATATTTTCAAGAAGTAAATATATTGAGAAAATAAAAGTTAAACAGCAAATATTATAATAGAGCTACAGCAATACGTTATGTTCATGATTCCGCAGAACTTGCTTGCGAGACTCGGTAGCGCAGCGAGTTGGTGCACAGCTCACTGTTCATGATAGGCCTGTAGGTGTTGGTTCGAATTCCGGAGTGGACAGCTTTTTTTCTTTTTTTAAATTCTTTCATAAATAAATTATTTAAAAATGTTATTTGAGGGAGGCGGAAAAATCATATGGATAACATGGGAGTAAAGTGCCTTTTCCTCCCTTGAATGATTACTTCATTCTCGGGAGGAAAAGTAGCACTTTCCTCCCTTGTTATACAAATAGCTATTGTTTTGTGATATTTCTACGGACTCTAACCTAAAAAACAAGTGATAAAATAAACAGTTATCATAGAAAAAGTATATGACTTTTGTGCTCCTCAATATACCTAAGGTAAATTATTAACAGTGAGTAGGTACCTAGTATTTTTTTAAAATAATAAAAAGAATCTATATACTATACTTATTGTAGATGCTGCCTGCACAGATCTTGGGTGCAATTTTGGTTGATAGTGATGAACATCGACAAGAAATTCTACAATATAATATTGAAAGAAGGATCATGAGGAGCGAAAGTGACCCATTTTCGCTAAGAGACATACAATTTACTGATCTGTTTCGATTGCACCTCCCGTACCTCCTACCTCCTAGGTGGGTGCTCATTGAAACTGCTTTTTTTTTCAATTCTTCTGTCTTTTTCCCCCAGGCCAAGGCTGTTAAGCATGGCGGTAAGTTCCTTCCAACTTTGTTGGAGAACCTCTCGCCCTTTTATACTTTTTGATTTATTTGTTATAATTTCGGGGTGTTTCTCTGCAAAGTCCAAAATGACGGCCCAGTGATCGGACTGAACTCTCATGTTTGTTGATAATTAGGATTTCTTATTTTGTGCACTGATTAATATATTTGGAATTGGGTACTATTGGTTGAGAATTTAAAGTTGAAGAGATAAAGTATTCTTTCTATCGAAGTCAATTCTACGCGGGTGGGTGGGGAAAGGGGAGACCCTTTAGATCCTGTGTCATGATACCAATTTATCGCTTGCATACGATGTGAAACGGTTGCTAGGTAATGTGACGTCACTAAAATAGAATTTTATTTGTCGTGATACCACCCCAGGAGTGTGAATTTAAACTTTTTATAATCAGTAACTCGCTAAAAATTGCCTATTAAAAATTCTTAAAAGTTAAGATAATGAAATGGTATGAAATTTAACATATTTGAAATAAAACAATATTTTTCGTCGGTAGAATTTTATAATGTACATTTACGGGATAGTTTATATAGTTGACGTAATTCAAAATTTTCGGTGTAGCTTTTTATTAAAAAAATGGCGTAATGCCTCTAATGAAACGGTGTCGCAAATTTGAATTATATGTTTATCACATATATTCGTTAGTGTACTAAATATGTTTTAAACATATATTTGCATATATTTGCGAGCCTGGGGCAAACATTTAGTCGGGGTCCCCCTACATTTAATGGTGTATCTTACTTACGGCCGCCAAAAAATGACAAATGGGCCCCGGGCGTAATATTCTTCTTTCCAGTACACTTTTGAATGCAAGCAAGATTTTTTAACAGAACTTCAGTCCATTTAAAAAGAATTTTGGAATAACTGCGTATAAATTGTAATTAAAAAATAATTTGATAGAATGGACCGCGTCGTTAGTGGTACCCAATCCTGTAAAAAATGCACAGATTGTTATATTTTGCATAAAAGTTTATAAAGTTTTAGCTGAAATATGGAAAATTGTTTAATCTCGTCATTCGACATGCTATAGATGTATCATAATTGTGTGAAATTAATACATACCAGATATTTGCCCGGTTTACGTTGTGTTTTATATTACCTTTCGAACACATCCAAACAATGTATTTAAAACATTCCAGTAATCGCCTATTCAAAATTATAATTACCGTTGGGGATGGGCGTAAAAATAAAAAATCGCAATAAGTTTCAAATGATCTAATAAACATTAGCCATAAATAAAATAGAATTTATTTAATAACGAATCAAGCAAAAGACTTGAAAATGTAGGAAATTGCCCATCCCATCTTGCTATAAAAAAAATGCAAATGAAAAGTTTGTTGAATTCAGTTCGTGGAAATTTTCCGATAGTGGGCGCTGCAGTATATATGTCAAATCTGTCAGTGGAATGGGGAAAACAATAAACACATCTAATTCTGTTTGTCTCTGTCCATTTGATTCAATATCGAATTTTGAGCGATAAAGGTGTTTTGTGAGAGATGGTGCTTGTTAAAATTAGTTTGGTGGACATTACATTGGCGACAGAAATCGGCTGATGGTGGAAGGCGAAGGTATTCGAAGCATTAAATAACACTGAACAACAAAATATTTTATTGAAATGAGTGAAATTACCTTTATAATCTGTTTCTAAGCGGTGCTTGCTACACACTGACATGTATTTGGAAATAGGTTTCCCAATTTTTAAAATGTTTTGCCACACTTTGCATATTTTTGGATCTGTGGGAAGCTATGTATTGATACATTTGCATCTTTATACTGATTACATTGCGACACATAACAATATACCTCTTGTTCTTGCTGGTCATTATTATAAATAAATATTCTGATACAACAAACTTCACCAAACTCTTCTAGAAATCAAGAAAACGATATTAATACTTTGCTCACTATACACGTACTCTAATGGCGATTTGGATTGTTTTTCCCATTCCAAGGTTATAAAATTTTGACGGTAGCTGTCGCACCCTTTGCTTGTTTTCGTGAATATTCTTATTTCCCAGTTGATGGAAAATTTATCCTTATTTTTATGAAAAACACTCACGCATATCTGTCTATATAGCATATATAAACTAATTTGTACAGTTTTTAAGCCTTCCACAGGGCGTAGGCTTTATTTTGACAACCTATGACATTTGATAACCTTCACCTTTATTATTATTGCGCTAATAGAATGACCTTAACGTCTCTTTTTTTCAAACAACATGGTGTGTATTTCGAACCTCTACACTAACATGTCATTATACTCATTATATACTTGGTTCTGTCAGTCTACTGATAAAATGACATATTTGACATCCAGATACAATTCTAGTCACCAAAAATTTACTTTTGCAAACAGGATTTTGGATTTTATTCAATTTTTATTTGAATTAGGAATGAAACTGTTGGTTTATGTTATTATTTGTTCAAAGAATTTTTTTGTGTTATACCAATTAATTTGGTTGGAAATTATAATCAATAATAACATGTATATATGACAATTCAGTGAAATCAAAATAAAGGTATTTAATGAATGACTGAATTAAATTCATTGATTCAGTTTATGGTGTATAGAGATCACTTGCATTTAAATTAAAATGTCTTAATAATCACTGAACACTGTTTACACTACCATTACACCAACACTTTACTCTATCTTACGCGCTTTTCGCCAAGTTATCTTCTTCAGTGTCGAGTAACTCCAACGGTTCTGAAAATCCCAACTATGTCTTGATAGTATTGACAGATATGTGGGATGTTGAGTTTAGCGTGTAATGTAAAAAGGAGCAATATATATATATTCATATCAAGATACTCCCCACTATTTTTATTCATAGTCTATGAAGAATATAGTTACAGAGCGTCTATTTCTATATTAATTTTTATAACTTTTCTCAGACTATAATGAAGTTGCAATATAAAAATTTTATGAATTGTTAAAATATGTGTATAAAAGTATGTAATATAATTGTAAATAAAAAACGCTTGATTTTTGAATACGTTTTTAAAAAATGGTTGATTTTACTAAAATTTATTAGTAGAAGAAAATTGAAATGCTCCTTTGGACAGTGTTGTATAATATAAAACACACTTAACCTATTTGAAAATGTACTTATTTATATCTGGTTCATGACAATACTTTAGATATAAAATTATATTAAGAAAACATTTAATAATAATGTATAAGTCGTGTGTAATATAATGTTTTCATTGTATCCATATTAGTGAAAAATATTGAACAGTACAGAATATTTTAATGGAAGAAACAGTCAATATTATCCGTAAGTTTACCAGTCTTTATTTGGACTCGTTATTTCCAACATGGTGATTTATAATTGGTTACATATCATTAACAAACTAAAAATATTTCCTACCATATCTAAAAAATTTGGACTGGTCTAAACGTTTTTTAAAAACTTGGTTGATTTTACATTTTTAGATTAGTGTCAGAGATGAGACGTTCATCATCTCCAATGAAAAGGCCTCTAAGATGGATATAAAAAATATTAAATTCGTTACAATTTTCTTGCGTACAAATATTCTGTACTAAGTTTTCGCTATCTCTTCATAAATGTAAAGTCATGTTCAAGTTTGAAGCTACTTTTTTTTGTTAAATTAAATCATCTTATGTTTATATAGCTCCAGGATCGAAATTTAACAAACTACGAGCCATATTTTTTGTAGCAAGTTACCAATTAAAATAATGTTAATACACATGTATACAATTTAAATGTTACCTACCGTATTTGTGCATTAATAAAAAATGTGTCACATCTGTTCATTTGTTTTATTATTTATTTTCCTTCCACCAACATTATCTGTTATGAACAATTGCTAAGCAACGACGTTAGTCAGTGAGTGATTATTATCATGTTTTGTCACATGTTCTGTGTAACTTTAATTCAATAAAGTAATTCATTTCATTCAATTGATATTTCGATCATTTGAATACTAAAATGGCGCAGTCGACGGAAGAACAACTCAGTACCATAGTTGCGCAAAACGCCTCGCTTCAAGAAACTGTGAGCAGCCTCGTTCACGTTGTAACCAAACAAGCAGAAATGCAAACACGACATCAAGCAACATTCATGACCCTCGACGAATCTTCAGGCAGTTCGCTCGAACCAGTAAGACCCCATGGAAATGCAGGTAATCCAGGAATACCTTTTGAAAGGTTCGATGAAAATTGCGAAGACTTCGAAAGTTTCGTTGACAGGTTTGACGCATATCTCGACTTGCGGGAGGTGCCAGAGAAAAAAAAGTTGAGCCGTTTGTTACGGCGATTGGGCCTCGACTATTCCTAAAAACCTACTATATCCCGAAACGGCTCAAATCAACCTTTGATGCTGAATGTAGAGATTAACCTAGAGCTAGATACTGGAACTGCAGTCACAGTAATACATGAAAATACTCTGAAGATCATCCCTAATGTCGGAATACTGTTCGTGGTTCCTGGCCAGCAGGATTAACCAACCAGCATTAACCAATTATCAACACAAGACACCCCCCTTTCCGAGTCTAGAGCCCCAAGATTTCAAAAGATTTTCGATAAATGTATCAAACCAATAAAAGGCTACACTTACGACTTAATTCTTCAAGAAGGGCTGGAACTGTCCCATTCGCCCTACAATCTCGAGTAGACCAAGAATTATCACGATTGGAAAACGAAGGAATAATTGTGCTACTCCTGTTGTACCTATTGTAAAACCAAATGGTACTAATAGGTTGTGCGCTGACTACTCACGTACGGTTAATGACCAGATGATCGTTCCCCAGCATCCCTTCATGGGGTTCGAGGAAGTGCTCGAAAGACTACGAGGGGGCAAACATTTTCAACTCTCGATGTACGGACGGCATTGTTACATATCCCCGTGACGAAAAAAACTTCAGAAATTTTACATACGTAGAAGGTGTAACAGGGCTTCGAGGAGTGAGTCTTTCACGATTAGTGCCACGGGTAAATGTTGTTGAACACTCACAGAATCTGGTGTCCCTGTTTGAAAAACTATGGCATTCATTTAAATAAGGTCAAGTGCAAGCTTCTTCGTGTGCAAATCGAGTTAAATACCTTGGATATATTTTAGACAAAGTAGGGATTCGTGAAACACCAAATCAATTTCAACCTGCAAAACCCCTACAGACGTACACGAAGTAAAATCATTCCTTGGAATGGTCACCTTTTACGGTCGCTTCCTGAACCACCTAGCTACTCTGGCTACAACCTTATATGATGCTTAAAAAAAGTAATGGAGGATTCCAGTGGACGAATAAAGAAGAAAGTAGTTTCCAGAGGATCAGGAGAGAAATTGCTTCAGACAAATTGTTGGTACACTATAACCCGGAACTACCTCTGATCCTATCAGCGGACGCATCTCCCACCTGATTGATGGAGTCGAAAGACCGATTGATTCTGCGTTGCAGGTACTGAACAATTCTGAAATAAATTATGCACAAATAGACCATGAGGCATTAGCGATTAAATGGGCAGTATCTAAATTTGTGCACTATCTTTACGGCCGAGAATTCACTTTGTATACTGACCATGTTCATTTGACCCACATATTCTGTAAAAAGCAGTAACTCCCTATAATCACTGCGAGTCGACTTCTACGTTATGCGCTTTTCTTACAAACATTCAAATTCAACATCAAGTACCGTAAATCTGGAAAATGGAAATGCAGATCGTTTGTCAAGACTCCCAAACCTGGAACACCTGGAAGTTCCAGTCAAAGATAAATCAATTTTCAATTTAGAAGGATGGGATCCAGACAGTCCCGATGTAACTTCCTTGTTTTTATTGGAACAACTAAACATCCTACCAATCTCGTCCACTCAACTCGCAGCTGAAACATCCAAAATTTTGGCAGATTTACGCCATTTACTGCCCGGAACTGGTCCCTTCAAGGAGATTGCATCATGGTCGGTTCCAGGGTGTATATTCCTCAAAAATTCAGGCAACAAATTCTGGAATAACTTAATCTTGGGCACATAGGCATTGTAAAAATCAAAACACTTGCTCGTTCGCACGTCTACTGGCCTGGGATTGATCGCGACATCGAACAACTCGCGAAAAATCGTTCAAATTGTATTCTGACTGCAACTAACCCACCTAAAGCTCGCAACCATTACTGGGAATATCCTTGAAGATCGTGGGAAAGAATTCACATCGACCACGCAGGACCTTTTATGGGATCAATATTCTTCCTTGTGGTGGATGCTCATTCTAAATGGATTAAAACACCAAGTACTTCATCGAATAGTAGGTACCATAAAAATTTTAGAATCCTTTGTTTGCACATTACGGTATACCCGAGAAAATAGTATCTGACAATGCGGCTTGCTTCACGGGTTTCGAATTTCAGATATTTTTACGGAGTTATCACATATCCCATAAAACCTGTGCCCCATTCCATCCAGCGTCTAATGGACAAGTAGAAAGATATTTTGCTACCTTCAAACAAGCGCTTCGATGTCTACAATCTTATTCGGGCACAACACAACAGCGCCTGAATACATTCCTATACACTTATACCGTCGGGCTCCGAACATCACCACAGGATACCGCCCAGCCTTGCTGTTCTTAGGCAGAGAAATAAGATCAAAACTGGAAATACTGAGACCTGAACCTATCAAAGTCGTTACCGAAAAAAGTTGAAAATTCATTCTATTCTAAAGAGTTTTCACCAGGAGACACTGTTGCTGTTCGAAGCTACCAAAGCTCGAACAAAAAGTGGGCCATTGGGTGGATCTTGGCCAAGGATGGAGACTTTAACTACACAGTTCAAGTCAAGGGAGAAATGTGGAGACATGTCGACCAAATGCAGAAGGTAGGAGACCTAATCGTCCCGGAGCCCAACATTCCCCAAGTGATTCATCCACTTGGTGACATAAAATACTCGAATCCTACACCACCACGTTATCCAAGCATTGCGGAACCGACACCGGGAGAATCCCTGGAGGTTACTCCGCCTACAGCACCAACGCCGATTCCAACACAAATTTCACCTCACAGACCACCAAGGAATAACGCATCGTCTCACTCGTCCCCGCCACCAACCATCTTTATCAATCAGTGCTTGTTCATCTCCAGTGCTCTTGAGGACAACTTCGCGAATCCGAAGGGCTCCTGACCGTCTGAACCTGTAAAAGAGAATTCTCTCATGGGGGAAGAGATGTTATGTATCTACCTCAAGTAGGAGTCTGCTCATTCCGTTACCTCCAGTTATGAACAATTGCTAAGCAACGACGTTAGTCAGTGAGTGATTATTATCATGTTCTGTGTAACTTTAATTGAATAAAGTAATACAAGTTCATTCAATTGGTATTTCGATCATTTGAATACTAAAGAATCCTTAGTACGTGTTAATCTGGCAGATTATAAACTCAATCTACACTTGTGCAACATGTAGCTAAAGGCGTCGAATGAATGTGGCTTCTAAAGCATTTAGGTTAGAATATTGTCTTCGTAGAGTTAAGAATTGCCTTCGTAGAGTTAACACGTATGGTTTTGTTGTTGTCGTATATTTAGGCAAATTTCAATAGTTAACAGTTTGACTGGTCGGGCATTTATCAGTGGCAGTGACGCTCAGCATTTTGTTGTTTATTATTACAACTGGTTATAATAAAAATGTCGGATATTAGGCAGTGGAACAGAGACTTCTTATTAGAGCTTATCGAGCTTTATAGATCATTTCCTTGCGCGTGGAAAGTGAAATCGGCGGAATACGGGAATACCTTGACCGAATCAAGAAAAACAAAGCGTATGAAGCATTACTGGTGAAATACAGTTAAATCAGTAAAACAAAAAATTGATTCCCTACGGAGTGCATTCCGAAAGGAATTGAAAAAGGTGAAAGAATCTTTGACATTTGGTACTGGGTCGGAGGATACGAACAAACCGCATCTCTGATACTATGACAACTTGCTGTTTTTAACAGATCACGAGACGACCAGACCTGGTGTTGGAAATGCAGAAGTCGACGATGCAGATGAAAGTAATGCTGGAGATGCCGATGTAGAACTTTCTGAGGTATGTTTACTCTTTCACGCAAAAACTACTAAATGGATTTTCATGAAATTTTACAATAATGTAGCTTATACATCAGAATAACACATAGGCTATTAATCTATAAAGATATATATATATACAATCTTACGCAGACTATGTCGCGGGTACCATCTAGTTCATTAATCATTATCTTTTGAAGGGGAGAGTTAACTATAATAGTGGATAGGTACAAATAAGGTAAATAAATAGAAATTTGAAGGGTTTCTTCAGGTTTTTTATTACGTTTGTAATAAGTAATTTATAGAAATTCGCAAAAATGTTTTATTCAACGGGAGCTAATATCTGGCTAGGGACTCTTAGTCACACCTCACCTCACATTGTATTGAAGTCATGGTTGCAATAAAATTGTTTAAAAGAGTAGTACTCAATTTTTTAACCGACTTCAAAAAAAGTAGATTCTAAATAATTGAAAGAAGGAGAAATTCTCTCGTCGACACCCCAACAGATCCTGCACTACATAGGAGGAATAGGATTTAGACAGTAGACTTTAACTAGTACAGAAGGGGGCACAATGCACTCAATTCATTCAATGGGATGAGGGACGGGAAAAAAGGAGTATTAATTACGATTATTCTGTTCCATATTGTTTATTAAAAATCGAAATCATACATTTTTAACAAATGGCAGTGAGCAAAATTTCTACGTCTATAATTCTGATTTAACATTTATTGGAGAGCTCAGTAAAAGGCACATTTTAAAAATTGTACTGAATACTCAAAATTGTTAAATGAAGTAAAACATTGTAATGAAAATGATTACATTTGAACAGCGTCCTAATACTTTTTACTAATTATAACTAAATTAATCAGTACTTTTATACAATGCAAATCAATTACCCTAATACATATTCCCCCATCGACAATTTAATAAATAAGTTTTAAACGCAGAGATAAAAATACTGATCGATAGAAACAAAAAAAGGAATGACAAAAATTTAAATAGAATTATTAAAACAAAAAAATAAAGATTTTTATTTATGGCTGCCATATACATCACAAATATTTAAAGGAATGTTCCATATCGAATACTATAACATAGATTTTTTTTAAAATATTTATTCGTGTAAAATAAACAGAACATGTTCAGATGGAGATCACATTTTCAGTAGCGGCCTTAAATTTCCTATTGTAACAAATATATCATAGCAAATTCATTATAGTGTAGTTAAAATATTTTTTTATAAGGAAAATATTACAAGTCATTCTAAAACATTTGGCACGAACAATAATATGTTCTTAACATAGACTCTGGACACACAGGATGACCAATATTTTCCTCAAAATTATGTATGTATAGATATAAATATATATGTAGTACTCTTAAAAAATAGGTTACCTCATAAATAGCACTTTATGCATTTTTCAGTGTGAATCCTTTTTACAAAACTTACTCAAGGATGCGTTCCAGCGTGAAAAAACGCAACAAAAATAGGCATTCTTGAGATCTCCCGCCACACATTTCGGAGAGAAAAATAAATGTGAAATGATTTACTGAGATAGAAGAAAAATATGAAATGAAAGGGTTTTAAGAATTTGTTTTGAAAGTTGTAGAAACCATAAAATTGTCGTTTATCGTCAGAGAATCGCCGTTTTCAATCTAGTTTTATAAAACAAGAATAAGAACCAAAAAAAATTATAACAAACGTGAGAGTTTTTGTCGCTGCCTCAGTTTCACTTATTTTCGGTATGCAAATTGAATGTTTATATGAATCACACTGATTATTTTGATTTTTACCACAGCCATATTATCTCCATCATATTCTGTTTTTTCAAGCATTTTTAAGCACAACCCATTATAATTAGTGAAATATAAAATATGTTCAACTAGAATAGAAATTGCACCATAAGACAGTCTATAGAGACATTTTGTTAAACATCCAGAGTAAATATTTTGCTCTAGTTTATCTTGACGATACCTCAGAGAGTTTGTATGTTAATGTTGTACAAAGCTGAGGACATCGACATTTGAATTCGACCGTTCGAGTTTACGGCTCCGGAAATTCAAACGGACAAACGACATGTCTATGTGAAAGCGCACTAACTATTCGACAATCACTTGCTCTTGCTTTTCATAATATAAAACTACAAAATCATCCAAATTTAAATCATTACTCTAAAAATATTGTTTCCATAATACTGTGTATCAAAATCCCGTGAATCTTCATCTTCATATTTGTGCAATATAGCGACATTGTTATATTTTTGTATAGATGAAATTGGTGGAGTAGATTATAAAAAAATAATAAGACGAAGATGATTTTCCCACTTAACCTGTTAATCGTCTTATTCTAAGCGCTTAGTCTCTATAGACTGTGTATTGTGACATGTTAAGCTAATTAATGAAAATCGGGAGATCCCATACGTTTTATACCTCCCTATAGGTAAAAATTTAACGTAATTAGAGCATTTCCCGATTCCCAGTGGAACAAATGCGAAAATAAATATTAAATAGTCAATGAAAACTAAGTCAATACTTTCATTAGAAAAAATCAGTTTTCAACTCTAATACTGAAAAGTGGTATCAAAGGACATCAAATGTCCATTTTTAATTAAGTTATATAACAAATAACTAGTCTTAGAATTTGTCAACTCTCCTATCATAATTTTGATGCAAGGTCCCACTGAAAACAGTTAGACCCTTTGTAACGAGAGACAGTTCTATTAAGCTTTCCAGAAGTGACGAAGTGTCGTTGTCAACTCGGTGAAGCATATACAGAATGCTCGGACGCAGCCCGGTACCTATATGGCAAAACGTGTAGAGCACTCAAAGAAACGGTTAATCTTCATCTGAACATTACTGCCTGAAGGTATATTCATGCTACACACTGCCGCGACCGAGTCGTTTTTCGGACGAAGCACCGTATAACATTAGTAAATTTTATATAAATTGATTCACGCTAGGCCGGCCAGGGTCCGAGCTTCGGTCGCGAATCGTAGTACTATTTTTTTTGTCGGTGTCGGCTCGCTACTGGCCTGTCACTTCATAGTATGTATGAGTAGTGTACATCCGGTTGAGCCGCCCGACAGTTCGCCGGCTCGTACCCGATTTTATTGATTCGGTATGGGCTCGCTTCGGGACTTCCTCGGTATAGCATGAATAGACTTTAAAGAATAGCGCCGGGTTGTATAATAACAATAATTATTAGAGCACTCTAACCATAACTATCAGCCGAAACTCGGATCGGGCACGGTGCGGTTATGTGTGACCTGACCTTTAATGGCGACATAAAACTAGAATGTTAATAGTACGTAAATATGCCTGTTAATGGAACTGACACTCACTGAATGTGTTTAGATGCCATTGTAGTACCGACTCAGTTTTCATGCGCATTACAGAATATATGTATATAACCTATATGTATACTAAACTACAACAAAACTAACGAAAAAACTAGTAAAAAATAGAAAATTTATGTATATAAAAAATGGTTTCTTATTTTATTGCAGAACCGTACCAGTTCGATATTGGTATTTGTGCCTAGAGTGATAAGGCAACTTCATACAAGGCCTCAATAGTTCCCAATAACAAAATATTTTTTATTGATAATTAATTTGTGGATTTTTGTATATTTGATTTGTTTCATTTATAACTCGAGGTCAAATTTAATCAAGAGAGTTCCAAAAAATTCAACATAAAACTTCCAATTCTTAAATTGAGCTTTCAATAATTTTGATCTCGAGGCATAGCAGCATATTGAATTTCGAACGTTAAAACCAAAATTAGTCAAATGCAAACTAAAAAAAAATAGTGTGATTCAAAATTCGATGGAGACGGAAAAGTTCCTAAAGAAGGTTGCCACAGTGGCGTTCCAATTGGGAGGTAACGGTGATGGGATTTAACGATGAAAATCGATATGCTTTGTGAAATGTCAATGTGAAGTTACTTATTCTAACTTTGTTCAAATCACAGTAGTCTGGGACAGAAGGCCATTAAACAACTATCCGTCGAATCGTAGGCGTTAACAATACCGACGGAAAAGTTTGGTTATTCTAAAGGAAACTGCCTGTCACTTTATGAAAAAAATAGCATTAGCTATGTATCAGTCTAAAGACGTCGATCATAGTCCGAATATATACAAGTTCATTCAGTTCTATCCAAAAACTTTTGCAATCTTTGGTTAACAATATAAAAATTTTAAGTACAAATTAGAAATTACTTTCTAAGAGTCCTTTCTAAGGAGTCATGGAATCTTATTTATCACCAGGATTGTTCGCCTCCATCGTGAGAATCCTCATCGCTCGGATCCTCTCCATACATATCCGCTAACTTCCTGAATCTAGGTCCGAAACTTGACAAGTAGTTGAACTTCAAATCACCTTCATCGGTACAGGAAGCAAGAGAGGATAAAGATCCTGTACTATTTCCATCTCCTTCATATGCATAATGGCGGACATCGTCATAGGGTAAATTATCTGGGTCTTTATCACAATTATCTTTCTTATTATCAAGGAAGCCACTTATGTCTGCAGGGACGTCGGGGTTTTCTCTCATTAGGGGTTTTTCGTCAACAATGTTGGGTCGGAACACGGACAGATCGTAATTGGTGTCGCATTCGCCGCCACCTTCATCTTCGTAGTTAATTATGTTTGCGCGTGTGTCGTCGATTTCTTTTTCATTAAAGTTGTCCTGCTTTCTTCGGTGAACAACTACAGCCAGAAGTAGTACTGAAAATAAATGTTCACATTAGGATCTCAAAACCTTTTAGTTTGTCAGAATACTTACTTATCAATATTGCCACACATACGAGGATAGCAACCAAGAAATTAGAATCAATTCCAAAAGTAACAGCTTGCATCATTCCATAGTTACAGTCGGGGAAAGCTTGATACCAATCTGATGGAGCCCCTAGATTATAGAAGTAATCGTTGTACGTCAAGTTTCTAATACAACCAGTGAAACTAACTTCTGTTGGTGGTGCACGATTCCAGATGGTTTGGAATTCTTGATCGCTGAATTTGTTCTTCATTCCTCCAAGTTGTAGGGGACCGTTGGTTCTTAGAACACCTTTTACTGTTTTACTGGTCCAAATTGAACAAGTCGTTCCACAATCGTCAACTTCCAAAGATATATCCTGAAACAAAAATAGTATCAACAAAAAGTTATTGAAACAACTCATTTTTGAAAATTTGTATACTTACGTCATATCCAAATCCTATTTTAATTTTGTGCAGTGCACCATCATTGAGTTTGCGTTGCGTCAAGTATATTTCCTGCGGCGTTGAATGAGTACATATCTGCAGCAACGGGGATCCGTCTTTAAGTTCCAAAGATATATAATCTGAAAAAATAAAAATTTACACAACATAAATATTTAATAAAACTGATTAAAACGTTACCTTTAGATAAAGCAGTTTGTCTGACTGTCAGAGGTCCATTATAAAATATTAATCCGTTGTCAGTTTGGGATAAAATGTGTAATATTATCTCAGTCCTATTGCTGGCATCAAACGATGGATACATAGCCCAACCAGTGCCTCTGAATCCTATAGCCAAAATTTCGCAATGTGGTCCTTCAAATCCTGCAGGACAGCTACAAGCTACACCTTCTACAGGAGTACCTTCGTTGAAACATTCGATAACTTCTCTTGGTATCGCGGCGCAGACAGGATCAACAACTGCGCTCACCCCAACAAAGGATGTTCGATTTGTAAATACCACAGCTGGTTCTCTAGAGATGTTCAATTGGTTGGTGCAGGAGTTTAGACTACCACATATTGTTTCGTTAAGACATTCGTTTATATTGATCATCACGAATGTCACATTCAATTTTTGTTCCAGCTGAAAGTAAAATATATTTATCACAAGGAACTCTAGCATAACAATAGATCCGACTTAAAATATCAAGTAAAGTATATTTTATGATATTTCTTTGAATCGGTATCTGGTCTTAAGGATTTAATAATAAAAGTTTATAAACAGTAACAGATACGTCGTCGGTAGAATTTAGATACTAAAACTAAATATCATTTTACCAGCCAAACATTTCAGTTGTAAAATAATCATACTATAGGCATTATCTTTTCGATGAAATGAGTACGATACGATACTGTGCTATTGTTATCGGATTAACGACTACCTACTGTGGGTTTTTCTCTTGAATCAATCATGTTGGTGTCAAGTTAAAACGAAATATCTTGGGATGGAGTATACCTAGGAGTAGATAAAGATTTGAAATGGGAGGATTAAATGGTTTTAAATAAAAAAACCTTCTTAATCGCACAAAAAGTTAACTATTTGTAATTTGTCTTATTTGTAGATGATGCATAAATTTTGTAATACCCTCGTAGATAAGTTTAGGAGCAATGATCAAATGAAATACAGTAGAAACGCTGAAGCTTTTCCATCACGTGATCCAATCTACGATTCATGCAACACATATTTTCTACATTCTATCTTCTTCTATCAATATAAATCAAACATAAGAACGTTCGATCGATTGTCTTCTACACAAGACCAACTACAAGACATACGTAAGAGTTTCTATAAATTTGCCAAAGTAATCGTAAAAAGAGACAACGATATAATTGACGTAACGTGAATAACTGATCCTACTAAAAGTTGAATTTGACATTACCGTATTTGAGGTTATGTATGCTTTGTTTACTGTCATGTTTTTAGCGAATTTTTGGATTAAAAGTGTATTTATTGTTAAAATCAGTTCTTGTAAGAACTAATTTGACTTTTTATTCCATTTAACATTGGTAAGTACGAATATAATACATTAGCAACTTGTAAACTTTTGACATTTCATAACACCTAAAATGCCGTGAGACGGGAATATTACAATGCTTATTTTACTACTTATTGGTGGTAAATAGTATTTATAATTCTCTACAATTTGTAAATCTCTGCAGAATTTTCAAATTTGCATGAATCAAGTGTCTGATTGTACTTGTAATGGTATAATAACCAATAGTTATTTTCAGAAAATGCCTGGAAAGTGGCTTAATTCACGAGCACAGGAGTTTGTTATGAACTTGATTGAATATTTTGAGACGGAAAAAAACAACGGCGGACCCTTTCAACCTATTTCATCTGTTCAGGAGGTATTATACTAAAGTTAACATCTATTTAAGGACATTTCTATTTAATATTATATTTCAGAGAGTGGCAACTGCATTGAAAATATCTGTGAAAATGGTATGTTCCCTTAAAAAAAGTAAGGAAAATATTCCAACTTCCCAACGTCACTCAGTCAAACACCTCGATTAAAACTAAAAACAGAGGATTTACCCGAGGGAACCAAAATGGCAGTACGGAATACCTTATATAATATGTATGAACAAAGTAAGTAAACAATGATGTGAAACAATAATACAAACACATGGGAGTTCTTAAGCCTTACATTACAGTCAGCTTACACTTTAAATAAAAGAGAAGTGAAATGATAGTACCTTAATAATTAAGATTACACATCATAGTGCATGTAGTATTATCCATACAGTGAGATTTTTCACCAGCAGCTTATAGTGTGGTATATGAAAATCTTAGAAAACTAGTAGGTAATTTAACGTAAGTTCGATTATAGAAGTTATGAGTAATGAAAGCTTTACAATACAGAAAGTTGTGCATATTTTTAATTTGAATGTGTTTCTACATGTGCTGATTTCTAAGTTGAGTACTGTCCATGAATGTTTACCAATTTGAATGTTCTGAGTGTAGATTGTGTTTCACAATTTAGTTTTCTAATTTAAATTTTTTGATGTCACATACGGAGTTGTTCTATACATTATTTGGTACAAATAATAAAAAAATCTGAATATCAAAAATTTGTGTTCAAGTTTAGTATGAAGTAAATATAAAAAAATCTTTTTTTTGTTTGAGATAATGATAATTTAAATTTTCTTATTTTTTCAGGGAAACATGTTACTGTTAAAACCATAAATGATGAACTAAAAAATAAGGAAATTCTTTCTGTTGGAAATACCTCTTTATTGGTATTATTGAAACATTTGGGATTTAAATATAAAAAGGAAGATAACAGAAGAGCATTAATAGAACGAACAAATATTGCTAGCCAAAGAGCATGCTTCCTTCGAAAATATAGAGAAAATAGTGATAGTGTTTTGTATGTGGAAAGAAGCATTGGAAAATTGTAGTGCAAATGTTTGGGATAATTGTGTTAGGCATACCGAAAAAATAATCGAAGACTGGTTTACTCGAGAACGAAATTTGGTGAACATACATATTGAACCAGTGATAATAAATACTGGTGAAGACAGCTCAGATTCCGAAATGGATGAACTATAAAGCAAGATTTGTCATATTTGATGTGTTTTTTCGTTTCTAGTACCTATATGTGTTTACATTTTATTTTTGATGTCTTTTGCGGATATTTCTGTTTTTTACTTTTAATATGAGGGTTTCCATTTGATGTGTTGCCCTGATGATGGTAATATATTTATCGAAACGTCCACCTTCAAGCTGTGTGGGAATCTTATTCTATTTACAATCTATAGCCCATCCAAAAAAAATTGTTCTAATATAATCAGTTTAGAAAGTGTTATTTTAAAAGTTTTAGAGGACACCCTGTCAGTAGGATTTTGTAACTTATTCGCCCAGTATATCGATAGTTTTAATAAATATGTCGATGTTAACCATATAAATAAAATAAATACAATTAAAAAAGTTAAATTTCTTGTTTAATTACCAATTCGTAAAACGCCGACCTTTGGAATATTAGTCATAACGATTATTCCTATTGAGTTGACACAAGTTTTGATTTAATTCATATGAACAATATTGCTGACGTAACAGTCACGTGATGGAAAAGCTTCAGCGTTTCTACTGTATATAATTATTCGTTTATAGACGTTTCCGTTTCCAATAAAGAATAATAATTGATGTAGTTATTAATTCTTGGTAATTGTGATTGTTTGTAGGGAAAATTAAGATTAAGAATAATAGCTTTTATTTTAATTATTATGATTTACATTGAATGGTAATATACATAGTGTTCATAGTTATTAAAATCCTCAGTTTAAAGAACTCAAAAAATTTACTCTGTGCGTTGTTGGGAATTATTTGAATTTTCAACATATTTATAAAAAAAAATTCACATACCTCTTTTTGATGATCCGTCACTTTATTTTGAAGCTTTTCTGGGGCGTAATAAGGAGACCCATGAGCAGAAAATCTAACATCAACGTAGGTTAAGTTTTGATTTGGTGAATGTAAAACTGTAAATACATCCACATTTGCCATCGATGTATTCAAAATTTTTGATAATTCTTGATGTAGTATATCCTTTTTACTCTTTTCATTCTGAAAATAATTTTGATTGTTATACAATATATTTCATTAAGAGCCCGGGGAAAGTAATCTTCATGAAGAGTACTACAATATATATGAAAAAACCGTTGTGAAATAGGCCAGAAGCCAGCTCAAAACATCTAATCTAATTGATTCTAAGTCATTGGTATAGTTTTATTGAATGTGCTGACCACAAGAAATTAAAATTAGGTCATATGATTACAAGCTGCACATTAAGCAAATAATGTCAGAATGGCAAAATCAATGGAGTCAACTGGCGTCAAAGGTAGGTTAATAATTACTGTTAAACTTTGGGTAGCAAAATTGCAACTGAAAATAAGGGAAAAGATCAAATTAATAAGAATTGGACACACTCATCTCATCACATTCAGTCTGTCTGCTGAAGTAGGTACAATTGTGTTGTACTGCAAAATAGTTGTTTTGGTCGAGACAAGTAATTGGGACTACAATTATTATCGACCAAACAGAAAAATATCGAGCGCTTTATTTCTACCCAAACAAAAACTAGAATATAAATTAATTTGCAATAATTTACTTACCATTATACTTTCAACAAATTCTTCTTTAGACGGTCCTTGTAATCGAATCGATCCCGATTTCAAAACAGCTTCTTCTGGAAGTACTTTAACAGTAATAGTAACTATAGCATTAACTGTGTGTTCTTCTATTTCAGGCTCATGGGTTTCGGTAACTCTGTAGTGTAAGACGTAAACATTTTCTGGTGTCGAAGGACCCATTAAAATCATACCGTTGTCACTAATATTAAGAGAGAATTCGTCAAAATTATCTTGTTGAACAAAAACTTTGTCGTTAATGTCCCAGTCATCTAAATCTTCAACAAAGACGCGTCCGATTTGTATATCAGTGTCCGGACCATTGTCGTATTTATAAACAAATATTGTGCTGTTGCCATCTTTAGCTGCATTATCATTTACATCGCCAATTATAACTCTAAGAAAACTGACTCCATGTTGGGTTGGATCACCGCTATCGGTAATATCAATCGGAATGTCATAATACTTCTGTTGCTCTCTGTCAAAAGAAACTAAGGCGAATAGTTGGTCTCCGTTAATGGAAAATTTATCCCGAATGTCTTGGGAAGCATCGTTATCCAAGCGGAAAGTAAATGGAGGACCATTGTCCGGGCCATCGTAATCATCAGCACTCAAAATACTTATGAAACCAGGATCTTGGTTTTCGTACCAAACAATTTCCGTAACATTCAAAAATGGTGCGTTATCGTTTATATCCCTTAGATGTATTGCTATTTCAGCTGTTCCCAATAAAGAATTAGTGCCTCCATCGTTATCTCGTGCATAAATAAAAGCTTGACGGATTGGACTTCCGTACGGTGGATCTCTGTCTAGCGGTTCAATTATTTTCACACAACCACTGGACGAAACAGTAAGAAAGTTTTTTTGTTCTTTTGCTACGTCATATACGATGTGCTGGTCGGCGCTTCTATTTTTAATATCTGGATCATACGCTTTTACCGTAATAATACAATTCGAATCAATTTTTTCTTCGTCGATGTATATATCTTGAGGATACTTCTCGAAAACCGGTCTTTCATCATTTTCATTAGTAATTAAAATTACAACTATAGCGTAATCTTCGTACGCTCCGTCATACGCTCTAACTGTTAAATTATAGCTTTCTTTCCACTCGAAATCTAATTTTCTATTGACTTTTATTCTACCGGTCGTATTTTCAATAGCAAAAGACTCATTATCGTTTCCGGATACAATACTGTAACTTATAAGGGAAGCTGTATCGTTATCAAGAGCTTTGACTTCTCCGACATTACTTTGAAGATCAGAAATTTCAGTGATATTACTAAAGTAATAAATTGGACGTGTAAATACTGGTCTGTTGTCATTTTGATCTTCTATGCTAATCTGGAAAGTTTGTTTAAGCCAATTTGGCTCGGATGTATTGTACAGTGCGGAGGGAGAATTATCATAAGCCTTAACATTTACATGGTACAGTGCTTCTGTTTCACGGTCAAAACCAATTCTAGATGTGATGATACCAGTTGATTTATCTATAGCAAATATATCTTGTTTATCCAAAAGCTCGTAGCTTACAATATTGTTAGCTGCAGTTCCATCTTTATCGATAGCTCTAACTTGTATTGCTTGAACACCAGGTTTGTCATTTTCAACAACACTTCCTTTAAGAAACTCTAGGAAATTTGGTATCTCATCGTTAACATCAAGTACTTTAATCGGGATATTTATAGAAGCATCCATAGAATCCTTATTATTCACTCTAATTGTCAAAGTATATTCTGTAACAGTTTCATAATCAAGTGGACGGACTAATTTTATGTAAGCTTTGTTCCCATCAGCTTCAAGTAAAAAGGTTTGATCCTTATTCGTTTGGAACGTTTTCCCTTTCACCAACTCAAAGGCAAGTTGTGGATCATTTAAATTTGATCTGAAACACAAAAATTTATTTAAATAATATCATATTAAATTGATTATAAAAATAATATACAGCTTATATATTTAGGTACTTACACAGCTTCAACTGTAACTATGTGTTTTGAGAAATCATTAAAGTTTTCTGGAATTTCTAAAACTCCTTCGGGATCTCTGTGCGTAAATCTAGGAGGTTGTTTATCAGATCCTACTACTGTTATAGAAATATTTGCAGATGATTCTTTTACACCTTCCTGATCAGCATAACCATTATCAGATACATAAACTACACTGGTGAATCTAGTGTTCTTTTTCTAAAATAAAAATTTAGATTTGTTAGATAATGAAAATATTCAAAGAAAAAAAACTTACATCGGTTAAAGGTGCTTTTAAGTAAACTACACCAGTGTCTCGGTCTATCATAAAATACTGATTAAATTGACTATTCTGATTTGAAAAATTGTAAGAAAGTCTTGAATTTTCACCATCATCGATATCATAAGCAAATACTCTCATTACTTCACTGTTTATTTTTAAATCCTCAGATACCCGAGTATCATATTGCTGAAAAACGAAAATCGTAGTAAACAAAGCCATATTCTTACAAATAATTCTATTGGCTTACCAATTTATCTAGCTGCGGTGCATTGTCATTAATGTCAGTTATAATGACAGTAAAAGTACAGACATCTGCTAATGGTGGCCTACCATTGTCCACAGCTTGTACAGTTACATACAATTCTTTTTGACGTACAGGTTCATCACGATCAAAACCCTGGATCGTTGTTAGTTCGCCTGTTCTGTTGTTTATTTCGAATAAAACTCTTTCTCCATCTCTGTGGATCAGTGAGTATGTAATTGTACCTCCTGCATCTTTTGGATCTTCATCATGTGCTTTTACCTAAAAATATACAGGGATAGGCAAAATTGTTTTCATTGTTATTTAGGTAAGTACTCACTGTTATAACAAAAGTCCCACTTCGTTGTTCTTCCTTTACTGATGGTTTATAATCCTGACAATCTATGAATTTTGGTTTATGATTATCTGCTGCCATATTTGCTGCTTTTTCTTGTAGTTGTGAAAATGTTTCTACTAATGATCCATCGTTACCTACTGTAACAAACAAAACATTAAAATTAAAATGTGACAAGAAAAAAGTATCAAGAACTTATTATGATTATAACATTCAACATATTGAAAGAGTCTAGATATATTTTCAAGGTATATAGGATTAGATCCAACAAGCCAATACTGGATGATTATTCTATTCTCACATGGAATCTGAATTTATCATGCATATGTTGCAGCAAAGCTTAAGAAAAGGCTTCCTATTGCTTCATAGTATACTCTCTTTTTTAAGACAGATAAGTTTGCTAGCTCGCCTAGCTCTGACTCTTTCTTTGTTCTCTTTCATAATGTTCTACCAATAATCTCAAAACTAGCTAATGAACATGCAGATTTAGATTTTTTTGCAGTGATACCTCACTTTATTAGCCAAGAGGACATTGTTTATAAAGAATAAAGAGTAAAAAAATATATCTACGATAAAAAGAGATAAAACAGATTCCTTTCACTATGCATTATTTATACTGAAACTGAGCTCTGTCCATTGATAAATAAATCCAAGTGAATTGTTTATAAGGAGTAAAAATACATATAGCTCAACCATGGAAAGAAATAAAATTAGATTCCTTTCACTATGCATCATTAATATTTGAATAATATTTTCAGTTTCCTTTACTCATCTGTAAACTTGTTATAATTTTAAATTTATGATGTTTATTAATCTGTGATAGCGTTTTACACGGTCAATCAACTTTAATGAGAGACTGTGAAATTATTAACTTTAATTTATAAATTATGGATTATAACTATAGAATATTGTTATTATGCAATTGTTTATAATTTTGGATATAATCAGTAGATTCAAAGATTTTGTCAGGTTTTAAAATAAATATTATTTTTCGGTCATATTTATATATAATTTCAAGTTATTTTGTTATTATTTAGTTATCAAAAATTGTTTATCAAGTCATTTCAATCATTTTAATTTATATATTATTAACATTTTGGAAATGTGACTGTTATAGAAGAACTAAGTAATAAGTATTTACTGAAGGTAGGATCAATTATAAAAATAGCATGATTGATTATTATATTGAAGTATCTAATCTACCCTACTGTTTATTTTATAGATAACAATTTCCACAACATATTACGCGATTTGTTAATATTCTAGAATTTAAAACCTGGTAAAATTTTTTTTCTTGGGACAGTTTTTTAGTAGAGGTTGTTAAAAATGGCAAATACGAATCAGTAAATTCGAATGAGATTTTTTTAAACTTTGTTTGATTTACCTATGAAAATATTTACAATACGAAAAAAAATGAAGACAAATTTAAAAAATATGTTTTAGTACTTTTTAAATGCACCTCGTATATTAAAATTATTCGAAAACAGCAATATACAACTTCATAACAAATTGCTAAATTGAAATGTAGTTGTTGGCCAGCGAAAATATTTTTATATAATTGATTAAGTGGTGGCAATTTTAACTTTAATTTAACACGAGGCAGTAGATAATGATATTTCTGGTTAAAATAACAAACATTTTTATATCAAACAAAGAAAGTAATTAAATTTACGTTTAACTATAAAAATTAGGTCAAAAAGATTTACACACTAATACTACTAACTCACTAATTAGTCCAGTTTACAAGTTCAAAAACGTGTTAATTCTTATGAATAGCTCCTAAAAATATGAGCAGTAGCTCATTTGATTCGGAATGACGTTTAGAACAAATTAAGATGATCATTTTTTTCACTTGTCGAAATCTGACATTTTGGTGGTTTTAACCAATAGCAATACATTATTCTAGCCAATCATTCGGTATTATACTGATAAAACTGCTTCCTCATCGATAATACCTTGTTTACATTGAAACGTCAAAATTTGACTTTGAATTTGTCATTATTGACAACTAAAAGTGCTTCGAAGTTTATTGAAAAATGAACACAAACCGATTCAGTGCCATCACCCAAGAGAATATTGAACATTTAATACAAAATAAAGCAAAATCCTTTTAAATTGTTGAAAAAAATAATCTTCCCAAATACAACTCGTTCTTCAAATTTTATCACATAATTTTTTATTTTCATCACTCAAACTTGTTTTTTTGAGGCAAAAACATTCAAACAAACCGAATTAAGATAAAATCACTCGTCCTAACGGACTCGTGATTTTATCAATCGGTTTGTTTTCATATTTTTGCCAAATAAACAAGTTTTCGTGGAAAAGAAAAAATGATCGATAAAATTTGAAGCACTCGTGGTATTACATTTGAAAATTCCACACCTGTAATTTTTAATCAATCGAAACTTGTTTTTTTGACAGATGAATTTTAGTGGAAATTTTTTCCTCATGGGTACCCAACAGCGAATTATACTGGACATTTTTTGACGTTTATAATGACAGAATATTTTTTGACAGTCTAGTTTTTATTTGTTTACATGATAATTTTGATACATTTCAATTACAAAGCTAAGATGTTTTCTATATTCTTTGGACACCTCCTTTCTTCTTAATGGCGAAAATGCAGGACTTGGAATGGAATGAATTAAATCTCTATGTCTAATGAAATTGATTCGGGATAATTTTCAAAATATTCATGAGGTCGAAACAATTTCCGGAAATAATTTGACCTCTAGTGGTATTACTAGTGAAAATAGGATAAATCAGAAACTGTAAGGGATAATCGAAATCGGAAAAAAATATTCTTAAATAGGGTGAAACTTTCAATTAAAAACACTCAATTTCCGGAACTCTATCTCTATTGCTAATAATTAAGAAAATTGTGAAAAAAATTGTTTTTTGAATATGAAAGAGTCAATTTGTTTCCAGAGGGAGTGAAAAATTTTTGAACATGTAAACTAGACTATAATTTAGATATTTGGTTGTTCATGTTTTATTGAGGAAACGTAGATTAGTTCATTAACCTAGTTGTGTGCTTTATGTTATTATTTAGGCAGTCTTATGCAAGACAGTTTAACGAAGTTTCCTGTTTTATCCTTTGATTAATGATCCTACATAAAATATATTCACTGACATACTTAACAAGATAGACAGCTGTCAATACTTAATTATGTTTTTGCTGCCCACCTTTATATTTAGGTTAAAACTGAGTAAAATATATAAACATTATTTTACATTGCAACAAATTAATTTTACTAGAAATACCTATATTAAAGATGATTTATGGGGAAATTTCGGAACCTTACGAAATGAAAATAGATGCAGGTATGTTTTGTGCTGAACTATGATTTTTTTGTTTTAGAAGGATACTTTTAAAAGGCCAGGAACAGTTTGGTCTGATGAAAGAGTGGGCATTGAATTAAATTAATATAACCATAAAAATATCAATGTAATTGTTATGGTATATTATTAATGTTAATATACGTCTATAAAGTTAGCACAGCCAAATGAGCACAATCGATTTTAATTAGCACAACGATTTAGTGCTTTTTTGTGCTAATTATTTGCGCAATTTTTAATTTTTGTGCTCTTACCATTTCGTTAAAATCGATGGCTGTGTCAGCTTCAAAAGAAGCTAGCACAGCCATATATGAAAAATTATTTATTTTGATTTTTTTCTGGCACATCGATTTAGTGCTAATTATGTGCTTTCAGAGTATGCCATAGAAAAAAATTTCGGATCACGATTGGTAAAAAAACCACCCCCAGCCCGACGAGGCGCAAGAATAAAGTCCTCGAAATTCTCAGCACAATCGAACATGAATAATCGATTTCTGACGCATTAATAATGGGCTTTCAAAATACCTATGTAGAGTTTTTGTTGCTCAACCCTTTCTGGTAAAAAACCACCCCCAGCCCGACAAGGCGCAAGAGCAAAGTCCTCGAAATTCTCAGCACAATCGAACATGAATAATCGATTTCTGACGCATTAATAATGGGCTTTCAAATTACTTATGTAGAGTTTTATTGCTCAACCCTTTCTGGTAAAAAACCACCCCCAGCCCGACAAGGCGCAAGAGCAAAGTCCTCGAAATTCTCAGCACAATCGAACATGAATAATCGATTTCTGACGCATTAATAATGGGCTTTCAAAATACCTATGTAGAGTTTTTGTTGCTCAACCCCTTCTGGTAAAAAACCACCCACAGCCCGACAAGGCGCAAGAATAAAGTCCTCGAAATTTTCAGCACAATCGAACTTGAATAATCGAAATACCTATGTAGAGTTTTTGTTGCTCAACCCTTTATGGCAAAAAACCACCCCGAGCAATAAAACTCTAACTAAAGTATTTTGGAAGTCCATTATTAATGCATTTAAAATCGACTATTCAAATTCGATTGTGCTGAGAATTTCGAGGACTTTATTCTTGCGCCTCGTCGGGCTGGGGGTGGTTTTTTGACCAATCGTGATCCGAATTTTTTTTCTATGGCATATTCTGAAAGCACATAATTAGCACTAAATCGATGTGCCAGAAAAAAATCAAAATAAATAATTTTTCATATATGGCTGTGCTAGCTTCTTTTGAAGCTGACACAGCCAACGATTTTAACGAAATGGTAAGAGCACAAAAATTAAAAATTGCGCAAATAATTAGCACAAAAAAAGCACTAAATCGTTGTGCTAATTAAAATCGATTGTGCTCATTTGGCTGTGCTAACTTTATAGACGTTGTTAATATAAATAAATATGGTTTTAAGAAACCCGGTATATTCTATAACGTTATGGCGCGCTCTGTGAATGCACACAATTTAAATCTGGTTCACTAGTATTGGTCGACGAGGCAGAATGCTTGTGTAATAAGTGAGGCGACTCTGTGGAATTTACAGATAAAATAAAGAAAATCGAGAAACATCCTGGCGACCCGTATAAAACTGGTTTAACTGATTCATATTCTTTATAAAATATGTACGGAAATAGCGACGTGTTTTAATGATATAGCTTGCGAGACTGTTTCTAAGAATTATTGTGCATTTTGCTTGTATCTGCAGTTTTTTTCGCATCATTGTTTGTTCAAGGTTTTGATTGTAAAAAGGAAATTAAACATTTTTAGTGACAATTTGAATTTGAATTTTGTTTTTATTATTTCAATTATACGATGAAAATTAAAAAGCGCAACCATCACCAGGATTCGAACCGGCACCGTCTCGGCCACGACACTCTCAGGCAACCCCCTTTATTTTTTGGCCACAAATTATAGAATTGCCTGTATTTTGTCTCAGTATTGTGGTAGTTAGAAGTTATACAAAACATAAACGATTATTTGTTGAATGTTGTTATTTAATAACTATGAAAAAATTTAACGTAGTAAGGGTTGAAACAACTCATTTTGTCTTATTTTTTGTTATTATCGTGTTTTTTAAAAGCGATATCTCCAAATTAATTGAATGGATCGGTGTAAAGCTATAATTAATAAAAAAAAACCTGTTTTTACTCAGGTCACTGAATTTTATCTTGAAATTTCAATCCGGTTCTGTTCCCATTCTAAATTTTAGTGTTGCGGTGACGAATCCAGTAAAAACCGCAAATCAATACAGTGATTCACGAAAGTGGCGTGTGTGGTAGACCGAATTATTAATAAAAAATCTGCAGCGAATGTTTACTAAGAAAAAAAATGCGGTAATTAAAAGGTTATTGTTGTTCCTTTCAAATCTGGATAAAATGTTAAGATTCAATTCCCGTATTCTCTGATAATAATAAAAATAGCCACATTTGAATTAAAATTAATTGAAGTACTTTTAGCCGCATTAATAAAAATAATCCTGCCCGCCACTGATTTCTAGTGAATATGACAGTCCTTCGTACTCATATAAAATAACTGTACAGATTCACGAGCGAGCTAACAATTATTACATATTTTTAGTTAAAGAGAAGACTGACTAATAAACATTGCTGATTTCCAAGAATTGATTAAAGAAACGTCCGTTCAAGTTCAAGAACACAATTGAATTACGGAAATAACAAAATTAACGATGATTTATTGAAATAATTAACTTTCAATTTTAAATTTAATGGTGAATCATTAAAATGAAATGTTTTTTTAGTTCTGCACAATGGCGGATGGCGGCACGTACAAGTAGTGCTTAAAATAAACTACATGACGCGTTTGAAGGTTTTTTCGAACTACTAATACCGTTATGATTGTTACAAAGAAATGAGGGTACCAGAACTGACAATTAATACATTTATCTTTTTGATAATTAGCCTGAAGAAAACTACACTGACAAATATTATTTATTAACCGACCGAGCGACCGAAAAAGGAGGTTCTCAATTGGAAACGTATATATATTATGTGGTTTTTAATTTATTCAATATTTTTCGTTTCAATATGCCCCTGAAGATCAGGTGGGGTCTATCAAAGAGAACCTAACTAACATGATCGACGAGGTGCAGAAAGCGCCTAGGTTTGAAGCCAGTCGATACATGGACGGCTACTACGGGCTAATCTGTGACAATGAGGAGTCCTTCATTATAACGAGGGACTATTTGTCACAGAAAACCAACTGGAAGCTCATCAAGAGTGATGAACTTCCAAAGCAGCAACGAGTCCTCGCCCTACTTCCTGAGACTAAGAAAGAGGATCTGAAAGTGGGGTTGAGGAGGCTCGAGAAACAGAATCCAGGGCTGAAGGTTGATCGCTGGATGATCCTCGGCTCCAAGTCATCCGACATGAAAGGACTGGTGCGGGCTCAATGGAGACCGTACTATCTATTCCAGCGGGCCAGCTTTAAAACCCTGGAAAACTCGACCGAGGAGGAAACAGGGACTGATCGAGAACCTGTACCATCAACCTCAAAGGACCTTCAAGGTGCTACAAGTTAACTTGCAGCACAAAAAGACAGCCACCGCTGTCCTACAACCAAGAGTGGTGGCTGAAAACATAGACATCGTTCCAATTCAAGAACCTTGGATAAACAAAGGTAAGATACTGGGGCTTAATATTAGGGGAATGGGACTGATAATGGGAACTGATCGTACTAAAATAAGAACTTGTATTTGCTATAGATCCGAATACAACTTGATGCCGATTATGGAACTATGTACGGGTGACATGGTGGCAGCAAAGATTATACTCGAAAAATATGGGGTAGTACTAGAGACAATAATAGTGTCTCTGTATCTTCCCATCGATTCAGAAGAACCACTACCGGGGACTAACATGGAGAACCTGATGGAATACTCAAGGAGAAATAATCTGGATGTCATTGTAGGGGCTGATACCAACGCACACCATAGCAGTTGGGGCAGCAAAGACAACAACACCAAAGGTAAGAAACTATTTGACTATCTATGTACTACTGAACTTGATATTGCAAATGTGGGTAATACGCCTACATTTAGAACATCAAGGGGGGAATCATTGATAGATGTTACTCTTTGCACTTTACGTGTCAAGGAAATGATTCGCAAGTGGCATGTATCGGATGAACCATCTTTATCTGATCATGCCCAAATTTACTATGAAATTGACGTAGAAAAATCGGTTATTAGAACATACAGGGATCCTAAGAGCACTGACTGGGTATCTTATAAAGAGGACCTGCTTTCTAAAATCCGTTCACACCTAGGCAGACCAAAAACTGCTGAGGACTTAGAGGGAGCAGCCGTATGGCTGCAACAGTGTACACTGACCTCTTATCATAACAACTGTCCGATAAAGGAGAGTCGCTCTTCTAGACAAGCCATCTGGTGGAATAAAGAGCTGACATCGCTAAGGAGAGAAACAAGACGCTTTTTCAACAAAGCGAAAAAAACGGGTAACTGGGAAGCGTATAAAGCTAAACAAGGTACATACAATACAAAAATAAAAGAATCCAAGGAGAAGTCCTGGAGAGAATTCTGTGAGGACATGCAAGGTGTCCCTGACAGCGTCAGAATCAACAGGATCCTCAAAAGGGATACTTCTAACAAACTTGGTTCTATTCAGTTACCGAGCGGAAAGTTTTCAAATACTGAGGCAGAGGCTCTAGAGCATCTCCTCAGTGTGCACTTTCCAGGTTCGGTAAAGATAGAGTCAAGCTATGACAACAGGCCGGTTGCCAAAACAAAGGCAACCAAAGAGGACTGGGAACTCACGAATAAGATATTCAGACCCCATCTTATCAGATGGGCTGTAAACTCATTTGACCCCTACAAAACTCCAGGACCGGATGGCATATTCCCCAAGCTTCTGCAAGAGGGACTAGAATCATAATGGGTCCTTTAGTTCTGATACTTCGAAGCAGCCATGCTCTAGGTTATATACCAATTGCATGGAGAGAGTCTAAGGTGGTGTTTATTCCTAAACCAGGAAAAGAAACGTACACCCAGGCTAAATCCTACCGACCAATCAGTCTGACATCATTCATGGTGAAAACTATGGAAAAAGTATTACATATGTATTTACAAGAAGAAGCGCTTAAGAGCATCCCTCTACTTAGACTACAATGGGCTTATCAAGCAGGGAAATCAGGTGAAGCTGCCCTGCATAATTTGGTCTCAGGTCTCGAAAGGAGCCTGAATCATAAGGAAGTAGCCCTTGCAGCATTTCTAGACATCGAAGGTGCTTTTGACAACACATCGATGTCATCAATTAACAGATCCCTTAAAAACAGAGGGATTAACAGTACCATATGCAAATGGATAGGATCCATGCTTGAGCATAGGAGAATAACAGCACATATGCATGATAAAACATACACCGTTAGGACAACTAAAGGATGTCCTCAAGGTGGAGTACTTTCACCACTTTTGTGGAACCTAGTTGTGGATGACTTGATCTGTAGGTTGAATGATCAAGGCATATGGACGCAGGGTTTTGCGGACGACATAGTGATTGTCACCAATGGGAAATTCCCGGAGGTGGTTATGAATGTCCTACAGGAAGCACTGCGAATTGTGGAGGAATGGTGCCTTACAGAGGACCTTTCAGTTAATCCAAAAAAAACCAAACTAGTTGCTTTCACGAATAGAAGAGTTCTCCCGCAGGGTAGAGTACTGTTGTTCGGAGAAGAACTAGAAATATCCAAAGAAGTCAAATATCTGGGAGTGACCCTTGATTCCAAACTGAATTGGAAGGCACACCTGGAAAAAATTACTACCAGGGCGACTGGGCTTTTCTGGCAATGCAGAAGAGTTATGGGCAAAACCTGGGGAATACGACCTGAGGTGGTTCACTGGCTCTACACAACTGTGATAAGGCCAACGATCACCTATGGAACAATAGTCTGGTGGAGGAGGACAGAAGTGACCTCTGCAGTTAATATGTTAACTGCAATCCAAATACAAGCTCTTCTTGGTATTCCCGGGACAATGAACAGCACGGGGACGGCATCAATGGAAGCCCTTATTGGACTTCCTCCTCTAGAACTTTTTATAAGGGCGGAGGCAATGATGACAATTCTTAGGCTGAAATCGGGAGACCTTTGGTCCCTGAACAATGTTCGAGAAGGACACACTGATACAACTGGGACATTACTAGACGAACCCATATTTCATCATCCCATCTAGGGAACAGGTGATGCACCCAGGTAATTCTGTAAAATCATCTGGTTCACCGATGGCTCCAACACAAACCATAGCACTGGGGCTGGTATAAAAGGACCTAGAAAGAGAATGTTCTTTAGCCTTGGTCGATATACGACTGTGTTTCAAGCAGAGACGATTGCCAATATAGCCTGTATTGATGAAAACATCAGAATATACCGGACAAAAAATTGAAATACTCACTGACAGCCAGGCTCTGCTTAAGACTATCAGTAATCCAACAACTAAGTCTAGACTGGTGAAAAACTGCAAAGAATCCCTCAACAGGCTGGCAAGAGACAACAAAGTGTCTCTAATATGGGTGCCGGCACATGAGGGGATTGCAGGTAATGAAATGGCGGACCAGTTAGCTAAAGAAGGCTCTAAAGGAGACTTCATAGGTCCGGAACCGTTTTGTGGAATCACAAAAGATTGCATAAGAGGGGAAATCGGGAACTGGCTAGATAGGGAACACCAATTCAAATGGAGGGTGACACAAGGGCACCTTCATACCAAGAGTTTACTGAACAAGGTAGACAAGGAACTCTCAACCAGGCTACTGAAACTGGGTAAGAGACATTTGAAGACAGTTACCGACCTGGTGACTGGAGACTGCACCTTGAGGAAACATCTGTACAATATGTGCAAAGTTAGTGAACCTATGTGCAGAAAATGTGAACTTGATGATGAAACACCTACCCACATACTCTGCTTCTGTGAGGACTTACAAGAACTTAGACGGAAGCACTTTGGAGAGGAATCTATACAACCATCACAACTACTGAAAATCCCTCTAGTCAAACTAGTGGCCTTTATAGAAGACACGAAGCTTCTGGAATGGAAGTAGATAAGATGGGAAATGGTACACAGATTCAGCTCAAGAGCCTGGGCTGATGAGCACAACCCAAATATATGAATGAATGAATGAATGCCCCTGCCAAAACTCATCTCGGGTCGTGGTTCAAAATGTTCCTGTTATTGTAATAAAATTGTCCAGAAAATTTAAACCGAATTATTATTAAATTTGAGTAATTACATTACATATGGTCTTAATGTTAAAAAGTATATTTAAATTTTGATAAGAATTAGTACCTAGGTATTGTTTTATAAATGTTTTTTTATGCAGCATCGATTACTAAGATCATTAGCTGCATATCTAAATACGGTTAGTTAAATGGACAGCTCTAAGGTAAGTTCATGTTTTTATTATACTTTCTGCACTGAAAAGTTTGTTTAGAATTGTAGGTTCAACTCCACATAGTGTTCGGTGGCCTTGAAAATATTGGCAACTGAATATATGTTCCGGAAGAAGTCTGTGGTTACAGAGGGGACATCAGGGCCTAGGAGTACCACCGAGAAGATGTGAATGAGTCAGGTGAGTATGGCCAATTCTCAATCTGCAAATTATTCCCTGCTCTCGCCTTGTTAAATCTGTTCTCTCAAAAGTGGGTCCTGTGTTACAGAAAACTTTTTGCAGGCTTGAATGTTTCTCACTCTTGCCGGACGCGTTGTGGATGGTCTTGTTCCAAATTGATTATTAGAACTGAAAAAGCTATAATTAATGTGAGATGGTATAGAGAGAATCTTTGAGGCATATATCATTATTTGGGAATCTCTCCTAAGGTCCGGAGGAAGAACACCGGCATCACATTGTACAGCCATTGTTGGACTAGTTCTGAAAGCACCTGTTGCATATCTTAAAGCTGCTGCTTGAATTCTGTCTCAGTTATAGACAATATCTGCATAGTCTATTTTACCCTGAATGACTGATTGATAAAATTTTAAAAGCACTTCCCTGTCAGCCCCCCACTTTATGCTGGACATACATTTAATTATATTCAATGCCTTTTTACACTTTGCTTCAAGTTGGATTAGCTGCTCGTTCCAAAGAAGTTTCGAGTCAAATATTAGGCCGAGACATTTTATGCAGCTTCTGGCATTGATACGAATGCCCTCCATATAGAGCTTGGGATCCTCATGTGTTCGTCTTAATCTGCAGAAGTGAATGGAGGTAGTTTTTTCTGTTGAAAATTTCTCCTTTGCTTTACCTCTTTATTCAGGTGAATTATGTCCTCAAAACACCGATTGATAGTATTAATGGACTGATTCCGTAAAAATATTACCAGATCGTCAACATATAAAATTTGTTTCATTTTTCTCCAATATAAAATTAATTGCAATTGCAAATAATTTTACACTCAAAACGGATGCTTGAGAGATTCCATTTTCCAGAGTTCTAATCGAAGATTGCGCAGTACCTACTCTCACAGTAAAAAGCTTCAAGAAAGTTCTGAAGTAGTATTGGGAGTTTTCCCTTTAGTCCCCACTTGTTGAGTTGCTTAAGGATAGAAAATCTCCAGACTCGGTCATAGGCTTTTTCTAGGTCAAAACTCACCGCAACAAGATGTTCCTGATTCAAAAAAGCTTTTTGAAATTCGTTCTCTAAGTACTCTAGGGTGTCAATTGTAGAATGTTTGCTACGGCAACCAGTTTGATTTTGAGATAGAAGGTTGTTTGATTCCAACCACCAGTCTTGTATTAACAATTTTTTCAAAAAGTTTTCCTAAACAGCTTGTTAAGGATATAGGTCGATAGCTGTTAGTGTCAGACGGAAGTTTATCGGGTTTTAAAAACGGGACAATAGTGGCCATCTTCCAGCTTTTTGGGAATGATCCTGAATTCAAGATACAATTAAATAGATTAAGAATGTATTGTAAATCCACTTCTGCTAGGTTTTTTTATCATGCAGCCTCTTCACTATTTTCCATCGCGTGGTACAACTCATCAATTGTTATTGGGAAGTTGTAGGGTTCCCCATTCTGGGAAGTGAAGACAAGTCTCACAAACTGGAGGAGCAGACAAAGGGGTAGTAGTAGCTGCACGAGCATGATATATTAGGTTTGGGGGTAATAAAAGCTACTTTTTTCTTCGCTTCAAAATAGGAAATATTTTCCTTAACTTTCACTTCCTTTATTGCTACTTCCTGCTTATATACTGGACATTCTCTGGCTCTAGATGAGTATGGCCCACTACAGTTGACACATGTAAACATTTGGATTTGACTTTAGGTATACATATAGGAATTTATTTTTTTATAGTGACACATTTATATATAAAAGAAAACTTTTACTCTAAAATTTCATATCTATACAATATATACACTCACAGCCAAAAATATCGCATATTTCATTTCTTTATTAATAAAAAATTGCTATCCATTATCACTTTTTTGCTAAATGCCTCACATTGGAGTGTTTTACTTATGGTCAAATAAATTACATAGATTCGTTAAAAAACTAATAATATGGCCTGATTTTGGTAATAACATTTAATTAGAAATATTAATAATAAGAATGATATAACAATGCCTTAAACCAACATAATTAGTACTTTGTATTTCCTTCTCTAGCTCTAACGTTAGATGATTTTCCTGTCTTAATTCAGGAATTGAATCAGTCGCTGCAATTTTTCGTTTAAGGAGGTTCCATGTATGTTTTATGAGATAAGCATCAGGACTTATTGGTGGTCAGTCAATTTGAACATCCTCAAGGTAATGGACCACTGGCATAAGCAATAAAAAAACAAAATCTGTCTAAGAAATAATTAAATGAAATATGCAATATTTTTGTTTGTGAGTGTATATATTTTTTTTATGTATGTTCAATACTTTGGCGATTTATAGAATGAAAAAACTTGAGGTTGTGCTCTTGAAAATTTTATTCCTGGTAGACTAGTCTTTTGAGAATACTCTTCTAACATTTCAGTTAAAAATTCATAGTTTTGTGGTATTTACAAAAAAGATTGATTTTATCAAAAAACTAAGTCGATTTCTTGTCTCATATTTTACGAATTAGAAGATACACCAAGAAAGCAATCAAAATCAAATAGGAAATGAACATTGATCGAGGTATTGTTGGTTCTATGTCAATTCCAAATCAAAGTAGATGTTATTTATTAGGCTCCAATTTGTGTTAAATAGAGATTTTAACAAAAAAAAATTAAATAAATATATGCCTAGAATCCAAAATTATTTACTATTGTTTATGGTTTGTAGAATTCTATTTTTTGGCAGATTTTTGAAGTAGTGAATTTTATTGTTTGTGGGAAAAAATATAAAAAGACACATTCTTAAAGAAGGATGTCAAGGTTAGCAGCTGTAAAATTTGTAATGTTCAAGCAATTAAACAAGTGCGCGAACATGGGAACTTTGTCTTGAAATTTAGTAATTAAAACTAAATATTTTGAATTAAATTCTAGAAATTGTTATAAAATTATTACACATCTTGTAAGCATCTTTTACAGGAAATAAATACCAATAAACACAACAACCAATTCTGAAAATTATTCAAAAACATTGAGAAATAACATGAATCACCAAAGGTCAAAACGAAAATATTAAAATTGAATACTTCGACATAAATATCGTTAAAACGCCTACACACACAAGTGAGTAGTCCACTGACATAATTGACAATTATCACGAATATTCGAGTTAAAATTGTACGTATACTGATTTCCTAAACGTTTCAGGTATTTAACATCGACATTGCGAGATAGAATTCCATTGAAATGTCAACCTAAAAAACACCTACAAGAAATAGTTTCAATAAAACTTAGTATTAATTTTATGCACCCTGTATAGAATTATTTCCTGAAATAATATTTTACAGATACTCTTTGGAACATTATTTATATTAATAAAATGTTGAAAACTTTTTAGTTTTTACTACTATAAACAAAAAGCGTCACTCGGGCTTGTCACTTTTGAAGTTAAGGATAAGATGCAGTTTCAAAAAATTCGTAGTTGATTTTCAACTTCAATAACTGTACTATATTGTATTCAACTACAACATTATGACGATTTTAATGTCACTCTTGTCAAATTTATTTCATCTTGTTACTCCTCCATTAGATATCTGATAATATAAAATTTTCCAACTGCAGCATGACTCAACCGACTCTGAAAATCGGTGAGTCACAGATAACTACACCTTACAAATTTAATTTATCATACTGCCTACACAGGAGATTATAGGGATTTCCCGGTTTTCTCTTTCACTTGGAATCTGGGAGATAATGAACTTCCGAGTGGAAGTCTTATAAATCACTTTTCAATTTGGCAGTCTGTGAATGACTCATTATTGATTCAATGAGAATGCTCTGTTAGAACAAAGCTGATAAAAAGGATAATTTTAAAATGTATTTGTTTATTTATAATGTTTCATAGAAGTAAATGAATTCTAATTTCATAATATTAATATTGATTGGCGTGCTGTTAAAAATGTTCATGCACGAGTTAATCCTCTTCATTTAAATTCCCAATGTTAGGGCAAAGTTTTTTGTAATCTTTGGTTAAGGCGAAACTAAATAATTTGAATACAGTGTGGCTCACGTTTATCATTACATTGGCTAAAACATTTTTTTTTCTGTTATATGATTTTAATGACAGTTTGGAAACTTTTATGTGTCATATTAGTTCTAATTTGAATGTGCAAAACCTGTTTTATATGAAAATAATAAAATTATTCATTTCATTAGTAATAGTATACCTAGTGATAATTTCCATGACTCACAAGCGTTAGTAATTTTTTTTACTTCACACAAATGGTTAAAAATTTAAATAAATATTAACTAGTTTCATTGATAACAAAAATCTAGTTGACCCAAAACCATAAATATTGATTTAAAAAGCTTAAATATACAGGGTCTCTCGGGAGTTCTTACCAAAAACTTGGGAGATGATAGAGGGGCTAGAAATAATAATAGTAATTCATATAAAATGTGTAGGACACTCTGTATGCTTTCGCATAGTTACTGAAATTTTGATTTTCATTAACGTGTGTGTATAATTTAACGTGAGTTCAATGCTGCTTACAGCGGATTTGTGGTGTAATTTTAACGAATCAATTTGTTTGAAACTATTACGAAACATTTCCGCCAATTTCGCCAATTCTATTGAAATCTAATTTTACTTAAGTGTTTGCCAGTAGATTGGTCTTTTTAGAGCACTCTACTAAAATTTCAGGTCGATATTAATAGTTTTGTGGTATTTACAAGACTTTTTATGTTCAAAATGCGTTTTTTCGGAAATGTCATGAAACTATTTCAAGGTGAAAGAATGATTCTATAAAAAAATATGTCGATCAGTCGATTTCTTGTCCCAAAAACCCCAATTCACCGATTTTTTACGTTTTTCAAGTCTAAAAAATTTATTTTGTAAGAAATTTTGAACAAAGGGGTAGGTATGGAAATATTTCGCGATTTAAATTTGTCTCCATCAATTATGCTTGGAAATATCTACTCAAAATTCACTTATGTGTAAAATTTTCCTCTGAATCGGTGGTCATTACAACGTTCTATAAATTATCAAAAACCCAATTACCATAGTATATGGTGTAGGGTATACTTTTACACTTATTTCAAGTACATTGCATTATGCTTAAGACATATATCCATCTTTTTATCGATGCTTTGGCGGTCCAGCTACAATTTTATACATGTACAAATTTAGCTTTCTATCTCTTGCCATTGTTTTTGCCTCTGTCCATGTTTTTCCTTTTTTCTTGCAGTATGCTTACCATAACACCAACCCATGTTTGTTTTGGTCTTCCCTTTTTCGTTCTTTTTTGTATTTTTGATTGCCATACTTTTTTAACTGGTCTTGTGTCGATCATTCTGTGTAAATGTCAAGGTCTTCTCTTATTTTCGTATTTCTTAATTCATTTTTCTTTGTGACTCCTTTAACTCGTCTAAGATACTTCATCTCAACTGCTTGTATTTTACTCTTTTGTCTTTTTCTCAATACCCAAGTTTCACACCCGAATGTTAATATTGGACGGTAGATAGTTTTAAATACATTTATGTTTGTTTTCTTGGAAACTTCTTTTTTGTTTATAAATGTCGAATTCATCGTGTGGTAAAGTTTCATCGATTTTTGTACCCTATTGTTAATTTCAACTTTCTGCGTTCCATTTTCTTCTATTTCTACTCCGAAGTATTTACCTCTCCTCACTTATTCAATTTTTATTCTGTCTAATTGTATGTTTAACTGTTTTTGTTTCTGTCCTATAACCATACCTTTGGTTTTACTCTTTAGATACAGTGTTCCAGATTTCCATATTATTTTGTAAATCATTTTCTTTCCCTGCCACAATTATTAAATCATCTGCAAAAGCTGTCTCTGATATATCCACTCTTATTAAATGTCCATGTCCCACGTGTAGTTTTGCCATTTTGGTTGACGATTTTTCAATTATTTAATAATAATGGACTTAGTGCCCCTCCTTGCCTTAATCCTTCTTGTGTTGAAAATGGGTCTGATGTTCTATTTTTGTATATTCCACAATTTCTGTAGATGTTTTTAATTATGTCTATTATTTTGTAGTTGACTCCTCTTCCTTCTAGTATTTTCCATAACTTCTCCCTTGGAACTTTATCAAAAGTTTTTTCCATATCTATAAATCCTATATAAATATATACCTCTTTTTCTTGTTGTGAGAACTTATTGATTATCTGTTTCACCGTATATATGTGGTCTTCGACCTCTTCTAAATCCACCGATTCTTCAAGAGTATTTTCTATAATTTTCTCGTAGACTTTCATAGCTGTACTAAGTAGATTTATTCCTCGATAGTTATTACAGTATAGTCTATCTCCTTTTTTATATATTCGAACTATGAAGGCTGTTTTCAATCTTCCGGAGTCTGGTCTTCACTCCACGCAGTGTTGTATATTTTCAATAATATTTTTGTACCTGTTTCCCCTAGATTCTTGAACATCTCTGCTGTTAATTTATCAATTCCTGGAGATTTTCCCTTTTCAATCCACCTATTATTTCCTGTAATTCTTTTATAGTTACAAGGACTTCATTTTCAATTATTGCATCCTTTTTTTTTGGTTTTGTCTTGAACTTTTTTGTCTGATCCTAGTAATTCCTCAAAATACTCTTTCCATCTATGAATTACTTCGCTTTCATTTCTCAGTATATCTCCTTTTTTATTTTTTATCCAGGTTATTTCTTGTGTTTTTTCCTTTCTTGGTGACTTAAATGTTTTGTAAAACAGCTTTTGATTTGATTTACTATTGGTTTCCATATTTACGCCAAATTCTTCCCATTGGTTTTTTTTACTACTGCTACCCTTTCATTTACATTTTTCCTATTCTCTCTGTCCATTTCAGTTTTCCGTTGTTTTGTTATTTATATACATTTTCCACGCTTCCTTTTATGATTTTACTTTTATTTTTATCCACCAAGCTGTTTGTTTTTTCTTATTAGTTTTCTTGCTACAACCACATATATTTCATTAGCGGTCTCCGAAAATCCCACATTTCTTCTAAATTACCATTTTTCATTATATCACAATTATTTAAGAACTTAACTGATAATGCTATTTTGTATCGCTCTGCTATTTCTTTATTCTGAAGTTTGTATAATCATAATCTGACTGATTCATATTCTATTATTTTTTCTAATTTTTGTCTATTATAGTTTGTAATCTCTACTTGTTTCCTTATTTTTGTCACAAGTAAGTAGTGGTCACTTCCTATTTCCGGTCCTCTTCTAACTTTGCAATCCAATACCTACTTTCTATTGCTATTTTCCACTAATACATAATCTATTATTGATCTTTCATTTCTGCTTTCCATCACACGTGTATATTTGTATGTATCTTCATTTGTCCATATACAATTATTATAGTTTTTGCGATCATATTTTTATTTTTATTACAACGTTCTAATTGATCAATTAGTCGAGTTATGAGTACCTTTTAGTTTCATAATGTGGATTTTCCGATATTTCCACTACTTTTACATTGATGATTCATAAAATGAAAACCCTCCAAGTTATAATGTTGTAAATTTTTCCCCAGTGGACTGGTTTTTTGGTATTTACTGGTATTTACACGACTTTTTAAATTGAAAATGTGATTTTTCGAAAATTCATGAACAGTCGATTTATCGTCCCGAAAAGGATAGATTTATAAGTGAAATTCAGATTTTAGAAACTTGTCATGCAAATAATTACTTCAAATAATATTAAAACATGTATTAAGGTGGTAATAAAAATATTCTCTTGGGAATATTCAATTGTGTCGACGAAACTACTCATTGTATATTGTCTATATTAAAGAAACAAATAAATTTCCATTAGTGTTGAGTATTGTTTATAATAATAATAATAGAAACTTTACAAGAAAAAATATTACATACAACAATGAATAGTACCAGTATTCAAAATATAGTGTTTACACAAGAAATTGCTGTTCCACTAAGACATTGAATGAATTACGTTTCAAATTGCTTTCCCACCCACCGTACTGTCCAGATCTAACCTACAGCGACTACTGACTTTTTGTAAATATCAAAAATAAACTCAAGAGAAAGTGATTGTTGAAGCCGAAGTGTATTTTGATAGCAAAGACAAATTGTTCTACAAAAAAGGCATTGGAATGAATGTAGCGTATATAAAAAATGATTTTTTTTTCAGTTACGCAGGAGATTTATTGAATTATGAGCATGAAATTTTAAGCATCTTGGTTAAATATAGGTATACTTGCACTTACAAAAAATTACAATGTCGTGATTTGAAAAACCAGTAGTATACAGAGTTAAGGAATGTTAATGGAGTATTTAGTCGTCACAAAGAAACACGGCCACATTTATTTCAATAGTTGTCTGCCTTAAATCCAACTCAACTTTTGTTGTGAGTGTAACTGTAATCATTGTTTTCTTGTACTTATATTAGTCAATTTTCGTTTATAGGTGATATATTAGATTTCCTATTGTTTCTAAGCGTTAATTAAATTGAATGAAAATGTCGCTTCTTGCTTGTCTAATGATTGAATAAACTGGCTTTGTCTGTAAATGCGGTCCTGTTGTTCACAGGATTTTCATGGATAATTCAGGAAGTTGTTGTGGTAAGAAAAACACAGAATACTCGTTTTTACAAATATTTGTTAATTTATCACATATCACATCTTCAACCGCGAAAAAAAGCAGAGGCTATTGAAAAACCAGTAGATTATTCGTTATCAATTTCAAAAATTTCAGTAACTGAAATGAGTTCTTAGAAAAACCATGATAACTTATTTGTTTACACTGTTGTCGATCTCCGGTAGAAATTTATCATACTTTTTTAAACTTAATTTTATCAGATATTAACTGGAGTTTATTTATAAGTGTTAGTCATTTTCCGCTTACGATACGAATAGTGTTGAAACTAGATAAATTTCTTATGCTTACGAGATATAGAGTGCCAAATGTTACCTACCCTTATAACGACAAATATTCTAGTTTATCAAGCTAGACGACAAAGAATAAGTCTAAGCGTTATTGTCTAGTTTTACTGACATTAATATTATTATTCAAGTCTGCTGAATATAAGGCTCGCCAGGTTCTATCTTGAGACCCTTATTGTTTAATATTTTTATAAATTATTTTCCTTTATATGCAGATGACTTAAAACAGTTGTGTAAAATTTATGAAGCATTGTGAAAATATATCTGTGAATTTAAATGGTGTGTGAACGCAAAAAATTTCACTAAATTCAGCCAAATGCAACGTCATGTCCTTTGGCATTAAAACAGATTGCTCAAGTTTATATATTGTATAAAAAAACATCTCCTTTCAACGACCTGACACTTTTACCAGCCTTTACCGATCTTAGAGTTATGCTTTTATAAGGTCCAAGCTAAAACATGCGTATATCGTGTGGATTCCATTTTGGATAAAAACGGTTCAAAGGCGCACTGAAAATTTTGTTTTACCATAAAATAAAAAAAGGTGAGCGGTCGTAGGACCGCCGACAGAAGATTGCTTCTTATACACAATAGAATGCGAGGTTGGGAAATACATCAATAAAAATACGCGCAATAGAATGCGATGTTGGGAATTACATTAGGCCCAGTACGTTCTACTAAGTTTTATTTTATATTTTATTGACCATTTTTTCAATATTTTGACAATTATTGGCCATTTTTGACAATTATTAACCAATTTCGACAGTTTTGACAATTATTGATTATTTTTGACAATTTTTCAAAAAATTTGACCATTTTTTTTCCAAATTTTAACAATTATTGACCATTTTTGACAATTTTTCAAAATTTTTGACCATTTTTCATAATTTTGACAGTTATTAACAATTTTTGACAGTTTTTTTATAATTATTGACCATTCTTTCAAAATTTTGACAATTTCTTCAAAATTTTAGACCATTTTTTAAAATTCTAACAATTATTGACCATTTTGACAATTATTGACCAATTTTGACAATTATTGATCATTTTTGTAAATTTTTCAAAAATTTTGACCATTTTTCCAAATTTTAACAATTATTGACCATTTTTGACAATTTTTCAACATTTTAGACAGGTTCTGACAATTATTGATCATTTTTGACAATTTTTAACAGTTTTTTATAATTATTAACCATTTTTTCAAAATTTTGACAATTTTTGACCATTTTTCAAAAATTTTGACAGTTTTTTATAATTATTGACCATTCTTTCAAAATTTTGACAATTTCTTCAAAATTTTAGACCATTTTTTAAAATTCTAACAATTATTGACCAATTTTGACAATTATTGATCATTTTTGTCAATTTTTCAAAAATTTTGACCATTTTTCCAAATTTTAACAATTATTGACCATTTTTGACAATTTTTAACAGTTTTTATAATTATTAACCATTTTTTCAAAATTTTGACAATTTTTGACAAATTTTCAAAATTTTAAAAATTATTGACCATTTTTGACAATTTTTCAAATAAATTCACCATTTTTCAAAAATTTTAACAATTCTCAACAATTATTGACCATTTTTCCAAAATTTTAACAATTTTTGACCATCTTTGACAGTTTCTGACAATTATTGACCATTGTTGACAACTTTCAAAAATTTTGACAATTATTATAAATTTTTATCCAAGGGAGGATTTCTCCAAGAAGGACCTAGTGAAAAGACTGTTAAGCCTGATAAGGGCTACTGGTCTCTTCACATAAACGGTATAACCGAGGTCTCTGACTGGTGGTGCCGAACTAATCAATCAATCAATACAATAGATACTTTTTAACCCAAAATTCAATGAAAATTGATCAACAAAAAATTAATAATTCTGTACATTTTTTCAATATCACTGGCTAAACATCTTAAATAGCTTGTAGATAGTTTCATCTTGATAACTTTTAAAAAGTTTTAAATAAACTCTCTAACACTGTTTCGTATTATTTAATCAACGCATCCATCTATTACCGATATTAATAAATAAATTGAAATGACTTAACTGTAGAGATGCGGGCATTCAAAAGTGCATTGCTCTATTCAACGTACTGGACGCAGCCACATTAATTAGAATAATCTCTGCTTTGTACTAATATGCCCTTTAACAATATGTACATACAGAGTGGATTTATCAAATACGTAATTTAATTTAATTGGCATTTATTATCCGTACCTGAGTTCACAAGGGTAGTGCACTTCTGTTTATGACGCCATTAAGTGGCTAAGGCATACATTTTATATAAAGTAAAGTACGACCAGAGATCTAAAAAGGTCATAAATCACCCAGCACTTGAGTTAACAGCAGGCGGTCGAGTCTACGCAGAGTTGTACCTGCCCTAGCCATTAAATTTTGTTTTATAGGTAGTTATAATGATATTGGGTAAAGATAATTATTAAGAAAAATCGCTTGAATATAATTGATAATTGTTTATGTACATATAATACAGGGTGGTGTCCCAGGAGTTCGTACTAAAAAATTGTTAGATGATCTAAGAAGGTCGTAAATCATTATTTTCAGCTTCTCTATCATCTAACAATTTTTTAGTACGAACTCCTGGGACACCCTGTATTTTAGATTAAATTCAATTTCATTTAAAAACAGAGCTGTTGAAATAATTTGTCGTTCGTGAGTCGGAAGCAATAACAAAAAATTGTTTCAATTAACATAAAATGCACTTCCAGTACCCTGAGTATATTTAGAACAATTTTTTTTAATATAATATGAAATGGAATATCCTACATCCTGTATACTCTAATATATTCATCATTGTTTAGGTTTACTATACCAATTATAAACTTGGTAATTGCAATTACAATTTCAATTGATCGTAAGTTTATCATGGGTAGAATCCACTCAATCTGGGCCAATAAAGTGAGTGACTGACTAAACGACAGTTGATACAGTGATGGATTAAGTTTGATGAGAAACGACTAAAGAACTGGTACCACAAAAAGCTATTAAGTTTATTTTGTTGTCATTAAAAATTCTTGGAATTTCCAGATATTAAAAAGTGATTTATCTTATATGATGTTAATAGCGGTAAAGATGAAAACATATAAAATTACTTAAGCCTCTTAACGAAACTCACTCAGGTGTCGATTGAGAATTATAGAATTCAAAAGATCCTTCTAAAATATGGAGTCGAATTAAGCAATAAAGGAAAGTGTATCTTGTCAACCTAATAATGTATTGCTCGGATTTTCAAGAACTTAGACCGGTACTGGATAGAATGAGTTAACACTATCTTCCATGTAATAAATTTTAACGGCGATCATATTTTTTTGTCTGCAAGCAAAATAGGTTTCACGTTTTTCACCTAACTACAGATCTTCTATTTACAATTTCGTCGGGCAATTTCTATCTTGAAGTTCTATTAATACACACATTTTATCTATTTTGATTTTACTACTACATAACGTTGTTTCAAGTTTAAAGCCTATACTTTTGAGGTTAGATACACAGATGACTAAAGAAATTGGACCTCAAATGAGTAGAACTTTCAAAAAAAGATTTCTCTTGACTAATTCTTGTTAAAACTTCAACAAAACACTATTTTGTCACCGAAGAAACGGTTGTAATGTTACTACACCTTTCACTATTGTTTCGACTCGTTTTAAACAAAAAAAAAAGTTTAACTATAATATTGTTTCAGCTTTAATATCAGCCATTGGAATGGCATGTGCTATTATTTTAAACAAAAAACCACTGATTTCATACATAGAGCGGGTGTCATAACATGAGACACAATATTTCATTAGCTTTTGTCGTTTTTATGATTCCATTATTTTTTACTTATTGTTAATTATAACCATGTGTCAAACGACACGTTCACAATAATATTTCCAAGGCCCAGACTTTAAAAAAAGGTAATACAATAATTAATGGCGAGATTTTTTTTCAACTAATCGCATTTGTCGAGATCCAAATCAGTCTGGTATTTTGGATCTCTTATTGTCTATTTTCGTGAATATCTTTGACCTAGCTCAAATTTATTTATGAATTTTTTGAAGATTTGATTACATGTGTACTGCCAACTATGCATTTTGAGGTTAGGTGTACAATTTGTAAAATATTTGGTAAATCATTCAATAATGCACAACTGTTCCAAAAAATTAACCTAGCTTCTGGAAATTTGGGACAATCTAATAAATCAGCTTCCATACACTGAAAACGGTTGTTAAAAATGTTAAGTTGAGTTAATTTCTAAGTAAATAGTAAATATAAATATTTTAAAGAACTGATAACTCAGAAAGTATATAATATATATCAAGATAAGATTGTTTCAAGTCTATATTAAGCAATAAAGTTATTACGAGTATTGTAAATTACATTTTATCTAATAGGACTGGTTTTACAACATAATTTAGACAAATTATAAATTTAAGGATGTTCACTAACGGACTAAAGCAGAGCACATTGAAATTACCTAATTAGCTGTTCATTAATATATCACAGTAGAAGTATTTTTCGAGTATACTGGGTGACCTAGGAGCTCCTGAGACAGTTCCATAATATTATAAGCTAAATATTCTGAACATTGAAAAAGCGAAACCATCGGGACTCGAACCCGGGACCCCTCGGTTAGAAACCCCTTACGTAACCTTCTGCGCTACGGGCGGTTCCTACCTATCAATGTTCTGTTCGGTATTATAAGCTACCATTAGCCGCGACTTCGTCTTACATTACATTATTGACAAACCTATGTTATATTTCATATTCTAGCCTATTATATTTATGAAACAAGACCCATATGTCACCTTAATTTATTAGACAAGACCCATTAACAAATATGTGAACCAAGTATTGTTTATAGTTTATCACATCTCTGGTAACATGTGCCGGAGGCCAGGATTGAAGGGGTTCTAAAAAGTGAAATGGCCTGTTTGCAAATGGGATGATTGGGAATAAATAGTCTATGTTTAACCGTGACATTGAAGAGAATAAATTCCGAGAGTTTTATTTAATTTGATCCTCTTGGAATCTTACACATAATAGCTTAAAAAATTTGATCCTGAGAAAAACTAAAAACTACCCAGTAGGTAATCTAAATGTTGAAAACTTCAAATGTGTTGTGTTATGAATAAGTGAAGCAAGAAGAATTTATACAGATTTAAAAAAATCAAATACGTTGACTATCATATAGATATAATCTATTTGATATACCAGTATTAAACGCTTTCACAAAGATCCATTAAGTTATTTTGAAATGTTCGTCAGCTTTTCTTGCTTAATTCTTAAAAGGATATTTTCGGGATTAGTCATACCATCACTTCTAACGTAGGCTTGTTGATACTAAGAAACGATATAAGCAACCACCGTCAATATCTGATTGATTTATTTATAAATTATATGTGGAATCGGTTCTGTTCAATTTGGTTGTGTAATAGGTCATAAATCGATGTAGTTTATGGTGCAGACCTGTTAAATATTCTTGATGTATACTTACAGCGGTGTATATACAGTACCCATAGATTTTCACAACGTTAAATTATATTATGTAGGTTAAAACAAATTTTAGTTTCGTTAGGCACTAATGCAAATATTAGTTACTCCACAAAAAATAATTGCCATGTTTAGTGCAATTTAATTTATTTATAACCATAACCATCCTTAACATTTAAAATGTAACAAATAAACCGTTATATAACGATAACCTTCAAATTATAACTTAATCTTTAAAAGTAATCATTAGATATGGTCAGTTGTTTATGTACAAAACAGTTTTCTCTGTTACACTGTCTAAAAATATCCAAAAGTTTTATGTTTTCTGTGAAAATGAACTTTCTTTCAGGTACACAAGGTAGAAAGTATTTTGATGACTCATGTGACCCCATGCAGACAATAGACACGTCACGCCAAGGTATATTATGATAAAGGGAATTCAACTTGCTGAAGGTTTTTTATGGCTTCAATACAATTAGATCATATGTTAACCCATTTTTTATTGTAAATCTACGATTAGATTACCTTTAACTTTTTCCAATACAAATTAGTCTATATTTTATACTCTTATCTTTTCCTGGTAAATGCCACTTTGTGTTTTTTATTTACCTGTATTTTTTAAATAATTATATGTTCATGTGAAATGATATGTACTAATTTCCACAAAGGAAGTAAATTCTACATTCAACCGACTACAAATTTGTTAAAAATGAACCCTAGCAAGAAGCAATGTGACAACAAATAGTCCGGGGAAGTTGGACACAAACATCAAATTTATCCGAGATGGAATATTATGTTCCTAATCGAAAACATATCGACCCCTGATCATTTTACTAAATTCTCAAATACATTCTGCTAGAGCTTGCAAGAACACCGTAGAGCACTCAAAATTAGAGTCTTTTACGCTGATATCTTTTTCAGTTTCGCTCGCAAAAAAAATTGTAAACATCAAAATAGTTGAAAATATTATGCCCTATAACAGCGCTGTCCAACTTCTCTTAGCCAGCGGGCCATTTCAGTTCATGTCAACTCAAAAGTTATTTGATTCATACGAAAAAAATAAAGTCAAAGATAATACTTAAAATTTTTTCGACAATAATGTTTATATTTTTGGATAATAAATATTTATTGTTAAAATGAAATATCGCATAGTAACGGACAAAACAATGTTATTTTTTAAAAATAATCCATAACAAGAAATAATAAAAACACAATAAATTTAGAATAAGCCTATGCTATTTAATGGGAGCATTGTGGCCGTAGTTGTTGAGCAACAATTTCTTTTATGTCCATATCAATATTTGGTGTGGCAACTCTGATTATATTTTCAAGAGTGGAGTCTTTCAAGCTGTTTCTAAATTTTGATTTTATATATTTCATGTCGGAGATATATGTACTTCCGATCATAGAAATGATTTGAAGTCCAAAATCTCTCATTTTTGGATATTTTTCTTTATCCAAATGTTTGAACACTTGTATTCCAGTTGCTCCACTAGATTCAACGAATGGGTCAGCCTGAAGGTCGCATAATTCCATTTTATTTTAGGTTCAACATATTGAATGGATCACTGAATAAATTAATACGCATCTTTAAATCATCAAATTGAGAAAATCTTCAATAAGCATATTTAATTTAGGTAAAAAAATGTCAAAATTCACTTCTATGTTACAGGCCTTCATTCCTTCATACATATCTTTGCAACATTCCAAATGAAATAAATTTTCGAATAACCATAAAACATAAAACTTTTGAGATGATAATTAAAGACCTCTTAATTTCTTTTTTAAATGCTCACTCAGTACTTAATAATAATCAATTCGGATTTAGGTCTAACAAATCAACAACCCAATCTGTGATGGCCATAGTTGAGAGTATAGAGATAAGTAAGGCTTTTGATAGTGTAAACTTGTAAACTATTAGCTCCTACTAGGTAAACTGGAATATTATGGTATATGTGGCAAAGCTTTAGATCTAATGAAAACCTAATTATGTGGGAGAAAGCAAGTTGTTTATACATCTGGAAAATCTAGCACATGTTGATCCATTTCGCACGGTGTACCACAAGGTTCCATATTGGAACCAACTCTTTTTGTGGTATATATTAATGACATTTTCAATTTATTACTTCCAAGCTTATTATTTTGCTATGCAGATGATGTATCAACAGTAGAAGCAGACTCCAATGTTAACGACTTATTGGACCTATGTTATAGGGCAGATAATAAGGCTGAAGCTTGGTTTACTTCAAAACAGGGATAAGACTCAGAAAATTATAATATCATCAAATCGACAAGTAACAACGAAGCAACATGTAGATTTATTGGGGTTTAAAATTGATGACATGTTAAATTGGGAAGCACATATTGCTAGTTTGTGCAAAAAACTTTCTACACAACTATTCGTACTAAGACAACTGAAAATATGTCTTAGTCAAATTATGGTATTACAGATATATTTTTCTCTTTTTAACAGCCACCTAACATATGGCATACTTTTATGGGGAAAGTCCTTTCGTATACAAAAAAAGCAATCAGGATCATAACCAATGTTTCTCACAGAGAACACTGTCGTCCTTTATTTCAAGAACTTAAAATTCTACCCTTGCCATGTATTTTCATACTTTGCAATGTTTTAGAAATACACAAAAATAATACTAAGTACCTTACAAATGCTGACTTTCATAATTACTCAACTCAAAGAGGTGCACAACTGAGGCCTCAATTTTATCGACTGGATCTATCAGCTCGAAATTCACTCAACTTACATTTATACAATAAAATACCAGCAGACATTACTGGTTTGAGTTATAACTACAAGGTTAGAGTTAAGCACTCACTATTGAGGCACTGTTTCTACTCCATCGAGGAGTATTTGAATAGTGATACATTAACCTTTTAACATGTTAGTTTTTGTTTTAATTTTAGAAATAACTATTTTAGGTGTAATTAGTGTGTATTAACTGCAACTATTGTTCTTCTTACTTTGTCAGTTTGACTTGTCACTATTGTACATTTTGTATTTAATGTGATGAAATAAATCTATCTACCTATTTTATATTTTAAATGTATACCTACAGATATTTATTTAAAATTTGATGTAAAGTTTACTAAAACTCGCGGGTCGCCAGTTGGACAGCGCTGCCCTATAACATGATTAGAGTAGATTTAAAAAAAGCCTTAATTTTTCAAAAATTGTTTAACAATTCCATCTCGGAAATATTGTTGGGTAGATTATTCGACCTTACTTCCCCGGACTAAAACTTAAAAGTATATACAGGAGGACGTGACGGGTTATAATTCATGGTTTACGCCCATGGGGTCTAGCAAAACTATTTTATTATATAAAAATGTTTAACCTCTCATGCGTTCAGTCACTTCCTACGCATCCTTCAACATAAAACTCACATAAAAATAAAAACCATTCTACTTTAATGGGTTCGATACAATTATTAAATCAGAACACTTAACGTTAACTTAATAAAAGCCCTCATAAGATGTATTATCAGTTAAATTACAAAACGGTTTTGTTTTTTATTTCATAGGGGCTTTTTAAATGAATGAATTTACCTCAACATTGTATTTACTTAAAATAAAACGTTACAGGTTCCTAGCGGATATCGAAAGTTTCCACTGTAACTTATTTAATAACCTTATGTATGTGGGGAACGTGACCATTCAATATCCAACCGTGTTGATTTTAATTATCCTGTATTTGTATACTTTAGTTCAACTTTGCATGTTGTCTGGGTCAAATTTTGTATTGTAGTCTCTAAAAATAGTTGTATTTTAACACTTTTTAAACAAATTTTAGGCAACTATTCATCAAATTTTTATTGTTAATCATAACATGTATGTCTGATTTCCAACATACTGAATTATGTTGAAGTTTCTGGTTATTACAAAGGCGTCGAACGGTAAAAAGGACGTAGGTTAATTCTTCCTAAATTATTTAGTGTGTCCATTTAGTACGGCATGATTCTCTTACAGCGTTAGTTGAAATGCGATGCAAAAATCACTTGGGACCTGAATATGATAGTGTTCCAAAAAAATTATGCCACAGAAAAACATTTTTTTCAAATGGAATGGTGGGGGTATTTTGGCACTTTCTGAATCACCATCGAGGTCTACATTACTGGTTAATTACAACGTTGCCAAGTTATTACGAAATTCATCAAAATTTATCATTTTACATTACCTCATATAAACCGACATACAAAAGAAATCTGTTAAGTAATTTAAATACTATTTTGAACATGAACTTACGTAGTGACCAGAAAAACATCGATAGAATTATATTTGACTTCATTATATAGGGTATCCAAAATTTAATGCCAAAGTTTCCAATTTTCAAAGTGAATTTTTTCAAAATTTTTAAATGTGATATTGCGTATTTGGAAACCCAATTCAATTCCCTTTTTAACAATACTCATACATGATAACCGACTCTGACAAATTTCTCAAAAAAGGCGGAATTTGCAAAACGATGAAATTCACATTCACTGTACAGTAAGCTATGAAAAAAATATTGAAAAACTACGATTGTTGACAGTGACAGTAAATCTTGACAGTTTAAAATATTTAAGTGTTTAGGAAATTGCTTTCTAGCTTCACGAGTTTATGCACAAAAATATCCTGAAAGGCGGCACTCAGATTTAGGGAAATTCACCAAATTAAAAGAGAGTTTTGGGTGAACCGGTAACGCGGCATATGAAAAACGACGAGGGAGAAAACGGTTCTCAATCAGGACAATGATTTAGCAATTTGCTTGGCAGTCCAAGAGAACCATAAAATAAGTATTAGAGAGCTAAGTAATGGATTAGTTATAACTGGATCATCCATAGCAAAATGTTTAAAAAACATAAATATCATCCCTACCATTTTCAGCTTCACCAAGAATTAATAGAAACTTATTTCCAGAAAAGAACCAATTTTTTTACATGGGCTCAAAATATGTTAGATGAAAATAAATTATTTTTTAAAAATGTGTTATTTACCGACGAGGCAACATTTCACAAGAATGGGTTTGTGAATCATCATAATTTTCACTATTATAATAATCCCCACCTAATTCATGTAAGTAAATAGTTTTCAACATATGTGGATTTTAAATTTTTGGGGAGGAATTGTTGACAGTTATCTTGTAGAGCCCTATTTTTTCGAAGAACGTTTAACAGGACAATTATTTTCAGGGTTATTACAAAACGAGTCAGCAAGTTCCCATATTCATTAGAAATAACATGTGGCTACAATTAGACGGTGCTTCGGTCCATTTTCAACGGGATGCCAGGGAATATTTGGACCAAACGTTACCACATAAATGGATAGGTAGGTCAGGACCAATTGAATGGCCACCAAGATCACCTGGTCTAACTAGTATGGACTTCTTTTTTTGGGATTTATGAAATCAAAAGTGAACAAAGAACTGGCTACAACACGAGATGACATGTAAGAAAGGATTCGGCAAGCATTCCGACTCGTGACGCCTGAGATGCTGCAGAATGTTAGGCGGTCGTTTTCGGAAAGACTGGAAAAGTGCATCGAAGTTAACGGTCGACATTTTGGACATTTACTTTGATATATTTTCATAATTCACACCACGTATCAGTTAGATAGTTTTAGATTTATTTGGAATTTCCATTACATAATGACTTTCTAATTAGGCAGTTTTATTTCCAGATTTAAATTATTTGAGGTACTTCTTTGTTTTAAACGACTATGTACCTGTACAAGAGGCAAAAAAAGTATTTACCTGATATCTTTTGTAATCTCAATATTTATTCATAGCCTACTGTACTCAAGTGAATGTGAATTTGATCTAATTATGCCTTTTTTTGAGAAATCTGCCAGTGTCAGGTATCATAAGAAGGGAATTGAATGGGGTTTCCAAATATGCAATAATATACAGTTTGTCACATTCACACATCACACTTTGAAAATTGGAAACTTTGGCATTAAATTTTGGATACCCTGTATGATTGAAATCAAATATACTTATATCGATGTTTGTCTGGTCATTACGTTAGTTCATGTTCAAAATTGTATTTAAATTACTCAACAGATGTCTTTTGTATGTTGTTTTAAATGAGGTAATGTAAAATGATACATTATGACGAAATTCGTAATAACTTGGCAACGTTGTATAGATTAGTCAACAAAAATTAACCAGTGATGTAGACCTCAATGGTGCCAAAATATCCCCACCATTCCATTTCAAAAAAAAATTGTTTTTCTGTGGCATTATTTTTTTGGAACACTCTGTAGAAGCCAGAACAATTTTAAAATACAGCTTAATTGGTGTCATATTCAGGTTCCAAATGATTTTTGCACCGCACTAAATTCCCTGGATGTGACTTGAGAAAATGCTATTTTCCACATCAACTTGCAACTATTCATAAATATACAGTACCCCAATTGCGAGTACGAGAATTAAAACGGGCAAATGATACTACTACTCTACAAAGCTGATTTGGTTAAGAATGAGCATTTAATTAATTGAATATCACTAGCTTGGATGTGTATATTGGGGTGAAATTAACTGCAACCTCAAAGATCTGTGCGACCTCTTCTTCTACTCAGTTCCTGATGAGTAGTTTTTTTAGTTCTATTACTTGCAGAAATTTTAGGATATCCAGAAGCTTCAGCTTAGACAAGTCTTCATCTTCTATCCAGCAGTCTTGCAGGTGTTGTGCTCTGGCATTCTGTAATGATATGCATTCATTCCGAAAGTATGTGAATGGAGATTTCTCCATCGATTCCACAGAAACCATGACTCAATTCAACTTTTAACAATATATTTACATCAAGAAAACAAAACATCTAGTGTTATTTTATCTTTTATTTGGGTTATAGTTTTCAATTTAATGAGCATTCCATATTTTAGGTGGACTATAATGTATTTGGGGTTAAATAATTAAAAGTTTATAGGGTATTTGAACTAATTAATTTTATTTTTGAGCTGTAAATAACAACCACAAGCTATGCTATATTTACATTAAATTGCTTTTATTCTGCAATTCTAGTTCATTCACTTTATTTTTTTAATAATTAATAATGACATTATTTATGATTAATGAATAATGGCCTATAAAATTGTCTCCATCTCTTTCTCACTGTCTAGTTATTTTTAGTATCTAGAAAACAGTTATTTTAAATTTAATCAAACAATTAAATTTCAGGAGTCTGTTTTTCTCTACATGAAAAACTCAAAATTACAGGACCATAGAGAATAATGAATCCATATCTATGTTATCTTAGTTGTTGTGTAATAAAACTACATAGTATTATAATGTAAATAAATACAAGCATTTTTAATTTTTTTTTGTTTGCTAAAAATGATTACAATTAATCAAATTAGTAACAGTTTAAAATGAGAATTTCAGAAAATAGGTAAGTGCCAAATTAAAATTGCCGTATTTTACCATGGTTAAGTTTCTTTAACTGCTACAAACCGTTACTACACATTTGGCTGAATGTCCTTGCATGCCTTAGTATTTATTATCGCATAGCGTGGAAATAATAAGTACCAAGGCATTTTGTTTAAAACACCTTTTATTAAGAACGACGAACTCAGCCTAGATTTACTAAACAAGTCCCTCTTTATTTTATATTTGAAAGAATGAATTTTATAGAAATTTCAACGAGGAATGAGTGATAACTTCTGTAGGTTCCTTGTGGCATATTAATTATTTTGGTATCAACAATAAATCATAAGAAAAACTGGATAAAAACATATGATACTATCCTGATAACGAAGATGTCTCTGCTTGTAGTTGTATTAAAGCACCTTCTTCAATTTTTCGTTTTTTTACTATTGGGTTCTTTGATATTATGTTATCTGAATCCCATTGAATATGATACCCCTGTTCCCAAGCATGTTTGCAAATCAAAAAAGCAACAATTGAGGAAGCCCAGTGGGTAGAGTCCCAACAGTCCTTAAAACTTCTAAATCACTTGAACATTTTGTTGCTAATTCACAACTCATACAAGTAAATTTAGGATTCAGTAAACTTCAAAACTTTGTTGATTTAGGTTAAAAGAGTTCTGTAGCTTTACCGCTGCTGTAGCCAGTCCAGAGCGTTTCTGGCAGTCATGCAAAATTAGTTGCTCATACAAGTAAATTTGAGTTTGAGAAAGCTCCTAAAACTTATCGATTTTGGAAAATACAGAGTTCTGCTACTACTACTCCGATCGTGAAATTAGTTGCTTTTATAGAATTCTAGGAAACTCCAAAGCTGTGCTGATTTTCAAAAATTGAGAACTCTGTATCATTTTGCCTGCTGTTTGAATCCCAACTAGCCTTAAAAATTAGTCTAATACTCTAAATAAACAAGAATGATGCATTTTATTTGCAGTACAAAATTTCCTACATCTACAGCTTTTTTGTTTGTCACAATTTAATTGAGCAACAAATTTGTCATTATTGCAAATAATTATCACAAAAAGCACTAAATTTTGTAGCCAATTTTATGAGCATAACATTCAATATGAATAGTGATTAGTCAGCTAGTGTATACACTAAAAGTACATAATAAACTGAACAGTGAGAGGTTATGTTCCTTTAGTATTATTAATTTGTTGGATATATTTTTAGTTCAATTACTTATGCCAAACCCTCCAGAAATTACATAAAACCAAAGGTAGATATGTTTTCTGCTGTAAATAAATAGATATATCTAAAGATAGATGTTTCACTGATATACATATTTGTAAAGTCAACAATTATAAAGACTAAACAGGAATTGTGTAAAAACTTTTTTATACATTTAAGATAAACTTTGACTTTGCAGTACAAGCTCTGTTCACAATAGAATGTAACAATGCACACTATTTTGTGGCACATTTATATTGGGTTATACAGAGGTGCATAAAGGTAGCAGTGGCAAATCAGCGAAATCGAAAAAAAAACCGTCTGAATTTGTTGTTAATTAGTTGTAAAAAACGATTTTGTTGCTCAAACTGATCTCGAAAAATCGATGACAATGCTAGCTTTATATCAAGCTAGCAAGGACAGGATGAAATAAGGCGACTATTGTAAAAACAAATATGTCAAAATTTGTTGCTGCAAGGTGTCACTAAAGAATATAATGAAAAAAATAGTTATTATGGTTTTTTATAAAAATTTTAGTTTGACAGTGACCCCGCTATCTTTATTCGCAGTTTTTCGTGGGTTAACACGAGTATAAAATTTGCTGCTGCCTGTAGGTATACTCTAATAGACGTAAATTGTCAGCAACAGAATAAAAACAAAGAATCGGATCGGACAGAAAGAATTCAATATTTACATCTACAGACAAGACCGTAATAGAATTTTGTACTATATCCAAATATTCTTAATCTATGGCAAATAAAATAATTATTTCTATGTCCCCCACTATTTAGAATTTCTGTCTTGGTTAAAACAGATCATTGATTAATTTATCGAGAAGGGCAAGGAAAATCATTGAAGAAGCCATTTTTTTTAACACTGTATAGCTTCTTCAATGATTTTCCTTACCCTTCTCGATAAAAACTACAACTATAAAATCTCCTAGCGGTTAAAAACAATGAACAAAATAAACTGACTAGCTTTTTATGCACGTTTTATATAATGCCTAGTCAGTTTATAATTTGTGCCATACTTCATATTTAGCAGAGCAGTTTAGGCAATATATATACCAGCTAGAGAGTATATATAATGCCCAATTGACTGTAACATTTATATTTTGTTGCTGACAATTTACGCCTATAAGAGTATACCTGCAGGCAAAAACAAATTCTATACTCGTATCTTCCTACAAAAAACTGCGAATAAAGATAGTGGGTACGCTGTACATTTATACCAATCTATAAACCAATCCGATCTTTTGTTTATATTTTGTTGCTGATAATTTACGTCTAAGTATACCTGCAGGCAGCAACAAATTTGTTAACCCACCAAAAACTGCGAATAAAGATAGCTAGCGGGCTCACTGTCAAACTAAAATTTTTATAAAAAAACCATAATAACTATTTTTTCATTATATTCTTTAGTGACACCTTGCAGCAACAAATTTTGTCATATTTGTTTTTACGATAGTCGCATATTTTCGTATTGTCCCTGCTAGCTTGATATAAAGCTAGCATTGTCATCGATTTTTCGAGATCGGTTTGAGCAACAAATTCAGATGTTTTTTTCTCGATTTCGCTGATTTTCCACCGCTACCTTTATGGACCTGTTATACAGTTTATTTAAAAACAGACTACCCACTATTTTTTTGATCAAAACAATATAAACAGAATATAAAAAAACCTGTGAAACTATAGATTACATACCAATACTTAGTTAAGATACATGAATACTTAAACTAATAAAAAAATCTAAATCAATTTATACAAAAAAAGTATGTCTCCAGATTTAAGATGAAAGTGAGGTAATTAATGATAAATAACTGTCCAGTAATAGATTCATAATATTATTAATAATGGCTCAACATGCAGAGGATTATTATTTAGTTACTCATTTAATACTATTCTAGAAAAGTGTACAAATGACATGTAAATTTTATTTTTATAATAATTCCAGTTTAAACTATAATATATTGTAGGTATAAAGCGGGTTCCTTAAAATTTACTGTTTAAACTAGAAATTATAAAAATAAAAAGTTGCATGTTCTTTCTACTCTTTCCTAAAATTCATTAAGGGCTATTATATTGAATACAGCAACAAGTAGTAAATTAGAGCAGAAGTTATACTGTAGATCTGATCACTCTAAGGGCATTAGCACGTGATACCTCTTATTAGCACATACCTACTCTATAACTAAACGTAAGAAACTATTTAAATACTCACCTCGTAAATTCGTTGTTTGACAACTTTTAATCGTTAAATATAAAATTGTACAAAATAAGCCAAATCGTTTCATTGTATCTACCAAAATTTTCATCACAAAACTTTTGGTTTAAAATTGCAGAATGGATATTCGTTGTTCATATGAAACTTCCTTGTTTTTATTATAATCCACATTAAGAACACTTGTTAAGGCCACTATTGGTCAGTTTTTAACACAAATTTAGAAATAAACAAAATACACTTCACAAAGAACAAAGCAAAGCCATTTTAGAAACCGTAACGCGAATCTGCCAGAGCCACAGGCTAGAGCTAACAACACACAATGATACAAATGACTTTTGACACACTGTTTAAGTGGAAGGAATATAATAGTCGGTTTTACCAAATTCAAATTTAGGATTAGACATTCAATATTCCGAAAAAATTTGAATTAATCTATTTACTATAAGTACCTGTACATAAAGGTAAACTCAACAGTTTTAATTTTAATACGAGAATGAAATGAAATTAATAATGAAATGCAACAGTATTTTTTTTAAAGAGATCACAGGAGTGCGTTCAAAAGACTACTTCTACTTCGAGCGTAGAACCATAGATAACCTGGGGCGTTTTCGGAAACTCGCTTCAGTCAGCTCCCGTAAAATACATGGCAACAGCGCGTTGTTTGGAGACTGTCATTTTAGGTTCCGTATATGTGTTATCTATGTTTAGGTGCATTCTTTTTGACTGAGATTTCAGGATAAAGTGATGTGAGTTAGCACCAAAAAGAACGACACACTCAATTGAAACGCGCAATCTGCCGACGCATCTTCAAAAAAAGATTTAAAATATATGACAGATTCGTATATGCATCTAATGAAGTTATTCTTTCCACAATCCAATAGATAACATTCACTCAAAACATTACAGATGTGAACTGAGATCTGTCATCTGTCAAAAAGAGCGCACCCGACAAAGGCGGATGAATGTCACGAACAATCCGACGTTGCCATTGATTAATTTATCGAGAAGGGCAAGGATAATGATTGAAGAAGCTATGCAGTGTTGAAGAAATGTCTTCTTCAATCATTATCCTTACCCTTCTCGATAAATTAGCCAACCTGTGTTGACCAAAAAAATATAAGGTTATTATTTTGAAGAAATTGACAGATTATACTTTTATAAAAATGGCAACGTCGGATTGTTCGTGACATTCATCCGCCTTTCACCCGACAGCCTCATGACCATTTAACCAACGCGCTGTTGCCATATATTTACTGGAGCTTACTGAAGTGAGTTTCCGAAAAGGCACCTGGTAGAACCACAGACGTAGAGCATTTACTCCGTCAATGGCAAAGGAGAACATCTGCGGGGCCGACTAAAATAAGCAGCAAAAACAATCTAGTGTTAGGTTAGATAATTTCATAAAAATAACGTAGCATTCAATTTTTCTTGACAATAATTCGGCCTTATTTGTGAATGCTGTCGAAGTTTTCCATATATACATAATGTTAATTCTGAACGACTTTGGTCCTTCGCGGGGCCGCCCAATGTTGTTTTTGAACGCACTCCTGGTGTAGAATAAAGTTCGAGTAAAGCTTCAATTCTTAAGCTACATTCGTAATCAATTCGCTGGCCAAGTGGCACTTTGGCACGCAAGTCGGCACGAAATTTGCCATTCACAATAACTTCAAAGTCGACTTTAACGCAAGCGCATTCGTACCTGAATAATTGTCAGGATTCCTTCATCATATGGTCGAAGCATGATTCTGTCTGTATTTAGTTCAGTCTGTCTGAGGTTATAATATATAATTTGGATTTATTTTTTATAGCAGTATATACTGGAGTTTAGTAGTGCAAGTAAAGTAGAAGTAATGTCCTCCTCCTCCATTTTATTTTTTTAATCAGTCGTACGGAAAATCAAGAAAAACAAACCAAAAACACACAATTCGATGAAAATGTCAAACTATCAGATGTCAGATATATCAAAAAACAAATAACAAAACTTAATGCGCATGTCCCATAGCCGGCACGAAGTGCAAGTCGAAGTGAAAGTTTGCAGCTTGCAAGAAATTTCGACGACTTCAACTTCAACTCTGACGCCAAATTGCGTTGTGAACGATCACACTAAAATAGATTTACTTAGCTTGCGTGCCAAAGTGCCACTTGGCCAGCGAATTGATTACGAATGTAGCCTTAGATGCGTTCGCAATGTATCATGTTTTATTCTGCTTTGATTTTTCGTTGTGAAGGGGAGGAACGGCTATCTTAAATGCCTATCACTATCGTAACGTCACCGACACGTTACATTGCAAGCTATGATCGTACTACTGTGCATAGTGCATAGATAAATACTATATACTACTGTGCAACAAAAGTAGCTCTGCTGGTGAAGGTCGTGTGCGCGTCAGCGAAATATGCCAGATATACGTTTTAAACTATTTGTCTCGCAGCGTAGACAAATGAACAAAATTGTTATTTTCTCCGTCTCGCAGCTCTCGGCCACAAATTTAATTCGTTTTCGATACTTTTGATATATTAAGCGTTCTATTTTTGTTCACCGACAGAGAGAGTAGATAGATAGATTTGATGAGGTGGCTAATCGGCCTATTCCACTGCGACCTTTTCAGATCTATATTGTGGTCCTCTGAATCTAGATTACATTCTCCAGCCCGACTCTTTTTAAGTAGCCAATCAGCCTCGAGTCTGAATCTTTCATATAGTTTCTTACCGGTGGCTTTTCATCGCCTAGTACAAGAAACCGCACATTCGCCAGGCAATCGCACTGGCATAGGATGTGCTCTGCAGTTTCCTCCTCTAGGTGACAGAATCTGCACATAGCTTCGTCTGTCAACCCCATTAGCTCTGCGTGCCTGTTAAGCTTACAGTGCCCCGTCAACACACCCACTACGGCTTTGACAGTTTTCCTATCTTTGCTCATTAGGTCTGCCGTAAAAGTCCTCTAATGAACTGCTTCGCCTGTCTTTGTCCTGGTGAGGTTACCCACCATTCTAGAGATTTCTGTGCCACTTCCTTGAGGCCATATTTTTATTGTCGACTTTGCGACGCCACCGAAGGGTTCCGGTCCAATGAATGATATTGATGAGCCTTGTTTGGCCGTTTCATCCGCCAATTTGTTGCCCTTATGACCCTCGTGCCCTGACCATGACCTTGCAATGGTCTCCAAGTGCGTTTAAGGCACCTATTCAATCCCATACTAGCTTAGAATTGACCTCTAAGGAATCGAGTGCCTTCAGCGCAGCTTGAATGTCGGTGAAGATGGCAACTGAACGGTATGTCCTTTCCTGCCCTTTAATTTCTTCAACGCAGTGGTGAATCGCCGTCACTTCTGCTTGGAAAGTTGTTACGTTCTTAAATAGGCTTATTGGAATAGCTATCCTTTGTTTTAGTCCTACAATTCCGGCTCCTACACCTACTTTTGTCTTGGAGCCGTCCGTATATACCAGGTCGCCTCAGCCTGTATGGGTACACCTTTCTTCCAGTCTTCCCTACCTGGTATAGTTATTTGGAATTTATTATTAAAGCTATATCTCGTGGCCGTTGTGTCCATGGGTTGCCCCATTAAGACATCCACTTTTAGCTCTTCGATAGTCAGCACCGTGCGTTTGGCTTATGTGTTGTTGACTTTTCAGTAATCTGTGCGTTACAGATCTGGCCTCGCCTTGTATAAAAATGTATAGTGGAGGCAGATTCAGCAAGACTTCCATCGCACTTGTGGAGTAGTTTTTATGGCTTCCATAATACACAGGCAAGCAAGCCTTTGTGTGCTACTCAATAGCCTTTTATAGCTCCCACTTGCAGTGTCTTTGTCCTCCACACTACTGATCCATAGGCTATCATTGGTCTAACAACCCTTGTGTATAGCCATTAGGTCATTTTTGGGGTAAGTCCCCAGTTTTTCCCACACATTCTTCTGCATCTGCCAAGGGAAATGGTAGCTTTCTGTCTGGTCTTCTGAAGGTGAGTGTTCCATGAAAACCTTTGATCAAAATGTACTCCTAGGTTCTTTGGCAAATGGAATCACCTCTCCTCCTAACACTATATTGGCTTCAGGCCTTGTAGTGCCGTCTTTTTCGTGAAATTGATAATTTGTGTTTTCTGACAGAGAGAGTAAGAGATATATAGTAAATTTTATACCCATTTAGAATAAGACCATCCTTATTTATTATTAATAAATCGGTTGAAACAAAAAATTACCAACAAAAATGAACGTCGTAACTAATTTATTAGATGTCACGTTTTTGAAGTTACGTCAAATTTTGATTTCATGTTAATGTCATAACGCAAAATAAGATATAAAAATGCGATATTCTGATGAATCCAAAAAACTTAATATGCTTAATGTAGTAAACTATTTTCAAAACGATTTAGGATCTCGATTTAAGGCAATTCAAAAAGCGTCCGAAGCACTAAAAGTTCCAGAAAGCACATTATATAATCTTGATAAACCAAACAGAGCTACAGATTTCGAATTTAGAAGAAATATGTCTGCAAGCGTTTCCCGGAGCAAAACCCGAATTACAAAAAATACCCTGCATTGTTTGAGGGAAGTAATTTATAAAATGTATGCGCGAAAGGATAAAATCGCAGTAGAAACTATTTTACGGCAATTTATCGAAGAGTCTCCAGAAACTAAGATTTCCAAAGGTTCGTTATATTTGGGAATTAAAAAAATGGGTTTTCATTTCAAAAAACAGGATGGAAGAAAACATTTATTGGAAATGCCTGCAGTCAGATTAAAAAGAATATTATTTTTGAACAAATACCATGCTGCTAAAAGCGAAAAGCTCTTTACACCTGTTTTTCTGGATGAGACATGGGTTTTTAGTAAAAGCGGGGACAGAAGAATGTGGCAAGATGGTACTAAACACAGTGATTTAAAAATAACTGGAAGTGGGACACGATATGTAATTGTTCATGCCGGTAATAAAAAAGGTTGTGTGGCAAATGCATCGCTTATTTTTAAATGCAATAAAAAAACAGGCGATTACCATGATAACATGAACACCGAAAATTTTGAAAATTGGTTTAAACAGCAACTAATTGTAAACTTGGAAGAACCATCGTTAATTATAATGGATAACGCAACGTATCACAGTCGCCTGAATGAAGAAATCCCAAGAAAAAGTTGGAGTAAAAGACGCATGTTAGAATGGCTCAAAAAAAAGAATATTCCTTTTCCAGATCACATTTTAAAGGATGCTGTTTGGAATATAATTGAAAAGCAAGTTTTGCCAGAAAAAAATTATCATTTAGACAAATACGCTGCCGAGAATGGTCATTGTGTTCTCAGGCTACCACCCTATCATTGCCATTTTAATGCCATCGAAATGGTATGGTCAGAAACTAAAAGGCATTATGACCAAGCTATTAAGAAAACTGCAAGGTCACCTACTGAAGTCTTAAAAGTATGGAATGACGTTGTAAAAAATGTACCGGAGCAACACTGGCAGAATTACATAAATCATACAGGGAAAATTATTTCTGAAGCATGGGAAGTAGAAAACAAACTGGACCTACTAAACATCGAACCTATGGTGATCTCTGTATCCAATGAATCCGATGATGAACTATCACTTTCCGAAAGTTATTCTGATTTAGAAACTAATTAAACTTTGCCTTGAAGATCACGTTGTCATTTTTTTAAAATCTAGAATTTGTACTTAATCGAACTCTGAATTGCCATATTTTTTTAAGAAAACTATGTATCTAGTTAATAAAACAATGTTTTTAAAATTAGTGCGCTTCTTTTATATTCTTTTATTATGTCAACATCTTTAGAATTTTATGAATTTCATAAAATTAATTTGTATTTTTACAAACCGCCACTGATAATATGAAATTTCAAGTCACTACGCCAATGCAATAAGAAATATGTCAAGCATTTGACATGACAAAGGTCATAACATAATTTGTTTCATGCGGGTTCAGATGGTTCAAGAAGCCGCATACGTTAAGTTACTAAAACGGCTGGTACCTCTAAATAGGTATTAATTTTACTATAGTGATGCAAAGCGATGCTGACTATATCTTCCGTCTGTTATTAAACCGAACAACGGAAATTCTGGATCCCAGATTTGCGAATCTATTCAGCCCCGCAAATATAAAATTTTGAAAGTTTTGGATTCTAATATAGAAAATAAAATTAGGAACATTTTCTTTTCTTTCAATTTATATATTATCTAGGTAGACCACGAAAGGAAAGGGCAATGACAAATTAACGGTTAATATAAATAAAACAAAAAATAGTTATAGAATTTAATGAAAATACTTCAAGTGCAGATATTTACACATTATGATTCACACTATATTTAAGATCTGAAGGAGAAAATAACGATTTCCATTTATTCTTCTTGCCGACGGAAATTTTCGTAAAAAAGCAACAGCTCCTTTATGTAAATGTAAGACACAAATGCCAATGAAAAAGATTTTGAACAGTTTCCTTTAACGGTATTTTTATTCCCTCACGAAAAACTGTTCATTTGAAAAAATCTATTTACTTGCATGATTTAAAATGCATTATCATATGAATACCCTGTACACTACTCATTGAACAATTCTTTAATTTCAATTTTACAATAGAAGATGAATCTGTATAGCTTTTCAAAGAATTTCTGAGCATATAAACCATTGTATCGAGAATATACAAATTGGCAACGTATGAGAATATTTCATTTTTTCCTTTATGCAATAAGAATGATCCAATTTTAACACATACGGACGTATTAGTTTTAGATTTAGAAAAATGGTATTATTGTGATTTAAATTTGATCGTCTTAAAACGTCTCTAGCCCATTTGTATATTTGCGATATCAAACTTAATTTTGTTTACATCGACTTATCCAAAATATATTCCGTCAATACTACAAACACTCTACATATAAAAACTATTCAACTCTACCTGAAGAAATAGGATAAATTCTTATGAATACTTTACTCCTTCCGGTTATTCAGATTTCATTTTAAATTTTACCTATCCAAATATTAAATACAATCAAGTACCAATACCAACGGTTTTAAAATTGGAAATCACCACATACAAATATCTAAAATCGAAATTCTCCAACAAATCTGTTTTTAATAGGACACATAATATAAGGAGTTCCTATCAAATGTAAGCAAATTTAAAATCACATTTGGATGTACACATATTTAATAAATATTAGAATAGCTTTTGATTAGTGTAGTATTTGGTACATGTATCTTACATAAAGGTTATCCTTTAAACACTCACTAGTATTTTTCTCCAAAATTGCATTACGTTATACCCAGGGCCGTCTAAAACCAATTGGAGGAGATTTAATTCCCGATTCCACCAGGTTAGCTTAAATGTAATGCTTAACAAAGTGCAGAATACTTATAATTCAAATCTCTCATTGCACCATGTTTTGCTTAGTAATACCACCGTACACCAACTAACGACAAGTAGATTCACTTGCGTCGGAACGTTTGAAATTTATGGTACATCGTCTCTCTGGTGCCGTACTCCCCGTTATCGCCGCGCATCCCCTGTACTTCCCACTATCTCGATATATAGTCCAGGAAATATAGCCTGAAAATAACCATTTTGCATTGTTTCCATCAAAGTGGATGATTGTGAGTGAATAGAGGGCAAAATTGATGTAGAATAAGATGCACTTTTCCCGATCTTCGAAATCGTTTGGCAAAAAAATTTTCTGGGGCGAGTATGGTGCGATTTGAGTAAAAATAACGTTTTTCTTGTATATCTTTTCACCCCTCAATTTTACAATAAAAACGTTAAGAACTTTTCTTTTCCTCTTCAAAAGATCTACAAAACTAGACTTTGCACGTCAAAAAATATTAATTAGGTCCGAAGTTATGAGCAAATAACCATTAATTACAATATTATTAATAAACAAATTAAAAACCCGATATTATTATCATGACGTCTTTATATTACACCTAATTATGCCCTCACATGTACAAATAACGTGTACAAAATCTGGAATCTGTAACTTGATTAGTTTGCAAATTATGTTGTTATAAACAAATTTATTTATTCTAGCCCTGTACAACATTGCCCATCACCCGTATTTATGCGGTTTGCTTTGTTGGCAGATGTCACTGTGATAAGTCATGTGTCGTTATTATTTTTCAAAAATATGCAATTCCGCGGCCGTGGGAATGATTATTTAAAACGACCTTAGTTGCAAAATGCAATATACCGCGTGCTCAACGAATTTTGCAATATATTATTACGTACATTGATAGAGCATAAAAAAAGCTGTAATCTGAAAAAAGATTCATTTAGATTGCTTGAAAAACAACGGAGTAACAAACCGTCAAAGTTAAAGGCTCATTGTACAACAATTTCGAGGTGCAGCGAAAAAAAAAATATATATTCATGGTCGGAAAACGGACTACTTTCAATGTGCAAAATATTTATTCAAAGGGGAACGGATAACTAAGCCAAAAGCCATTTCCAAAGTTCACGCGACGCTATCATTTTTGCTATCTGGCTCGTGACGACGGAGTGTGGGGAGCCGACTCGGACTCGACTCACTCGAGAAAATTTCTCGCTGCGCGACTTCAAAATCGACCACCGAGCTGCATTGGCACTTTTCTCGGGAACTATCCAAGATAAATTAATGATTTTTTTTTAATTTCATACTACTCGACGAGAGGAATCTATTTTTATTATCTGCAATTATCAAATTTCACATCCCGAGTCGTTAATGTCGCTTTTATGAAATGTCTGAAGTTTGCGGTATTTTTTTTGGCTGACATTAATAATATTCATTTGGAATAATTGTATTGTAATAACATGAAAATGTAACTCATTAGCAACTATCCTTTTATTTCATATATAATAATTGAGTATTTTCATTAAATTATTTCAATTGTTCAAAAATTGTTATTCACGTTATGTATTTTGTACTTATTTCTCAAAAGTACAGTTAATCTGCGTTAAGGTCTTCTGTTGCGTCAGCTCTCTGTATTTATAATGTGTAATATATTATTAAAAAAAATTAATAAATATAATGTTTCATACGTTTGTCTTACATTACCTATTACTATCCTAAATTTGAAACAAATTATGTTGTAAAAAATTCCAAAAAATTTACTGTACAAATAACTTTTTTCACAACTTATCATAATTTTTAATAATTGCTATACATGAAATAGACAGTTTTATTAATGTCAGCCGAAAAAAATACCGCAAACTTCAGACATTTCATAAAAGCGACATTAACGACTCGGGATGTGAAATTTGATAATTGCAGATAATAAAAATAGATTCCTCTCGTCGAGTAGTATGAAATTAAAAAAAAATCATTAATTTATCTTGGATAGTTCCCGAGAAAAGTGCCAATGCAGCTCGGTGGTCGATTTTGAAGTCGCGCAGCGAGAAATTTTCTCGAGTGAGTCGAGTCCGAGTCGGCTCCCCACACTCCGTCGTCACGAGCCAGATAGCAAAAATGATAGCGTCGCGTGAACTTTGGAAATGGCTTTTGGCTTAGTTATCCGTTCCCCTTTGAATAAATATTTTGCACATTGAAAGTAGTCCGTTTTCCGACCATGAATATATATTTTTTTTTTCGCTGCACCTCGAAATTGTTGTACAATGAGCCTTTAACTTTGACGGTTTGTTACTCCGTTGTTTTTCAAGCAATCTAAACGAATCTTTTTTCAGATTACAGCTTTTTTTATGCTCTATCAATGTACGTAATAATATATTGCAAAATTCGTTGAGCACGCGGTATATTGCATTTTGCAACTAAGGTCGTTTTAAATAATCATTCCCACGGCCGCGGAATTGCATATTTTTGAAAAATAATAACGACACATGACTTATCACAGTGACATCTGCCAACAAAGCAAACCGCATAAATACGGGTGATGGGCAATGTTGTACAGGGCTAGAATAAATAAATTTGTTTATAACAACATAATTTGCAAAATAATCAAGTTACAGATTCCAGATTTTGTACACGTTATTTGTACATGTGAGGGCATAATTAGGTGTAATATAAAGACGTCATGATAATAATATCGGGTTTTTAATTTGTTTATTAATAATATTGTAATTAATGGTTATTTGCTCATAACTTCGGACCTAATTAATATTTTTTGACGTGCAAAGTCTAGTTTTGTAGATCTTTTGAAGAGGAAAAGAAAAGTTCTTAACGTTTTTATTGTAAAATTGAGGGGTGAAAAGATATACAAGAAAAACGTTATTTTTACTCAAATCGCACCATACTCACCCCAGAAAATTTTTTTGCCAAACGATTTCGAAGATCGGGAAAAGTGCATCTTATTCTACATCAATTTTGCCCTCTATTCACTCACAATCATCCACTTTGATGGAAACAATGCTCCCAACTCTATATTTCCTGGACTAATAAACTCGCCAGAACTTTGCAGACGATAGGCGGGGTAAGGAAATTTTCGGTAACCACTGAATCGACGAAGTGAATTTACTTGTCGTTAGTTACTGTACGGTGGTAATACCAAGCTTACATACAATACCGTATGTCTTCACTTGAATGGACAAATCTGCGGTTAACATTTCGTGGATATAAGCTTCGCTTATATAACGGTGCAGCGAGCTTAATTTTTTAAAGCCCGGCTTACTTGTTAAGTCAAGGTGGTGCAATCGTACATAAGATTTAAGCGGTTTTATGCCGGATTCCACCACTTTGGCTCAACATGTAAGCCAGGCTTAAGAAATTAAGCTCGCTGCACCGTTATCTAAGCGAAGCTTATATCCACGAAATTTAAGCGCAGATTTGTCCATTCAAGTGAAGACATACGGTATTGTATGTAAGCTTGTTATTACTAAGCAAAACATGGTGCAATGAGAGTTTGGAATTATCGGTAAGTTGCACTTTGTTAAGCCTCACATTTAAGGTAAACTGGTGCAATCGGGAATTAATAACAACTTAAAAACTATAGAAAAAACTACACAAATGAAACCGAAGAATCGAGTGAAAAGCACGTGGGAACAATTTAGAGATGCTTATCAAAACGGCCAAGTCCATTCACTTATGCAAAACTGCCTCGTGGCGTGGGTTGTCTACTTTTCCCTTGGCAACTGTAAACAATAAAATAATGGTATCGTTTTTTAATAAGAATGGTGTCGCTCCATTATCATTATGTGTCCATAAGTTTCCCTTCCTTCGGCCATTTCAATTTTCCATTCGTTCAACGTAATCTGACATCTCTTAAATCGCTCGAGAGTTGGGAAAATATTCAATTCAAATACTACACTAAATCCTTTAAATCTACACGTCCTATATAATCATTAAGTTTTATATGTATAATTATGGCTGCATACCAAAAATATAAATAAATATTCTAATATCACTATTATTTAAAACTACACGAGAATTGGAACATTTATATATTAGAGTAAATATAATACAACTGGGATATTAAATTAAAGAAATTAAGTAGTTAAAGAACAACTAAAACAGAACAAACGTTTTGTCAACAATGGCATCTCTTCGTAATGCTAAAAAAACGTGAATGTAACAAACATATTTACTCAGAAGAACATGTATCAATAATAATTAATACTGAAAATTAATAACAAATGAGTGTTAAGAATAATTTTTATCTAAATCTACCGTAGTGACAGAAGTAGGTCTTTTGTCTCGCTAGATACCATTTTTTGTAACTATAACTGCGAAATTATTTGAACTACTCATCTACTAACAACTGAGCACATGCGTATACGTTGATATTTTTTTATATTTAACCATGAGGTGTATGTGTTAATTTACTGTATACTAAAAATTAGTTCTAGTAAATTTTTACGTACAGGGTGCGGTAAAAAGATAGGCCACAAACCAAACTAAAATCATTTGAAACCGCACACCACCTTTTTACCGCACCCTGTATAAATAAGAACTGTCATGTATTTAAAAATAAAGAAGAATGTGTTTTAGTCACATTTTGTAAAAAAAATGCTTTCAGAACACAACCTGAGAATCAGTTTGGATAAAATACCTCAAAAGTGTTAGTAGTGATGGAAACATTATTCTGTAGAAATTAGTTAATTAATAACACCCAATAAAAACGGAAAATGGTAGTTCAAGTGTAATGATTGCTATTTATGATATTTCAAGTTTAAAAATTATTTGATTATAATTTATGCAAATTTTTATATTATTATTTAATACATATAGAAAAATAAATTAAACTACCTATAGTTTGTCTTTTTGGCATTTATGACAAAAACTGTGGATCATTATCGGTAATAAAATATATGCGCATCATTTCTTATTTTAAAAACTATGCCAATAAGGTGAGAAAATTGGTTTTCAATATTATAAACTGATTCTGCAGGTAGTTTTACATTGTATACTGAATTTGGATAAAATTAAAATTAGAATTTATGCACCCAGCTTTGTTCAAAGTCAGTTACGTTGTGAAATCGTTATTGCACTTTCATCCCGATAAAGATGGTAACTAAAACTCCATATTCTCTGCGGAGAAAAACAATTTTAATGAATGTGCATAAAAATACAGGAGAACTTTAGTATTCGGACTACGTGGACCAAATAACAGTGTGAAAGTACTGAATTTTATCAACTAAACTCGTATTTCTAACGTAAAAACGCTTAAATTCGCTTTACTCATTTAAATCACCCAACAACTTTTCAAAGGCTTATTTGAGATTAAAATGAGATATGCTATAAATGCCAAAAAGACAGATTATACGTACCTTCGTTCAAGTATCCAAAAACTCTGCAGATACATTCAATCTGAAATAGCTGTTATTGAAGCAAATTTAATCAATATATATTTTAGCTTGTTAGGATGAACACTTTTGCAGTGCATTGATATATTATTTTTTAAGTGTATCTCTGATCAAAATAATTTTTAAATTGAAAAAATTACAATTTTTATCACATTACACTTGAATAAACATATCTGTATATAGAAAATATACTAATCTTCACGCCATTGCAGCAAAAAATAATTTAAGACACATTCAAATTAGAAATATCAGGCAGATAGACAGTTAAGACTACTATCTAAGTTATTAATATAAATAAAGTGTTATCTGTTAATCTAAAAATGTTAATTCTTCCACCTATTGACAATATTTTTAATTCAAAATCTACAAAGCCTCTTATGCTTTAATATGTTTGGACAGATTTTTACGACACGTGAAAGTAGCAGTAGATATGTGCCTTTTAGAAGCGGAATTTTCCATATACAGATTATTAGTAAAAACATATTCAATACAATTAACAAGTTTAAAAAAAAACATTAAACTGTTGACACAAACAATTGAAACAATATTAAAAATTTTGAAATTAACTGTGTTACACTTTTTTGCCTGTAACTTCATCACAAAGGTTAGATAGCTGTTCACATTCTGCTGTCTTTTGTTGGAGGGATACTTCCAAAGAGCTGACTTTAATTTCCAATCTTCGGGAAAATGCTCTCAATTTGCTGTATTCAAGATCGTGTTGCTCTTTAACATCATGAATTTCTTTATTTGATCTAAAACAACAATTTCATTTTTTCACATATACCACAAAACCACCTCCTCGCTTTTTAGAAATCAGAAATCCTGGGACTTTCCTCAGGATGGTATGAAGAAAAAGTATAACTTGATAAGAATTGACAAGACTTACTTTTCTATTTGGTTTCTGGCATGTGCTTTAAGTGATTCATACCGTTCCTCATGCTGTATGTTAGTTGCCTGAGCTACCTCTAAATCTTGAAGCAGGGTTTCTTCGTTTGCTTTGGCAGCTTGAAGTGAAGCCTTGGTTTTTTCATATTTTCTGTAATTAAACACAAAAAAGGTGTCACTGGTATGTATAGCAATATAGGTAATATACTTACGAATGCACATCAGAGAAAGCTAGTTCTAAATTTGTCAAATGTGTCTTAATAGTTTCGTTTTCTTCTTGTAATTTTTTTGTCTCAGTCATGCGATTCTTCATAGTGATTTCATATTGATTCATTATTTTTCTAAAATTAATAATTTATTATAATACCTCAGATTTTATTTGGTTTGTTTACTTACTGATAATTCACATCATCTTTGGTTCGCTGAGAAAGTTCTGCTAAAAGTTTTGCTTCTCTTGCTTTTGTTTCTTTTAACTGCTCTTCCAATTCTCTAATTCTATCCTTTTCAATAAGCTTAGAATTTTCGTTTATTTTTTGTTTAAGCTGCTTTACTTCTTGTTGATAGTTTTGTTCAGTCCTCAATGCCTCGGCTTGTGTCTTAATAACTATTTCTTCATTTTGGCGAATTTGTAATTCTAAAGAGGCATTGTGTTGTTGAGCTGCATTTAGTTTAAGTTTTAGGTCTGAAATCTCTGCCTGTTGCAGATTTAATTTTTCAACCATATCTGACATCTAAAAAATACATCAATGCAATAAAAATTCCATAACATATGATATTTTATGAAAAATGATAGACTGCAACAGTTTTTTTCAAAACTGTTAACGAATGTCAGACATAAGCAGACTACATGGTAAGATTTAAACAAAGAGTTGGAAATTGACAAGTCTATACAATGAATTCTAACATAAAATGAGGGCACACACAGTAGATCTACAAAGTTTGTAAAGGAAGTATATAAGTCCCATATTAATCTAATCTAATGAATGTCAAGTAGTTTGACATAAGTACATACTTAAGTGGTCCCATTATAATTTGTTAAACAGTTGAAATTATTTATTATGTGATTCAATTATTACCCAGTACATTTCAAATGACATTTTGCATGGAAACATTACTTTAAAGCACAGTGTATATAAAAAATAACAAGTATAAAAATGAGTTCTTGTCAATGACATTTCTGTATATGGAAATAACCTTGTACCTACATATTGTAATTTTTTGCTTTGGCATTCTACAAGGATGTTTATTATAAAAAGAGAATGATGAAGCTCTTTTAACATGATTCATGATATTCAGACTTTAGTATTTAGATGTATTGAATAATTAAATAACAAGCTATTTGGAGATAGGAATAATCAAACTATTACAGAAAACTATATACAGAGCATTTCAATGAAAACTATCCACTCCACATAATTCTAAAGGCGTCACTTTTATGAAAAAATGAAAAAATGAAAAAAAAAACAAGTCAAAAATCATATGGGGGGGGGGGGGAGATCTTCTTGCTCATATGTAGACGTTATAACTTTAACCCCCTCCCCCCTATGGTCACCAGTCCAAATTTTTTAAATGGAACACCCTATAAATTATTGCATTGTTGGATTCTCCTATACAAGAGGATTACAAAAATGTATAATACATAAGTGAAAAGTCAATCAGTTGGGAGATGTAGATATCTTATTATTTAAATCTACATTGAACAAATCTATATAAAAGTTGACTATTTAATACATAGACAAGAGACATAATGTATTATTAGAAAAAAATTAATAAATATCAAAGTCAATTCTTGTCTCATAAGTGACATATTATGTCTGTAATTTTAAATATATTTTATACAATTTTATATGAAGGTTTCAAGATTTTTTATATTTTTTACACTATTGAAGAGAGCTTTCCATTTAAATCTCAAAAAAGGTAATACTAATTTAATATTTTTCAACTATTTCATAAAGATGTTGTAATTTTATTTATAAGTGACTGAAGAAGGTAAAAAAAATTTACCGAAAGCTTTCACTAAACCTTCAAAGAGTATAAATTTATAACTACTGGCTGCAATCCCCGATATTTAAAAATATTTAGTATTTAACTATCTTTTAATATACATATATAATATATATGGTCACCAAAAATGCCACACCGGATGTTCAATTTTTGTGGTGTTTGACTATGAAACTCCCGCATTACGCGTGGGTCATTTTCTGCCCAATATCTACAATTATGTCTGTTTACTCCACCATTTAATCCAAATGAACATTCGTCGGAAAAGCAGATATTGTACAATAAAGCTGGAGTGTCGTGCAGTCATTCACTCATCAATTCACAAAACTGTAGACGCCGGTCGAAATTGTCGAAATTTGTGATATTGACTGTTGTTCTAATGTAAGTTGTCGTAAAACGGCAACTTCCATAGCCTCGTTGTTAACTTCTTGTTGTGGTTGGTGTTTTTTATTAGCAAATGATCCTATTTCAATTTTTTTTTGCTTTAATTCAATTATGTACTTATGTATGGCAGTTCTTCCGGGATGAGTAGCATTAAACTGTCTAGTTGTGTCTCTTGTAGATTTATTGTTTTCGTAGTATAATCCTACAATTTCAATTCTATCTTGCAGAGTATACATCATTCTTACGGTAGATAGGTACTTGTAAATGTTCATGTTTGAATGAAAACTAAGCTACCTACTTGACATTTTATTTAAAAAACGTCAAATACCAGTTTTCCGGTCGCTATGTTTTTGTCCCCAAGCAAAACTTCGTTTACTTAATTGAGTAGAGTTAGTGCCGCAGTAAAGGAAAAGTTTACATTGGAATTATCCATAACTCCCAACTGATTGACTTTTCACTTATGTATTATACATTTTTGTAATCCTCCTGTAGAGTAGTAAAAGACATTTTCATTTTAAACACATGGCAAGATATTTTCATAAATTAAGAGTAATATTGAAAGATCAATAATAAGACTAATAAAAGTGGTACAAATAAAAAGAAATAAGAGTTTTTAAAAAATACTTACTTTGAAATTACTATTGGTATCTGGACCAAATATTTTTTCCTCAAATTCACTTATCAAGCTGTCCTCAGTGTTAGTACCTTGTGAAACACTAATTATATCAGAAAATGCACTTTGTGAAACACCAACTTTTCCAAGAGAATCAGTTAAGTCTCTAGTATCAGTACTTTGTGAAATGACAACTACACCAGGGAATTCGGTTAAAGTACTTTGTGAGACCTTAATAACCTGGGTATGTTTAGAGCTCTCTTCACTGTTTGTAACTTCAGAAACACCAATAGGAGATCCACATGTGTCTTCAGTGCTGATACAATCAGAAATAGCAGCTGTTTTAGGAGATGCAGTTATTAATACATTTTGATTACTGCTGGTTAAAGTTGTATCTAAGCATTGTGTTTCAATCTTTATTGAAGTATTAATATTAGAGTCAGCTGTAAATGTTGAATCATGTATATCAATTTCCCCACCTGATGATTTTGGTATGTTTGATGAATCTGTATTAATATTAGAGTCAGCTGTAAATGTTGAATCAAATATATCAATTTCTGCACCTGATGATTTTGGTATGTTTGATGAATCTTTGCAACTTATATCTCCATCCTCTGAATATTTAAGGTCACTAGAACTGTCATTGAAGCTTAAATCATCTTCATGAATACATGACGTAGTTTTATCAAGCTCATTTGGACTAGCATATACAGAGATTTCCAATAATTTAGTAGGTGAAATTTCAGGAGTTCTGATAGAATCACCTTCTGAATGTACTTTATCCTTCTTTATATCATCTACATTAGAAATTTCAATGGAAGGAAATTCTTCCCTTACATTTGAGGTTTGTTTTAGACTAGTATCGAGACTACTAAACTTAATTAATGAGCCAGGAGAGGTTATGCCAATATTTTCAGTTTGTATGTTTAGTTGTTCATCACTTTTTTTAACAACAACAGATTCATCTAATCTTTTTACAGAGTCACTAGATGTATAAACACTATCAATTGAGTTGACAGTTTCAGTTGTTACAAATTGTTCATCAACCACAGGTAGAAATTCTTCAATACTATCAGATATTAAACTAGTTGCTGGAAAATACTCTTCAATATCTTCATGATTACCATTGGATATAAGTTCACCTCCATCAACATTTCCCTGAGTATTGTTTTCAAAGGAATCTTCGTCTTCAAGATTGAGACGACTAATGTAATTACAAAGCGATGATAGGGATGACTGCCTTTTTGGACTTTTTTTAATTACTCCAAGAAGATGTTTATTTTTAACAGAACTATCACTTCCAAAAGACAATTCACGTGAATCATCAGATTTCTCATTTAGTGATACTGTATCTTCAACACTACGTCCACTTGAACCAAAGATCAGTTTATCTGAATCACTAGATATGCTTTCTGTGTCCTCACATAAATCTATTGCTGTGCTTATAACAGTTTCCTGAGGATCTTCTTTTTTGGGATTCAAAGTCTGTGATTCATGGGGGAGAAGCGATGGTAGGGATGACTGCCTTCTTGAACTTTCTTCAATTACTCCAAGATGTTTATTTTGAACAGAAATATCACTCCCAAAAGACAATTTACGTGAATCATCAGATTTCTCATTTAGTGATACTGTATCTTCAACACTATGTCCACTTGAACCAAAGATCAGTTTATCTGAATCACTAGATATGCTTTCTGTGTCCTCACATGAATCTATTGCTGTGCTTATAACAGTTTCCTGAGGATCTTCTTTTTTGGGATTCAAAGTCTGTGATTCATGGGGGAGAAGCGATGGTAGGGATGAATGCCTTCTTGGACTTTCTTCAATTACTCCAAGATGTTTATTTTGAACAGAAGTATCACTTCCAAAAGACAATTTACATGAATCATCAGATTTCTCATTTAGTGATACTGTATCTTCAACACTACGTCCACTTGAACCAAAGATCAGTTTATCTGAATCACTAGATATGCTTTCTGTGTCCTCAAATGAATCTATTTCTGTGCTTATAACAGTTTCCTGAGGATCTTGTTTTTTGGGATTCAAAGTCTGTGATTCATGGGGGAGGACATCTAAAACAAACCATAATTCAGCAATATCATTGTCAATATAAAAAACATGTTTCTACAGATACTTATTATATTTACTACTTTGAAGATGATTAGAAAGTCCACATAAGATTATAAAAGTCAATAAACAAGAACCAATAACAAGGAATTTGTAATTTCCACATATGTAAATATTAAATAAAAATTTACTGCTGATTTAAAAATATTTTAATATACAAATACATACTGGTTTTCTTTTGATGGGAATGTATATATTTAGCTTAGTAAAAGCATATTTCTGAAATACTACATCACTATAATAACATGTGTTGTACTGGGCGTTCAAACTTATCGAAAACCTCAAAAAATAGTAAACGTCACGTCATTGAACTAGTTGTCACTGTCAGTATCGACATTTGACAAGATAAATAAAACGAAATCGAAGATTTGTCCATTCTGTTGAGTTTGTAATTAAATCGTTTCTAGATTACTCCGAATTTAAATTTATCATCTGTTATTATGTTAATACAATAAACTATGAAACGTCATCAATTATTTACATTCATCAGTAAATAAATTATGGTTGTCTCTACATTTATACTTCTTTAAATTATAATGTTCCTGTAACTGGAATCGAAAGATATTCGATTTGCAACGTATCAGACAAAATTATTCGATACCGAATGACTCAAAGGGCAGGGACGTCGTTAGAAAATAGCTGATTATATTGCATGTGTTACGCAACCAGTAATACAATCATGTATGGAGTTCCACTCCACAGACACCTTACTTCAACATCAATTTCCTTTGAAACTTTTTTATTTAAACCTACTTCAATATAAAACTTCGATGTCAGTTCAAATTCGTTCAATATCACGATAGTGCTCAATTGACAAAACTTCATTAGATGGGGGAGATTAGTACACGAATATATTATTACCGATGAAATAAAACAAATTAATTTGTTTAAATCTTCATTATTTATTTTGAACTGACGTTCAAATTAAAATTAGTGACGCGTTTCGCTACACAGTAGCTTTTTCAAACTAGTTCACTAATTTTAATTTGAACGTTTGTTCAAAATAAATGATGAAGATTTAAACAAATTAATTTGTTTTATTTCATCAGTAGTATGGATCTTCATCAAGTAAAAGCCTCATCTATTCAATATATTATTAATCAAACTTACCCTTTGGGGGATTTGCATCCATCTTGGGAGATGTATCAGCCTGCAATAAATAGTGTATATTAAAAATTTGGAAGATTGAATATTTTTGTAAATGACAAAATTTGATAAATATAAATAATCAAATGTTTGTTAAATTTTTTATATTAGGTCGTCTACCTATAACAGTTTTTCTCAATTAGTATTCTGCGTCCATCAACAATAATTGCAGTTTGCGCGAATTTTGGCCTTAAGTACTATCAATACACAATAGCGTTGCGAGTCATGGTTCATATAATATAAATTGGATGTCACAAGCAGACGTAACAATATTATTTATAAAATATACAACGTTATAGTATCTTCAGAAAAGATACCTTTGTTTCTAGTGAAATGCAAGACACAATACAAGAGGTATTAAATTTCACTGTCACGCAAATCAGATATTGATAAGTAAATTTTAAAATCATCTGCTAAAACTGGTTATTAGTATCTATAGTTTGTTCCAAATCTAACGATGAAATAAAACAATTTAATTTGTTTAAATCTTCATTTTTATTTTGAACTAACGTTCAAATTAAAATTAGTGACGCGTTTCGCTACACAGTTTGAAAAAGCTACTGTGTAGCGAAACGCGTCACTAATTTTAATTTGAACGTTAGTTCAAAATAAAAATGAAGATTTAAACAAATTAAATTGTTTTATTTCATCGTTAGTATGGATCTTCATCAAGTAAAAGCCTCGTCTATTCAATTTTTGTTCCAAATCATTTATAATTAATGAAAATAACAATGGTCCGGAGTTGAAACCTTGCGGCACACCTGAATTCGACATGTAATTTATACTTTGAAAACCGTTGTAATACACAAATTGATACAGAACTGGTTTAATTTTTCTAGTTCTAATAACAACTATCCCCTATCTCTTATTGTTTACATTTTACAAAGCTGGATACCCTGTAAAGTACAACCGGAAATATAAGAAGGTCATAAATCACCAACCACTTGAGTTATCACCAGGCGGTCGATTCTATGCAGAGTTGTACCTGCCCTAGCCATTAAATTTTGTTTTATGATGATGGGGCTGGGAACTCGTGAAACGTCTGATGTTACGAAAAGGCGTTCGTCACGCGATGATTAGAAAGAGAGAGAGAGACGCAGGCTATAGTGTACGTTCAGCGCAGAGAGAGAGAGACGCATTGAAATAACGCGCGATACTATATAACCAAGGCTGCGTTAAAATTTTGAAAAATGTTCAAAAATTGTCAAAATTTTGAAAAAATGGTCAATAATTATAAAAGTCTGTCAAAACTGGTCAATAATTGTTATAATTTTTGAAATATGGTCAAAATTTTGAAAAATTGTCAATAATGGTCAATAATATTATCAGAATCTGTCAAAAATGGTCAAAAATTGTTAAATATTTTAAAAAATGGTCAAAAATAGTCAATAACTTTCAAAATTTTTGAAATATGGTCAAAATTTTGAAAAATTGTCAAGAATGGTCAATAATTATCAGAAACTGTCAAAAATGGTCAATAATTGTTAAAATTTTGAAAAAATAGTCAATAATTATAAAAAATGGTCAAAATGGTCAATAATTGTTAAAAATTGTCAAAATATTTGAAAAATGGACAAATTTTTTGAAAAATTATCAATAATTGTCAGAACCTGTCTAAAATGCTCAAAAATTGTCAAAAATTGTTAAAATTTGGAAAAATGGTCAAAATTTTTGAAGAAATTGTCAAAATTTTGAAAGAATGTTCAATAATTATAAAAAACTGTCAAAAATGGTCTATAATTGTTAAAAACTGTCAAAATTTTTGAAAAATGGTCAAAATTTTTGAAAAATGGTCAAAATTTTTGAAAAATTGTCAATAATGGTCAATAATTTTCAGAAACTGTCAAAAATGGTTAATAATTGTTAAAATTTTGAAAAAATGGCGAACATTTTTGAAAAATTGTCAATAATTGTCAGAAACTGTCAAAAATGGTCAATAATTGTTGAAATTTTGAAAAATGGTCAAAAACTGTCAAAATTTTGAAAAAATGGTCAATAATTATAAAAAACTGTCAATAATTGTTAAAAATTGATAAAATTTTTGAAAAATGGTCAAAAGTTTTGAAAAATTGTCAATAATTGTCAGAACCTGTCAAAAATTGTTAAAATTTGGAAAAATGGTCTAAAATGGTCAAAATTTTTGAAAAATTGTAAACAATTGTCAAAAATGGTCAATAATTATAAAAAACTGTCAACAATGTTCAATAATTGTTAAAAATTGTCAAAATTAGTCAGTAATTGCCAAAAATGGTCAATAATTGTTAAAATTTGAAAATATAGTCAAAAATTTTGAAAAAATGGTAAAAATTTTCATTGAATAGTGGGTTAAAAAGTATCTATTGTATTGATTGATTGGTTCGGCACCATCAGTCAGAGACCTGGCACCTCGGTTATACCGTTTATGTGAAGAGACCAGTAGCCCTTATCAGGCTTTTAACAGTCTTTTCACTAGGTCCTTCTTGGAGAAATCCTCCCTTGGATACTCTATTTTGAAAAATTTACAATGATTGTCAAAATTTTTGAAAGTTGTCAAAAATGGTCAATAATTGTCAGAAACTGTCAAAAATTGTTAAAATTTTGGAAAAATGGTCAATAATTATAAAAAAATGTCAAAAATGGTCAATAATTGTTGAAAATTGTAAAAATTTTTGAAAAATGGTAAATTTTTTTGAAAAATTGTCAAAAATGGTCAATAATTGTCAGAAACTGTCAAAAATGGTCAATAATTGATAAAATTTTGAAAAGTTGTCAAAAATTGTCAAAATTTGAAAAAATGGTTAATAATTATAAAAAACTGTTAAAAATGGACAAATTTTTTGAAAAATTGTCAGAACCTGTCTAAAATGTTCAAAAATTGTCAAAAATGGTCAATAATTGTTAAAATTTGGAAAAATGGTCAAAATTTTTGAAAAATTGACAAACATGATCAATAATTGTCAAAATTGGTCAATAATTGTCAAAATGGTCAATAATTGTTAGAATTTTAAAAAATGGTCAAAAATTTTGAAGAAATTGTCAAAATTTCGAAAGAATGGTCAATAATTATAAAAAACTGTCAAAATTTTTGAAAAATTGTCAAAAATAATCAATAATTGTCAAAACTGTCGAAATTGGTTAATAATTGTCGAAAATGGCCAATAATTGTCAAAATATTGAAAAAATGGTCAATAAAATATAAAATAAAACTTAGTAGAACGTACTGGGCCTAATGTAATTCCCAACATCGCATTCTATTGCGCGTATTTTTATTGATGGTTTTCCCATTTTTCGCATTCTATTGTGCATATGAAGCAAGCTTCTGTCGGCGGTCCGACGACCGCTCACCTTTTTTAAATTTAAATTTCTTTTGTAAATGAGATTTCCTTAAAGTCTCTTTGCAACACTGGATACCAGTTTCATTATTTTTAAGCCGTTGCATTAAATGCCAAACTATTTCATGAGATATTTTAATCCGGACCTGGGAATCTTTTAAGGCACACACACTTTTATCGCTTATCTCTATTTCGAACAATAGGTAATAATGAGGGTCGTCGGCTTATATTGATTTACGACCTTCTTAGATCTATGGTCGTACTTAATAATTGCGGTCACAGTACCTGAATAATGCAAGATGCAAGTCATTACAAAAGGATTGCTTGAATTGCGGTTAGATTTTTCTACTAAAAAATTTGTGGTAAGTAAATTCAGAATTTATAGGGAAAAATCTAAAAAACAAAATATTTTCACCACGACCACTAATTGACTAATATTTTATTTAAAAAATAGAAATAGTTCAATACTTTATATTCGACTTTATATTAGACATACATTTTTTCAAAAAGGGGAAGGGAATAAATAGTCGAGTATGATGTATGTACATATATTTTGTAATTATTTTAACCAAGAATAAATAAAAATCCCATTTTCCCAGTGATTTTCGTAAGTATTTAAATTTTCTTGGACCGCAATTCATGCATCGGATTAGAGGTAGGGATTATCTTGACCGCAATTCAGGTTGCCCCGTAGGCCGTACTTTACATGGTATTATTAATCAAGATTAACAGCAGCTCTAACCACCATGAGTTTTATTTTTGTTTTAAAGTGAAAACTGAAACGGCTGCCAAAAATTCAAGGCTAATGCGATATTAATTCTTAAAACAAAGCTGACAGAAATAAATTTTTAAATTGCAATAAAAACATGGCTAGTTGATTATAAAAACAATCGTAACGCTGTTAATCAGCATATTGATGAATAAATCAAATTGTCTCATCAATTAAATAAATTTAATGAACTAGTTGCATGAAAGTGCACATACCAAAAAAACAAGTGACGAATCCTTATTAGTAGATACGTGAAAGTTATGTATTGGAAAAAATTTGATTTTCATTTTTTCTACCAATGACAGACATATTTAATTGGATTAATCGAGAAGAAAATTCATTTTTCTACGATCGTGCAAAAAGTGACTATTTTCGGCAACTTTATTAGTGGAATCAGGGGCAGATATATTAACATTAAAACGTCATGGATGGTGGAAATCCTCAACTGTAGCAGGGAGCTACATCGAGGAGTCAGTTTCCAAAAAAAAACAAAAATAGCTGCCCAAATTCTAGAAGGTGAACCAAGTACCAGTACCGGAAGCTTCACAGTCCGAAAAAGAGCTGTTTCAAGTGAAAAACCTGATGAGACATCCACAAGTAGAAATGAAACCAAAATTCAAAAATTCAGAGGAAGTTTGTACATCACTAACAATCGTAAATTGCTCTAACTGCGATATTAAATTGAACTCAACTTAAAAAAGTAAAATTAGTACCTAATTTTCGTTGTAGTTACCTACTTATTGTAAAATACTGTAACAAAATTTGATATAAAAACATTTTTTATTTCGATCGTAGAAAAAATGTTGTTTGCAACACGTGCAAAAAGCGTATTTGTTGCACTCAGCATGGTTGCAGCTCGAGACTTCATGCATCGTGAAACAAATACGCACTTTTTGCACTAGTTACACAAATAATTATCGGTATCAATGGGGGGGGGGGGGCGGTTGGGTGAGCCTCAGGGTAGTGTTTTAAGGCCTTACTATTCTTACTGTTTCTAAATGATATACATTCATTTGAGAATTGTAGACGATATATTCTGTCAAACGTGGGCAAGGTTAAATACATGACAGTTACATAGTAATATATAAACTGATATACATACAGGGTGTCCCAGGAGTTTGTACAAAAAATTTGAGAGATTATAGAGGGACTAAAATTAATGATAGTACTTTATGTAAAATTTGTGCCGTACTCCCTTCGTTAACGAGCTGCCTCTAAAGTTAGAAACTAAAAATTGTTTAACAATACAAATGAATTATTGATAAGGTGATAAGGGTAGTGCAGATCTGTTTATAACGATATCAAGTGTCCATTTATGGTATTTTTAAAGTTTATTTATTTCCAGAAGTCGTTTAATAATTATAAGTAAAAAACAATTTTTAATTTGTAACTTTAGAGGCGTATAGTAGGGATGGCGATTCTTTCCAAAAAAGATCGATTTTTATATCGATTCGAATCGTAACCTGATGAATCGTTTCATAAAAAAATCGAGGTCTAAAAAATCGATTTTTTTCAAGTTTGTATTTACAATGTAAATATAAATCCATTTTATGAAAAACAAGAAAGATACCATAATAAACAATCTCTGGGATCTCTTATCAGTGAAATCAGGGATTTTTTAGTTCAGGGAATTCGATAATAACAATTATTTTTATTATCATATCAAAGAATCAGATCAGATATAAAAGAAGACATTTATTTTCTAAATGTATTTGTTACACTAAAAAGTTAAGAAAATAGATAATATAGCTTATAGTTCCCAAAACCAAACCAGAAAAAATCGTATGTCGATTTTCAAGGGTGAAATATCGATTCAGTACAACATATCGATTCAAAAAATCGATTTATTTGGTCCGAGGAATCGATTCTTCGATTAATCGATTTCAAATCGCCATCCCTAGCGTATAGCTCTTTCACGAACGAAGGCACATAATTCATATGAAATAATGTTATTACTTTTAAGTCAATCTATAATCTCCCAAATTTTAGTATGAATTCTTGGGACACCCTGTACAAAGAAAAAGAAATATATATTGTGTTCATGTAATCAACTTTCTGTCAAGTCTTCCAATGAAATGTAAGTAATTCAATGCCTAATCTTTACAAAATCAAATTAATAAATAAGAAATTCCACAACATATTTTCCTAGACCGGTTTCACAAATTACATTTGCATCGTCAGGAATAAATTATAGAAATTGTTATTTATTGATTTTATTTGACAATCATGGAAATTAATTTCGTACACAAAATATGTTTCAAGATTAAAAAATTACCTGTATATATTTCTTTATGATATTTGTCACAAAGTTCATCTTCGAAGTAAGAATAAAGAACTCTAAATCGCAATTTTCTTGGCTCACATATGGCAATACAACTAACTAAATATAAACCGAAAGCAATGAACATTTTCAATGAATCCGCACATTTTTTTCAACAAAACTTTTCCGAAATTTAACAAACTCGGTGGATGCGTGGAAAAAGACTGTAGACAATACAAGTTGGATATATTGAACAGTATTTTGGAAGCGCACTAATCTATTTATATCCATAAAAACTGTATGCCTTAAATTTAAAGGCAAGGGACTCAATCACAGTTATCCTCACCCCGCCAAAACGTCAAATAATTTATTTGACCGAACAGTTGGGAGGACGTACTGAAATAGTCCAGTTAGACTACATATAAATACTACTACTATTCTACCATCAATCGTTTAGTTATTACCGTGTATGTTTTCTGAGTGGATCAAAAAGAAATATTTAATAAGTGTAATATGAATTATGATAAAGAAATGATATATTAAATTTAATATTATTATTTTTTCAACAGTATAGATGGGGGAGGTTAAGACGCCGTTAATACATAAAGTTTGTTTGGATTATAAGGGGTCTATTCTGTAACTAATCCTTTAAAATTTAGAGGCCTCTTATAAATAAGTTTTTAACGGACCTCTAAAAATTTTCAGTTGAAATGCTATTCTGCAAGTATACATTTTAGAGGACTGTTAAAAATTATTTATTTTAAAGGGTTCCTTTAAAATTTTAAGTAGAGTATCTGGCAACAGTGCCTAAGGAGCTATTTGGCATTTAATAGCTAAGTTAGAGAAACAATTTAATAAAAAAGAAGAAAAAATTAATGAAGATAGAAGAAGAACATTTGTGACTAACCCATATAACTAACCTGCTTGAACTGTTTATAAGTAGAAAATAGTAATAGAAAAATGTTAAGGGCGCCGAGAACGACTAAAAAACAAAAGGAGTACTTAATAAGCCTTTTAGAAGAGAATACACTGCTATTAGAAGGAAAAATAAACCCTGTGGATTTACCCAAATTGAATAGTGCTTGGAAGGATCTAACTGAAAAATTAAATATATTCGGTTCGCCAAAAACAATTAAACAGTGGAATGACGTAAGTGATTTGAACTCTATAATATAAGATCCATTTTTTTGTTATTTCATACCTATTCATTACAAATATTTTCCAGACAATTACTTAGTGAAATGAAAACTAATGTTAGGAGGCGGGCCAGGGATGTGAGATATGGTCACAGAGGCACCAGAGGGGGTGCTCCGGTTAAGCCTTTAACGGAGTTGGAAGAAAGAATTTTGGCACTAATAACCAACCTTAAGGGGCTAATCTAGATGAAGCCGGAATCATAATTGCTGAAAATGTTGAAGCAGGTCCATTATTACTACCCACACAGATTTCTTGTGAAGAAGTTCCTAACGTTGTAAGTACTATTTTTAAAATAAAAAAAGCTAGTAATAGGAAATGTTTTGAATTAATAAATTCAATTCAGTTTCTTATTTAATATTTATGAATAGATATAAAAAACATCTTAACAAAGTTCTTAAATGCATATAAAACAATACATTTGTCAAATAAAAGCATATCTATTATAAATTGTTTTTAGGAATTTGAGGTAATAAATGAAGAATAGGAAGATGAACTGAGAGAACAACTCGATACAAAAGAGAACCAACCTCAAATCAGTAAAAAATCCAAACTTAAACAAAAGTTTAAGAGAAGACCTCAGATAAACATGACAAACAATTAACAATGCTTGTCGGATCAAATTTTGCCATCGCAAAAGCTATTAACAATTTGGCAAAATCAGTAAGGTTGGCAACCCAGCGGAGATAAAAGTGAACTAACAAGTGAGGCTGGCTGTGTGTACCAAAGATAAATAAATGAAGAAAACAAGTTGTGTATGTTGGTACAAATTTTTAAATATAGTTAGCAAAGCAAGAGAACTATCTTCAGTGTCTCATACTTCAAGTTATCACAACTAAAATTTTTTTCAAAAATAAACACAGTGGTTAAAACAGTCACTATTTTTAAAAACATTTGAAAATACAACATGGTAATAAGCGATGATTCTCTAAAATGGGGATACATTTTTTTTACTCAAACATGTGTGACAAAAGCTAACAAATCTATTGTTCGAATAACAAAATATGTATCCCCATTTTAGGGAATCATCTCTTATTGCCATGTAGTATTTTCAAATGTTTTTAAAAATAGTGATTGTGTTTTAACCACTGCGTTTATTTTTGGAAAAAAATTTTAAATGTGATAACTTGAAGTATGAGACACTGAAGATAGTTTTTGTTAACTGAAAGCGCTCTGCTACCTATATTTACAAAAGGATTTTTATTTTCATATTATATTATTTTGATGTATTTTTATGAAGGATGTTTTTTTTTTATTTTAAATAAATGTAGGTGTCTCATAACTATATGTTAGTTTATATTTTTAATTAAATATGGGTTTTTATAAAAGCACTTTTATTTTTATTATGCAATAAGTACCTACAGAAGTTTTCTTAAATCAAATTGAAAAAAGGTTACAGTATATTTTTAATTTGTGAGATTTAAATTTTATTCTAAATTATTAAAATACTGTTGCATAATCTCATTTCGAACTTGCTCTCCTCTCAAAATATTGTAATCACTATCTACTATGATCTGACAGTTTATACTATAATATCATTTTCTGCTGTAGTACAGAAGCGCAGGATATTGCTCTGGGGGCGATATAATTGCAATATATGGCTCCCAAACTCCTCGGAAAGTTATATTTTTGTAAAAATTGATCTATTACCTTACTTCTTTTGTTTTCAGTGTTTGGAAATACTATCCAGTTAGGTAATAGATGATTATAAATAACATTAGTAACTTCATTAATACATCTGCTCACGCTCGGTTGACTCATAGCAAAAGTGTGACCCTGTCCAGAACTTAATTGGTATCCCCCCTGAACCATAATAGTGGAGACTGGCAAGAATTTTTAAATGTATCGGTATGGCAGTAATTCTTTATCCTTCTTGTAGATGTGGTTCTAATCAATTAACATTCTCGACACTTCCTTGGAAAAGCGAAAAAGACTTGAATAAATTATTTGGTATTTGAAAGGGATCACTCAAGTCCCTAACATTTCTTTGGTGTAATCTAAATTCTGCCCTAGAATAATAAATAAACATGGTTAATTTGAACTATTTTTCAAATATAACCTAAAACGTTTCTTACGTTTCTTGGTTTGCTATTAATTCCTCAATCAAAGCTTCTCACCAGCAACATCTACATACGCCATTTTTGTTATCGTTATTATTTAAAGACACACTTTAACATCCCTTTAAAAATAATAGTTTTAACAGTCTATTTTAAAGGAATCCTTTAAAATTTTAACAGAAATGTGGTTATAGCGAATACCGATTTCATTTTAGTGCCGGTTAAACTTTTAACGGCGTCTAAATTTTAGAGGAAGAGTTACATAATAGGCCCCTAAGAGTATTAAAAAAAATATTATAAAATTTTTAAGATGCGTATGGAATCTACAACAATTTTTGTGAAATTTAGTATTTCATTATTTTTTTAACAGTGTAGATGGAGGCGGCTTCAGCAGCCGATGATATTGAAAGTTTGTTTTGGTTATTAGAGTGCTCAAAAAAAAATTTATCGAATTTCTATGATGGGTATAGAAAATTGAGCATTTTTTGCTTCTTGTGGTTCCCTCATTCAGAAGGTAACGACGATCGCAATCGGCTGTCAGTTTCAGCCTTATTAAATTAGCTGATGATGATTGATTCTGATTAATTGCATTTTAATTAAATACCAAGTGAATTTTCAAACTCTAGTGTTTTTGACAATGTAAATTTCATTAGATTCATTCTTTTGTGCCCTATAAATAGCTGTGTAGTAAATGAAATTACTGAAAACACATGATGTTCTATTCCTGTATGTGCTTTATACAGGAAGTGGTTTTAAAAGAGTTCAAAACTGACATTTTATTGTTTTATTATCATTTTATTACACTAATAAACAGAAGAGGTCTAATTTTGGCATTTATTACCAACAGGGTGATATTTAATCAAAATTGAGTGGTCAACTAGGTCACTAGGACAAAAAAGATAAATTTTGTAAATTTTTATTTATCACTGCTGTGAAGCTAACGGTCAAATTGGACAATAATACATTCTTCAATATCTTTAAAAATTCAATGAAGAATATTTTAATCAAATTTTAGTAGTCACAAAAATGCTAAACAAAAAATAAAGAAGCATTTAGCTTATCAGCAATATAAAATCCCCCATTTGCATTTCCCTGGTATTCTAGGTAATAGTAGTAGTAGTAGTTTATTTGATCACTATAGGTAAAGAGTTATATTTGCGACAAGTCAACATAGAAAATAGGTACAATTAAATTGATAAATAGGTAGATAAACAATTACAGAATTTAAAACTGACACGGAAACACTTAAAATATATAATATGCATATGCAAATACAAATATTAAAAATAAAACACACTTATATTGTAAATAGGACCTCACATTGCAGGTATTCCATAATTTGATAATACCACTGGCTTAAAACCTTTTTCTTAAATAAATTGTAAGGTAATGATCCACATGCATTAGGTAGTTTGTTATATAAGCGCACATCCACAGTATTGCAATCTGTCAGACTTGATTTCATAAAGTGTGACCTTAATTGAGAGGCGATTCTAGTAGGATAATTGTGAAAAGTAGAGTTGGTTTGATATGAATCTTAATTTTTATGAATTTCTAGAACAGTGAGCAGTATGTATAGGAAAGGCCACGGTAATATTTCCAATTTCCTAAATATTGGACAACAGTGATCTCTGTAAGAAGCACCAGCCAAAATCCTTACTGCTTTCTTTTGCATAATGAATGCTCTTTTTCTGCATGATTAGATTTCCACCATAAGAGTAAGCCATTCGTCAAATGACTTTGGAATAGAGAATAATAAGCTTGAATAAGTAGTACATTAAAGCTAATTGCAAATTTCAATTGTCGGATCACAAATAGTTGGGTGAAAGTTTTTGCATAGTTTGTTAACATCCCAGGTCATCTAAAGTGTAACCCAACAATTGGACCTGTTTCTGAGAATTTAAATTATGACTGGATGAAAACATAATTTTTTGTGTTTTCTGTCAATTTAATTTGGGATGATTAGATGTAAACCATTGTTCCGCATGTTCCTCCATCCTAGCAGTTGTATTTAGTAAGTCTCCAGGAACAGAATTAGCATGAATGAAAGATGTGTCATCTGCATAGCAGATACATAGAAGAGGTAGTAAATAAGTGAAAATATCATTTATATAGATTACAAATAGAATTGGTCCCTGAATTGAACCTTGTGAAACTCCATGTAACACAGTTCTACATTCGCTAATTTCCCCTGAAGCAAAAACTGGTTGTTTTCTGTTGAGTAATTATGATTTAAAGAGATTTAATGCTGTGCCCCTAATACCATAATGCTCTAGTTTACCTATCATCAGCTTATGATCTATACAATTAAAAGCCTTGCTAAGATCACATAGAGTTAGGGAGGCGTGCATACCTTTTTCAATAAATAAATAAATACTATCTGTAATCAACTTGACAATAGCTAATACCGCCATATACTGTAAAAATTTGAACTCTTAATATTTATATTATTAAGAGGTGCCGCATTGATAATTTCTATTTTCCATTTAAATAACACGGAAACAAAATTGTCTTGTGCTTTGGTATTTTATAGCTCACGTAGGGAGCAATACTTCGAAATGACTAAGATATATTATTGTAGGAAATTTTACGCACTACAAAAAAGGTCTCTTATAATTTTTTTAAATTATTACTTCTTTCAAAGTTATTCAAGGTTAGAGTTTACTTAGTAATACATTTTGACATTTTTTTCAATTTTTTGACGATACAATCAATGGAAAAAATTTTATAAGATATTTTTTGTAGAGCGTTTTATTGGCTATAATTTATCTTTAACACAATCTTATTTTTACTGATGCCTCGAAAACTGATGAAGGACATGCTGCAGGATATGTACATAATAATAAGAAATTTGCAATATGTATTCCTCAACATTACTCCATATTTAATGGAAAAGCCATAGCGATTTTGGAAGCTTTAAAAATGTGCAGCTCACATCCAGAAAACATATTTATAATTATTACAGACTCACTAAGTGCTTTACATGGTATTAAACAATTATATCCACTAGGTACATACCATTTTACAAAAAAAAGAAGAGCTTTCAGATCTACAGTTTAAAAGAAAGCATGTCAGATTTATGTGGGTAACTTCAACGTGGGAATCAAGGGAAACGAATTCGCAGATTCAACAGCACTATCAGCTACCACTGATAATACAATTCAAATGATCCACAAATATCCGAATAGTGGCCACAAAATTACAATAAAAAAACTATATTAAAGAAGAATGGCAAACACTGTGGAATGAAAACTCTAGCAAACTTAAAGAAATTAAACCCTTAGTCCATGACACTTTTCTGATACCAAACAGAAGGAAAGACCAAACAGTTATCAACCGAATCCAAATTGGACACACAAATACTTAATGAATAAATACCCACCACCAGAATGTACAAACTGCAGAACTACCTTAACTGTGAAACACATCATCCTAGAATGCCCACTATATTCATCAGAAAGAATCAAGAACAGAATTAAGTTTATGATGGACCGCAAAAACAAATTACTGGAACTACTCCAATTTCTAAAGACATTAATATGTATCACGAAATTTGAATCACCTATTGTATTGTGTATGTCATCCTCCTAATAACTCCAGAGGTTCAAGCAGGAATTTATAATTCTAAATAAAAAAATCTATCTTTATAAAAATCTTTTTATATCTCTTATGGGTAGTGAGTTATTTGCATTAAATTGAAAATTTTCTTAAATCATCATAATTTTATTGTTTATAAAATAATTATATTAATTGAATAATCATATTTCAATCTGAAAATTGTTTTTTAATTATATTTTTATTAATTATAATTGTTGAACTAAAAGATTTTTATTACAATTAGGAAATTTTATTGACTTAGTTATATTATTTAATGCAAACAGCTTACGATACATTAAAAACATAAAAAAATTTAGAAATATAAATTATAGCCAGTGAAACGCTCTACAAAAAATATCCTAGAAAATGTTTTCATAAATATCAAAAAATTATAGGACACTTTTTTTGTAGTGCGTTAAATTTCGAATATATCTTAGTTATTCCGAAGTATTGCTCTCTATGTGAGCTATAAAATTTTGTTTCCATGTTATTTAAATGGAAAATAGAAATTATCAATGCGGCACCTCTCAATATAAATATCAAGAGTTCAAACTTTTACAGTATTTTATCTTCGCCATTTTCAGTATATTTAATTTTTTTGAAACAGTAAGTATAATATACACAGTTATTGAATTATATTGCATTATAGTAGTGCCACATACCTGTACACATAAAATAATCACAATATTTTTCAATAAAACTTCTCCTACTCTCAATTTTCCAACGCAAAATGGCTTCACTTCCTCATTTATAATAATGCTACTGTTTATGGTAGTTAACTAAATGTTTTGTTGGGATTACAATCACTTCTGATAGGATAATCTGCTTCTTATACTCAATGATTAAATTGTATCCTTGCAATTAGCAGTGTTTATATGACTAACATTGATTAAAAATAAATCTGTTATCTCAAATGAAACAATTATTTTCAAGTTTTGAATCAAAAGTAATAATGATGTAAAAGTGGAAAGAAACTTAAAATAGAAAGGAAACTATATGAAATAAAGATCAAAAAATAACTCAAATGATGTCTTTATTTTTGGAGAAAAAAATATTAAGGGATATGGTCAAGGCTAATTTTAGAGATCATGGAAGGCCTATTTTTATTAAATTAGAGATTCTCACAATACCTTGTTTATATATTTTGAAAGCTAGGTATCATCTTTGTTCATGAAAATAAACATAAGTATACCACTGGATCAATGATACACAACTACAATACAAAAAACAAATACCTGATTAGACTGACAAAAATGAATCAGGAGGGTACTGCTTGGCAAACAGAACATACAACACTCTTCCATTGATATATGGAAGAACTTTACACTTGAAAAATTAAAATTTATAGTGAAACAGGCACTTGTAGGACAGGCATTTTATGAGGTTGAGGAGGTATTCGATTTTGAATGGTCCAGATCTTCATAATCATGTTAGATATATGTAAATCAATTTTTAACTTTTGGTGTTTAATGACGTGTCTAAACATGTTGCGTTTGTTATTTATATAAGTAACTGGCATAATATTGTATATTTGTAAAGATCAATAAATTTCTTTCGTACTTTCTTTTAAATAAAGACACTTGGTACGATTTTTTTGTTCATCTACTGAAAATAGCTAAGGCAGATAGTTGAGGTACAAAAGAAAAACAAATTACCCAGAAATAATTCAAAGGATATGAAAGGCATAAAATGTTCTAAAATTTAATGTGAATATTGAAAAATGTTACTCACTGTCCAATACCTTTGAAATATTCCATAAGAATATTGCGATATTATTTAATAACACCGTAAAACTTTCCTCAGATGTACAAACTGGGGTCTATTGGGGGCCATTTTATATCTGACTCACATTTCAGCATTAGATATATAGGTATACCCAAGTTTATTATCAATAGATTGGCCTGAAATATCAAAGCACCTATCCTAACGTTAGACTCTAATAATTTTTAACTCTCCGTTTTCATATTATTATTAGGCACACAGGTAAATTCTTGCTTACTAGAGAAAGATAAAATATCCAAAAACTTAGTGATAGACACATCCCTGCAATGTAGTAACAACTATTGCATTATAACTAAAAATACTTGTTTTTTCTATTACCTTAGATACATATCTTACGAGGCATAATATAATATGTTCAATACCAATACAAAGCTGGGACAATTAATTCAATACAATTTATTTTTGAATGTGTGAGTATAGTGTATAAAACAAAAAGATGTAGGTAATGGAGAAGAAGATCCCCTACACCAAGTTTTTTTACAATGAATAAGTATATATCCACTATGATAAGAAATGGAATGTTTTAAATAATACAATTGATTGATATTGAAATATTAGAAAACCAATGGTAGGTTTTTTTTATGAAGTACCAAAGTATAACTAATAAACTGACTTATACGTTATGACATAACTACTTAAAAAAGCTTATCGATATGACATAAGTAATATCAATAATGTTAAAGATCACATCTCTATAATAATGTATTACTCTAAGGAGAAACTATATATGCAATGTATGACATATATTTATTTAGTAACACTTAAACATATTTGCTTAAGGTACTATAAATAAATTAAAGAGTACCTACCAATTTCCTTTTCATTTAACTTGTATTGGTTTACCTAATAAACATATATCCATCATTATATTTCAATAATACTATTTGTTGTAGGTATTATGTGATTTTCCAACACTTGTTAAAGTTGTCAATAGGAGCCAACTACAGTGGAAATCACGGGAATTTAAAAATGCATAATATAATTCGTTGAATTACCTAATATAAAGTTGAGAAGTGGCCGTAGTTGTTGAAATATCTGTTATTTGATGAAGAAATACGGAAGCATTATTAATGATGATAAAAATGATGTACTTACCATTTTGACAGATTGACCAAGTGCAAAAATTTGACGATAAATTGCTGCAAATATACGTAGAATGTGCTAAACACAATTTTCAAGAATATAATATATGTAATTTAACACTTCAATTTGATTTACACGGAGAATCAATTAAATAACTCAGTTTCACTTTGGCAAAATGACAAATACTGACAAATATTTACTACACAATAGTATCTATGACAATAGTTCATAGACCACTTGCACCATTCCAGATATTTATTTTAATATAATTTTGGAATGTTAACACTTAAAAAATCATTTCAATAAAAAGTTGTCGGTTTTTAAAACTTTGATAACGACAAATCCGTTAAACTGTCCAGTTTAAAAACGACAAATGACAGATTACGATTGCGAATACGTGTTCCGTGATTGCAGAATATTAACACTGCTGCGTTCGAAAATTTACATGTTGGTGGTGTTTCAGGCTCTGATATTGGGCGCGTTCTGCCACGCTTAGGGATGCGCGATACTATCCGATATTCCAGTGTATCGATACTTTTACTTCCGATACTCGATATTTTGTATCGATACTATGCTTTTCGATGCATTCCAAGTATCGACAAAATTTGTAGTGTATCGATACCTTGCGATACGGGATTTTTAGTGGTAGCGGCAAGTCAACGATTATGAACACAATTGTGTATACATAATCCTTGGCGGCAAGTGGCGTTATCTATAGTGATGAGCGATATATCGTGATTTTTTAATCACGTTGTGAAATGATGTCGTGCTTTTTTTAACGAAACTCTAAATAAAAAACGAAAAATGTGCAGTTTTTTGCGTTTTTTCGAGCTAATTTTGAGGTTATGTGGAAAAGTCACTGATGTAAAAGTTGTAGATTTTCTCAAGATCTACAACTTTTATAATCAACTTTTTTTCTAGGAACTCAACTTTGGCCGGAAATCGCAATAATGTCTTTTTCCACCCCCCCAAAAAAGTGTTTTACCGAAAAAACGTTATAACTCGAAAAATTTCCAATATTTCAATTTGAAATTTTTTTTCATGGTTTGTGACTATCAAAGCTACCTTCTACTAAATTTTCATCAAAATAGAACATTTTTTAAGGAAACTAATAAAAAACGAAAAATGCAGTTTTTTGCGTTTTTCGAGCTAATTTTGAGGTTATGTGGAAAAGTCACTGAAGTAAAAGTTGTAGATTTTCTCAAGATCTACAACTTTTATGATCAACTTGTTTTTCTAAGAACTCAACTTTGGCCGGAAATCGCAATAATGTCTTTTTCCACCCCCCCCAAAAAAGTGTGTTTTACCGAAAAAACGTTATAACTCGAAAAATTTCCAATATTTCAATTTGAATTTTTTTTTCATGGTTTGTGACTATCAAAGCTACCTTCTACTAAATTTTCATCAAAATCGAAATTTTTTTAACGAAAGTAAAAATAAAAAACGAAAAATGTGCAGTTTTTTGCGTTTTTCGAGCTAATTTTGAGGTTATGTGAAAAAGCCACTAATGAAAAAGTTGTAGATTTTTCCAAGATCTACAACTTTCATAATCAAATTTTTTTCTAGGAACTCAACTTTGGCCGGAAATCGCAATAATGTCTTTTTCCACCCCCCCAAAAAAGTGTCTTTTACCGAAAAAACGTTATAACTCGAAAAATTTCCAATATTTCAATTTGAAATTTTTTTTCATGGTTTGTGACTATCAAAGCTACCTTCTACTAAATTTTCATCAAAATAGAACATTTTTTAAGGAAACTAATAAAAAACGAAAAATGCAGTTTTTTGCGTTTTTCGAGCTAATTTTGAGGTTATTTGGAAAAGTCACTGATGTAAAAGTTGTAGATTTTCTCAAGATCTACAACTTTTATGCTTAACTTGTTTTTCTAGGAACTCAACTTTGGCCGGAAATCGCAATAATGTCTTTTTCCACCCCCCCAAAAAAGTGTGTTTTACCGAAAAAACGTTATAACTCGAAAAATTTCCAATATTTCAATTTGAAATTTTTTTTCATGGTTTGTGACTATCAAAGCTACCTTCTACTAAATTTTCATCAAAATAGAACATTTTTTAAGGAAACTAATAAAAAACGAAAAATGCAGTTTTTTGCGTTTTTCGGGCTAATTTTGAGGTTATGTGGAAAAGTCACTGAAGTAAAAGTTGTAGATTTTCTCAAGATCTACAACTTTTATAATCAACTTGTTTTTCTAATAACTCAACTTTGGCCGGAAATCGCAATAATGTCTTTTTCCACCCCCCCAAAAAAGTGTGTTTTACCGAAAAAACGTTATAACTCGAAAAATTTCCAATATTTCAATTTGAAATTTTTTTTCATGGTTTGTGACTATCAAAGCTACCTTCTACTAAATTTTCATCAAAATCGAAAATTTTTTAACGAAAGTAAAAATAAAAAACGAAAAATGTGCAGTTTTTTGCGTTTTTCGAGCTAATTTTGAGGTTATGTGAAAAAGCCACTAATGAAAAAGTTGTAGATTTTTCCAAGATCTACAACTTTCATAATCAAATTTTTTTCTAGGAACTCAACTTTGGCCGGAAATCGCAATAATGTCTTTTTCCACCCCCCCAAAAAAGTGTCTTTTACCGAAAAAACGTTATAACTCGAAAAATTTCCAATATTTCAATTTGAAATTTTTTTTCATGGTTTGTGACTATCAAAGCTACCTTCTACTAAATTTTCATCAAAATCGAACATTTTTTAAGGAAACTAATAAAAAACGAAAAATGCAGTTTTTTGCGTTTTTCGAGCTAATTTTGAGGTTATTTGGAAAAGTCACTGATGTAAAAGTTGTAGATTCTCTCAAGATCTACAACTTTTATGATCAACTTGTTTTTTTAGGAACTCAACTTTGGCCGGAAATCGCAATAATGTCTTTTTCCACCCCCAAAAAAAGTGTTTTACCGAAAAAACGTTATAACTCGAAAAATTTCCAATATTTCAATTTGAATTTTTTTTCATGGTTTGTGATTATCAAAGCTACCTTCTACTAAATTTTCATCAAAATCGAACATTTTTTAACGAAACTAAAAATAAAAAACGAAATATGTGCAGTTTTTTGCGTTTTTCGAGCTAATTTTGAGGTTATGTGAAAAAGTCACTAATGAAAAAGTTGTAGATCTTCCCAAGATCTAAAACTTTTATGATCAACTTTTTATTCTAGGAACTCAACTTTGACCGGAAATCGCAATAATATCTTTTTCCACCCCCTCAAAAAAGTGTGTTTTACCGAAAAAACGTCAAAATTAGCAAAATCTCGGATCGTTAACGTATCGATACTTCGAGTATCGATAAGTTAATATACGATATTCTACTGTATCGATACTTTACGTTCCGATCCGTATCGATACCTAATATCGATACTTTCTAGTGTATCGCGCAACCCTAGCCACGTTAGCGCTAGGCAAGCGCTGAGCAAGCGGAGGGCGAATTTGACCGCTAAGTGACAGCGCTAGCTCTAGCGGTCGCCATTTTTTCCAGCGAATTTATTTTCCGCTAAGCTGGTCAGTTGTTCGTTAAGTCAACAACAACAAACAGCAATTCTAGAAAAAATATGTACTAATATATTAAGTCACTTTGTTCGATGGGAACGCCAAGATTTTTTAACGCGCCAATATTTTGTTTTATAGTAGTCAAAAAATCACGTAAATTGTTTTTATCTACCTTTGTCAGATTTGGTAAATTTTCAAATAAATTCGTTAAATGGGATTCAATAATAGAATAATTATCCTCGTAACGTTCTCTCAAGGTGTTAAGAGCTATGTCGAAATTTGTCTCAACTAGCTGCAACTTGTCTACTAATTTGAGAGCCTCATCTCTTAAATAACTTTTTAAATAAATAAGTTTTTGCAAATTGTCAAGTTGACAATTATTGACTATTAGTTTTTCGAATATGTCGTAAAAAGACTGCCATTCTGAGGATGAACCGCTAAAAGGTGTTATTGATATGTCAGGAAGTTTAACATTAATTTGCTGTAAAACGTTTTGCTGGGGAACTTTAGTTTGAGTAGAATTTGAGTCAAGTGTTTGTAAAGCTTTTAGCTTGGTGTTAATGAAAGATATAGCGTCCAAAATCAACCCTTCTATATCTTCGTCCTCAGGGATTTGCACGGGCTCGTATTCAAGAACAAATAGAGCAATTTGCTCTGCAATGACATTATATTGTTACGCGAGCTACTGCATTAATATGCTCACTTAGTGCCCCCAGTGAAATCCCTGTATGAGACGACTATGGCTCCTCCGCCCAAACTTCGAGAAACATCCAGAACACCCGGGTGCATCCGCCAGAATATCGAGAATATCCAATGCACCCGCGAGAACGCCGAGACACTTCTAGAATTACGGCGCACGAGTATAAATAGGCCACGAGCATCGTTGCAGGCAATTAGCCAATCAGCCAGTGTTGATACCGAAGGAAAGTAATCGCTCCTCGATAAAGTGTTTATTAAGTGACTCTCATATAAATTATAATTAGTGTGTTTAGTGTATTAGATAAATTATTAAATAAGGACTGAATTACATATAAATCTGTAAATATAAATTAATTGTAAATATAAATTAGAATAAACGTTACATTGGTGTCAGGTGTGGGGTTAAAAAAAATAAATAAATATACAGGAAGATGGCGAAGAAACTTTGTGAATTAAAAGTTTCAGAGCTTCGAAGAGAGTTGGAGGATTACGAATTGGACACAAGTGGGGTCAAGTCAGTGTTAGTGGAACGACTGAAAAATGCTATGATTAACAATGGATTGGACCCGGAAACGTTTGAATTCACCGACGAAGCGTCCGCCTCTATAACATCTTCCATAAAAAACGAAATTTCATCCATGGAAAGTAAACTTTCGGCGGACATGGAAAACAAAATGTCGGACATGGTAAACAAAATGTCGGACATGGAAAATAAAATCTCGACGGATATAAAAAACGAAATTTCATCCATGGAAAGTAAACTTTCGGCGGACATAGAAAATAAAATGACGGACATGAAAAATGAAATGACATCCATGAAGACTGATATTTCTGCCGTGGAAGAAAAGATTGAAAGAATGGAGCAAGAAATGAAACAAAAAATCAAAGAAATCGAAAGGAAGACTAGTAATAAATCGGATATTACAACTAGGCAAGCCCCGAATAACGACGAACTGGCAGAGAAAGTAGAGTTGAAACCGAAAATGGAAAACGACATTAACAGCCGAGTGAAACTGCCAACATTCGATGGCAAAACGTCATGGCCGAACTATCTTAAGCAATTCGAGGCGGCATCAAAGGCAAACAACTGGAGTGAGAAGGAAAAAGCGTTAAATTTAACTCTTGCCCTTAGCGGAGACGCTATGGATATCCTCCAGACCATTCCAGTGGAAGAGGCCGAAGATTTTGAACAACTCAAAAAGCGATTGAATATGAGATATGGCCTGGAACACCTGGAGCATCTGTACCAGTCGCAGCTGAAAAACCGCAAACAAAAACGCGACGAAACTCTGCAAGAATTCGAAGCAGACATTGCGAGGTTGGTGCGGTTTGCCTATCCATCGGCACCGGAGAATGTCATGGAATGTTTAGGGGTACAGACATTCATCGACGGAGTTCGTGACCATGAAATGCAGAGAACTCTACGCTTGGCTCGGCATAAGACACTGGTCGACGTACTCTCTGCAGCCTTGGAGTACGAAGCAGCTACACAGGCTTCCGGAGTATACGGCAAGGTGAGGGCTGTAGCAGACGAAGAAGTTGAGAACAAGCTCGACCAGATTGTCAACATGATGAAAAGCATCTCAAATGGAAAACTGAAAGCTGTGAGATGCTGGAATTGTGGAGAAATGGGACATGTACGCAGTTCGTGCAAGCGACCGAGAACTGCTACAAACAAAGATGCCCAGCAGGAAAAACTAGGAAGGGTCGACCTTCAGAGGGCAGCTTCGACCCGAAGACCTTCCAAAGACTCCCTCTCTAGAAGACCATGCCCTGCAGAGTGCTCTCACTGCAGCAAAACAGAAGCTAAGGAAGCTGCGATTCGAAGAACCACGGTGACCACCGACGAATGGACACCAGAAAAGTTGGAAGAGGAACAAGAGAACGATCCCGACTTGAAGAAAATCCGGCATTGGAAAAAGGAGAACTGTCGACCTACTTGGCAGGAGATTTCAAGGTACTCGCCAACGATGAAATCGTATTGGGCCCAGTGGGACTCGCTGGTTTTGGAAAACGGTTTGCTACAGCGAGTAATCGAGAACGATGAGGGTTCCGAAAGTAGAAGACAGTTGGTGATTCCAAGAACAAGGATAGCAGCAGTACTGCGGAAATTACACGACAGTCCGTCAGGAGGACATCTAGGTGTGAAGAAGACCCTCCAGAAAGTGCGAGAACGGTTTTATTGGATGCACAGTTCCGAAGATGTGAAGGACTGGTGTAAGAAGTGCACTACCTGTGCTACGACCAATGGACCGCACGGGAGAAGAAAGGCTCCTATGAAGCAGTACAATGTCGGAAGCCCTTTTGAACGCATTGCCCTGGACATTGCCGGACCGTTTCCACCGACAGCAAATGGCAGCAGGTACATTTTGGTGGTGATGGACTACTTCACAAAATGGGTAGAAGCGTATGCCATTCCAAACCAAGAAGCCGCAACGGTTGCCGACGTGCTTGTGAATGAGTTCATTTGCCGATATGGAGTGCCCCTGGAAATACACAGCCACCAGGGCAGAAACTTCGAAAGCCAGCTGTTCCAGGAAGTTTGTGAAAAGCTCGGCATGAAGAAAGCGAGAACTACGGCTTTGCACCTACAGTCGGACGGGATGGTAGAGCGAATGAACAGAACTCTTGGCAAATACCTGTCTAAAGCAGTATCTAACCATCAGCGAGATTGGGACCAATATCTCTCGCTATTCGCGATGGCCTACAGATCCGCCATCAATGAGTCCACCGGCCAAACACCAGCAAGAGTTCTGTTCGGACGCGAAATGAGATTACCCTGCGACCTTGAATTTGGATGCCGACCCGGAGAAGACATAGCTGGTGAAGATTACGTGACCCAGCTGAGAAAAAGAATGGACGACGTACACGAGCTGGTTCGATCGAATCTTCAGATCGCTAGCGATAGGATGAAGAAAAGGTACGATACGCAAGCTACGGAAGGAGGTTTCCACGAAGGAGACAAAGTCTGGCTGCATAACCCAAGAAGACAAAAGGGTTTTTCTCCAAAGTTGCAGAAAGCTTGGGACGGCCCGTACCTCGTAAAGAAAAGAATCAACGATGTCATCTATCGTATCAGCAAGATCCCAAATGGAAAGCCAAAGGTGGTACACCGTAACCGATTAGCGCCATTCGAGGGTGACCACGATGAGGAAGTAAACCAGCTTCAGGAAGTAGCCGATCCTGCTTTTGTAGAGTTCATGGGTGCTTATGGTGGTACCGGAAAAGCAAGATTCGGCGTCACCACTGAGAGACGACAAGACCTGCTTACCGTTACGGAGGAATACTCACTGGCAATAAACATCCCTGCCAGCGTAACCGATGCGCGCGGACTGGCATCTCTGTTTATAAAGAAGAGTGGTGCACGACTTTTGGCAAACCAGTTACCAGTACCAGGTAAAGCTTTGAAGCTGCAAAATGGCTCCCGCTACAATTTCCACCTAGTGACGAGGAACACCTTCGACGAAAGACCAACGTACGAGGATGTCTGGGAAGCATTACGAAGCCTGAGGGAGCATGTGCTTCAATTGAACGTGTATAGGTTAGCCATGCCCAAGATTGAATGTAGGCATTTAGATTGGCGAATAATCCGTAACATGGTAGAAGTAATCTTCCGAGATACCGAAGTGCAAGTACTGGTTTGCAGCCATGCTCGGGAGACACAGCCAACAGAGAAGACGGTCGCATGTTACTTCCATACAACTGGAAAATGCAACAAGGGGACCAGTTGCCGATACAGTCATCTCGTTCCAGTTTCCTAGCTAGTTCCAGGAGGAACTGTCTCTTAAGGAGGGGGCAATGTTACGCGAGCTACTGCATTAATATGCTCACTTAGTGCCCCCAGTGAAATCCCCGTATGAGACGACTATGGCTCCTCCGCCCAAACTTCGAGAAACATCCAGAACACCCGGGTGCATCCGCCAGAATATCGAGAATATCCAATGCACCCGCGAGAACGCCGAGACACTTCTAGAATTACGGCGCACGAGTATAAATAGGCCACGAGCATCGTTGCAGGAAATTAGTCAATCAGTCAGTGTTGATACCGAAGGAAAGTAATCGCTCCTCGATAAAGTGTTTATTAAGTGACTCTCATATAAATTATAATTAGTGTGTTTAGTGTATTACATAAATTATTAAATAAGGACTGAATTACATATAAATCTGTAAATATAAATTAATTGTAAATATAAATTAGAATAAACGTTACAATATGTTTGCAAAATTTCGTTTAACGCGGCTTTGCGAATACTAAGTTTTTCAATGTCGTCCGAATTTTCATTTCTTTGTATCCAATTAAATATTTTTGTAAAACGGCCCTCTTTTTCGTATAAGAGCATCCATATTATTTATAAAACAAAGGCCTATTGAAAATATAACAAAGAAAGTGAATAATATTTGCAAAATTCTTAACAAACAATAATAATTTGAAGAAAAATGTTTGGAAAACACAAAGTTCTATACTAATACTTGTTACTTTTAAGTAGAAAATGCGTGAAACGTATAGAATACAATGGTAAAAATAGCAGATAAGTTCACGCGAATATACGCCCTAATACTAGTTATAGGAAAGAAAAATCTTGTACAAATATATTTTTTTAAGTAGTTATTTTGACAATAATTGGCAAATGAAATAATGTTCAAATTGACAGAGTAAGACGAAACACAAGCAAAGATGCGGCATAAATCACGTTAAAAAAAACTAAGAGGTTTTGCGTAAAAGTTTCGTCCTGAAACGCACCTATTGCAAACTATGGTAGGTAGCGGTAATGTTCATAATGTAACTCATAATTGCGAAATAAACATATAAAATAAACATTTGTCTTTAAGTTCTTGATTTATGAATGTACACTCGTATTGACACAGTGCAACAGTTGAAGTGAAAAAGAAAAATTGGAATTTTCTCACCCAGTTTTCAAGCCGTGCGAAGTCTTCTGAGCTATAGGTTCAAATCCGGTTCGAAGCTGACCAATTTAAATGTTGGGATTTTCAACATTTAAGATTTATTTTTTTGGATTTGAAGAATCAATGTTGCTGCTGCTACGTAGTTAGTGAAGAACGACTGGGACGTGTGTTTAATTGATACGAAAAAAGAATAATTTTTTCTGACAATTCAGTATTTTATTTTATTTGACAAGGAGTAATAATGACATTTTTAATCTCTATAGAAACACATTTTTTATGGCACAAAGAAATAGAGCGGTTGATTTCTTACGCACGATTGGACACTATGAAATATACAGTGTGGAAACCACTTATGGAATAAAATTCTTTATGTCATTATTTTAGAAAATTATAAAAAATACCGAGACACGTCAACTTTTGAATTGAGTTGTGCGTTATGTAAACATAAATTTAAATGTACAGGGTGATTCACGCAAGTATGCCATAGTCGGTGTTGTTTTTTTTTAATGAAACACCCTGTATATTTGCATATTTTTGAAATCCCCTTAATGAACCGATTCCAACAAACTGAATAATGTATGGTCAATTATGAATTATACAAGGTGAAATTTTTATTTTTACAGTTATTAAACACATACATAAAATATCTGATGTATTTGATTTTAATACATTAAAATAAATGCTCAAAATGTTCTCCACCTAGTTGTTGGCAATAGCACAGTCTCCTATAGAACTCCTCCTTAACTTTGTTTAAAGTTTGAGGTGAAATATTCCGTATTTCTGTAGTTATCCTGTCTTTGAGGTCTACAATGCTAGTTGGTTGTGTTGCATATTCTTTGTTCTTGAGATAACCCCACAGAAAAAAATCTAACGGCGTAAGGTCTGGCGATCTAGCTGGCCACTCAATAGTACCTCTTCGTCCAATCCATTTATTGGGGAAGATTTCATCTAAATAAGTTCTTACCATTAAAGCATAATGGGGTGTTGCCCCGTCTTGCTGGAACAAAACATTTTCATTCGGTAAGCTAGGATCTATTGCGTTGGGATATAAGTTTGCCAACGCAGGAATAACTTCATTTCTAAGCATATTTAAACATTTTTCAGCTGTCAAATTTCCATCTATAAATATAGGACCAATAATATGGTCGCCTATGATACCGGCCCAAACGTTCACCTTTTGAGGGTACTGAGTATGTGTCTCACGCATCCAATTAGGGTTCTCTGCTGACCAATATCTACAGTTCTGTCGGTTTACCTCTCCATTCAATGTGAATGTTGATTCGTCAGAAAAAAGAATGGTACCAAGAGCTATCTCATTTCTGTTCAGCTTATTCATCAATCTTTCGCAGAAATCCATTCTACGATCTGGATCGTCTTCTGTTAACTCCTGCACAAAAGTGAATTTGTAGGGATGAAGCTTTTCTTTATGAAGACATCTTAGAACAGTTGTATAACTAACATTATTTTCACGGGCAATTTGACGTGTACTTGAAGTTGGATTCTCTTCGACACTTAACAAAATATCCACTTTCACATCATCTTCAACGAAGTGTGGTTTTCTTTTCAATGGTTTGACATGTCTAAGTTCTCTGAATTGTGCATGGATTTTAGACACAGTACTTTGTGAAATATTAGGCAATTCGGGATACCTGTGATTAAATAAGTTTGCCACTTCAACTTGACTTCTGCAGTTATCCCCGTACCCGATCATCATTAAAATCTCAATTCGGTGAGTCTCAGTTAAATATTTCATTGTTATGTCGATAAGGAAAGAGTGTTTGACAAAGATTTTACTTTTTCAGTATAAACTGTCAACACATCAACAACTGACATAATAGAAAGAAAACAATCCACATTATTTACCGATTTTGTCTAATTATTGGCGTTTTTAGGCAATTTTTAGGTATTTATGATAAAATTCATGGGCGTAGCAGGTTTTGTTTAATATACAAATACGTCTAATAATTAGTTAGTTTAGATTTTTGATAAATCCATATTTAGCTAATTTAAAAAAGATTTATTTGGAATATATGCATATATTTAAACTTGCTGATAGGCCTATCTTATAATTTTACTTTTTTTTTGTCCTAGGGCTTTTATTAAAAATTTTCTTATTAATTTTGTTTTTTGTTTTAGAATTCTTATTAGGAAAGGATTTTTTGTATGTAATACATTTGACGTTATAGATAGATGATTAGTATATTCATCGGTAGTCCAGTGGTAAGTATCCCAGCCTCTCACGCGGTAGATCCGAGTTCGATTCCCCGTTGGGAAATTTTTTTTAAATTTTAATTTTATTTCTAAATAATAATAAAATAATAATAATAGTAAAATTATTAAAAATTTTTAATTTGAAGTCATATTATAGTTTAGTACAATGTTTATTTTCTAGATTTTTTCTTAAGTGGGTCGTAGAAAAAATATACTATTCGACTCGTATGGATTGTCCATATCGCTCTCGGACGATTGAGCACTCCGCCTACGGCGTCGTGCTCAAACTTCGTCCTCGTGCGATATGGCCATCATATCCACACTAGTTGCACAAACTACTATTATAATATCAAGAAATATACAGTGTGGAAACCACTTATGGAATAAAATTGTTTATGTCATTATTTTAGAAAATTATAAAAAATGCCGAGACACGTCAACTTTTGAATTGAGTTGTGCGTTATGTAAACATAAATTTAAATGTACAGGGAGATTCACGCAAGTATGCCATAGTCGGTGTTGTTTTTTTTTAATAAAACACCCTGTATATTTGCATATTTTTGAAATCCTCTTAATGAACCGATTCCAACAAACTGAATAATGTATGGTCAATTATGAATTATACAGGGTGAAATTTTAAAATTAATAATTTATTACACTTGAAATATTGGTACTTTTTTAAATTAGCTAAATATGGATTTATCAAAAATCTAAACCAACTAATTATTAGACGTATTTGTATATTAAACAAAACCTGCTACGCCCATGAATTTTATCATAAATACCTAAAAATTGCCTAAAAACGCCCATAATTAGACAAAATCGGTAAATAATGTGGATTGTTTGACAACCTAGGTAACGAGCACTTTCCCACAGTATGGTAATACGTGAATCCGTGCGGGGAAAAGTCAATCGTAAACAAAAAAGTCGGTACATGTGGCGTACTTAACAATTGTAATGAAAAATAATTCACTCACAATTCCAAATCGAATGACACCAACAGGGGAAAAAGGACAGAAAAAAAACAACAAAAAATACGAGGCACGACATAGCTTTTGAAAAAAGTACCTACTTGTTAACGAAAGAATGGATAATATTTAGGAAATATGAGGAATGACATAGCTTACCTATGTCTTTTGAAAAGTACCAACTTATTAACGAAAGGCTGCAGAGTATTTAGAAAATTTTCGGATTGACATATACCAACTTAGAAATCTACGATATTTTGATAACCCGACACTAACAGGGGAAAAAGGACAAAAAACAACAACAAAAAATACGAGGAACGACATAGCTTTTGAAAAAAGTACCTACTTGTTAACGAAAGACTGGATAATATTCAGGAAATATGAGGAATGACATAGCTTACCTATGTCTTTTGAAAAGTACCAACTTATTAACGAAAAGCTGCATAGTACTTAGAAAATTTTCGGATTGACATATACCAACTTAGAAATCTACGATATTTTGATAACCCGACACCAACAAGGGAAAAAGGACAGAAAAAACAACAAAAAATACGAGGAACGACATAGCTTTTGAAAAAAAAAGTACCTACTTGTTAACGAAAGACTGGATAAAATTTAGGAAATATGAGGAATGACATAGCTTACCTATGTCTTTTGAAAAAAGTACCAATTTGTAAAAGAAAGGAAGGATGATACTGAGCGATATGATGTAATTTGATAAAAATTGAGAATTACTGTATACTCACACTCCTTTGGAGTAGACCAATACTTTACGAAACCTAAAATAAAGAATAAAAGAATTATTAAAGAACGATTCTAAATAATTTTACTAAACTAATAATTTTAAAAAATCACGTTTTCTGAAAAAACAAAACATTTACGAGGAAGCAAAACAAAGGCATGCTAGGGTTAGTTTATAAAGAATCATTCTGTATAATAATTTTTTTGCTCGTTATTTCAGCTAAAGAAATCTTGGGAATTGAATTAAAATATACGCAGTTTGTAACATTATTATAAGTTCGTATGTTTAAAATCAGCATTAAAAAATTATTTATGTATACAGGGTGTTCCCAAATTCAGGCGAAAAAATTCAGAAGGTGATTTCCCGTATAAAATTATTCCACCCCCTTCCAAGATATCATCCTGAATCAAATTGAGTTTTTATTTTTTTTCTCAAATTTAAGTAAAGATGGAAAACACCGGTATTTTCTCAACATTCCTGTTACATTATAAGGGAGTGAAATTATCAACCCTTACTTTATTCAATATCAAATTTTTTTTCGAGATTGAGTTTTGTGAAATAAAAATATTATTTAAAATCTCAGTTGTCTTGAAAAACTTTTTTTACTCTTGAAGTTTTTTCCTAGATCCAATAGATTCGGAGAAAAAAAAATAGAATTTCTAAATCTATTGGATCTAGGAAAAAACTTCAAAAGTAAAAAAAGTTTATCAAAACAACAAAGATTTTAATAGTAATTATGCGCCAAGGTAGAAAAGTGAGGTATTATTGTCGAGGTCCATTAATGGATCCGAGACATTAATACACTTTTCTACCGTGGCTCACATAGAATTTTTTTCACTACTTCACTACTGGCATTTTATTTTTTAAATATTAGTTTGTCGACTCCCGTTTCACATGACATGACAGCTGTGCACAATCGATTCTATTCTATTCTATTAAATGAATTGAGATTTAGTTATAATCAAGTAGGCTCTGTATTTTTCTACCTTGGTTAATAATGAACAACTTTACTACCTCAACAAAAGTCAATAAAGTTAGGTTTAGAGGCTAGTAGTGAAAAAATAATATTTTTATTCCGCACAAAACTCAATCTAGAATAAAAGATTTGTTATTAAATAAATTACAAAATTTCAACTTTACTTAAACTTGAGAAAATAAAATAAAAACTCAATTTCACTCAGCATCTTTATAGGGAGTGGAGTGAGGAAATTTTTTCATATGAAACACCTATTATAATTTTATATGGACAAGCACCACCTGAATTTTTTCGCAAAAATTTAGAAAACACCCTGTGTGTAGTATAAAATATTATAGAAACTTCTGTTATATATAAGGTGAGTCAAGAAGAACTGTACATATTCCTACCTCGTATTGATTCTCCTACGGGGTATGCCAAATATAAAATTTCAACTTGTAAGATGTAAGATTTTAGAAGGTATACAAATAGATAATTAATAATTGGTTTTCCTTTAGTTATTAAGGTTGGACGGGTGGTACTATACAATTCCAAAAGTTTCTGTTCCAAATTGCATAGTGTATTGTCAATTTATCGAGTTCTCAGAATATTGTTTCGTCAAAATACAGTTTGATCTCTTTTAAATTAAAGAAAATAAAATTAAAAAACAATCAGATATTTAAATTAAGAAAATTTGACAATATACAAGTGTATAGCTTATCTGTTTTTTGAAAAAAAAAGTCTGAGAATTCGATAAAATCCAAATACCTATGAATTACTAAATACACATTATTCATGGCGATGTTTTAATATTATTGAAAACAGCTTTTTTCCCTTGAAAATCGGTTTTAAAAGTTAAGTTCTAAAATTGTATTATTAAGAATATAACACGAATTAAGATTATTAGTTATTAAAAATTGAACATTTGTATAAAATTCAAGATATTTTTCTGAATCTATTTTGCTAAACTATGGAGGAAGGACACATTTAAATTGTCATTTAATATTCCCTATAGGAGCCCTAATAAAGGTATAAGTATATGTACAGTTTATCGGAACTAACCTCCCATATAAGAACAATTTTTCATAGCTAGGAATATATACCGGCCCCCTTTTAAGTATTTTAAATATAATGGTATAAGAAAATAGTAAAAGGAATCAAAAATAGATTATAAATAAACAATTCTAATTTCCAAATTAATTTTTCAAGATTAAGCAAATTTAAAACCTACTAATCATTTATAAACAAAATTTTTCGTCTATACAATGACCAAAAAGTACCTATTTATCAAAAAAAGTTCTAAGCGAATTTAAAATCTAATAAACAATTGTAAAATACTTGGTTTATATATTAAAAATCAATTTATTGTAATAAAATTGTTCGTATGTAAATAAAATGAAAACTTACCGTAAATGTATCAGATTGTAATCCAAGTAATCCATAAAGGCACTATTCTCTACACTACACGATACACGTTAAAATAAATTTCGAACGCACGCCGATATTTCCTATTCGAAAGTCAACTCGCTACTGAAAATAAATCGACAAAAATTTAGCGTTAGTCACCCGCCGTTAAATAAGTAAAGTTGTTTATCATATCTACGATTAATATTTATATATACCGGCCGCCCTAGAAGTGAATATAAATATATGTGTTATTTTAGAAAAATTAAAATGTAATCATGTTATTTTTCAGGACGTTCGAAGAATTTTCAAGAAAATTTTTAATGTTAATTCATTTTTCAGGATACTTTTTGCGAGCAGTATACAGTGACGACTTTTAGGTTGGATTCAATTCGAAATACCCTAACCGAAAAGCCATCTATGTGATTAACCGAAAATTAATGACCAGAAAGAAGAGAACTTAAAAATTATCTACGTTATTAGCAGGATAATGAACCATTTTCACATATAAGCAAATCAGCCAACATTCTCAAATTTTTTTGGGAAATTATCAATTAAATCAACGAAAAAAAAAGGTATTTTATAATCGTACCTATAGGGGAGAGTGGTCGAATATCAATCGCTGTCCAATATCGACCAATTACCCCTACCCAATTCTTGAAGCTTTTAAACTTCTTAATAGAGCGGGACAGCACGCGCTGGGATGGTATTTACTGGGTATACAGTCACGTAGGCCCTTAGTCGATTTTTGATCGTAGTAAGTGCTTGATGTTAAATTTTGTCTTATTCCTTATAATATTTTCTACACCGATACGAAAGTAAGTAATGATTTAATTTGATTGTAGCTTTAATTTTTGTGCAGTATGGTATTTAGATATGTATGTGCTTATGTTGTGTGACGAATTATCGTTAAGTTTTAAGGGATTTTTTTTGTAATTCGTATTTTTTGTATAACACGTGCAGTCGGCTAATGTCAACCAGGGTGATCGATATTTTCCTACTGACGTGATCGATATTGTACCAATGGCTTTTACTCTTTTACAGATGCCTCGACAAAAGTATACACGCAAAACTTCTCGCGCCTCATGGTCTGAAAAGGATATGGAACGTGCGCTTAAGACAATAAATGACAAAGTTGCTTCCATACGAAAAACTGCACAATTATTTAATATTCCATATGGAACATTACAAGACCGTTTAAAAGGTCGCTTCGCTACAAAAAAGTACAAACTGGGCAGAAAATCTGTTTTTACTGTTCAGCAAGAAGAAGACCTCGCAAAACATGTAATAAAGCTCTCTCACCTTTTTTATGGACTAACAGCTACGTCCATAAGACAACTTGCATTTGAATTTGCACAAACGAATAAAATAAAAAACACTTTTAATAAAGAGAAGAAAATGTGCGGAAAAGATTGGTTCTATGCCTTTATGCGGCGCAACCCGACATTGAGCTGCCGTAAACCGGAAGCCACAAGTCTGAGCCGTGTGTTGGCATTCAATAAAGAGGAAGTTACGATATTTTATGATAATTTAGATAAGCTCTACTCTGAGCACACGTTTGAAGCTCATCGCATCTTCAATGTAGACGAAACAGGGATCAGTAACGTTCATGTGCCAAGCCGCATTATTGCTCAGAGAGGTCAAAAACAGGTAGGAGCTATCACAAGCGGAGAAAGGGGCCAACTTATAACTGTTGTTGTATCGATGAGTGCTGCAGGTTCGTTTGTTCCGCCAATGTTTACTTTTAAACGAGAAAGAATGAAGGAAGCTCTAGAAAGAAACGGGCCAACTGGTGCTGTATATAGGTGCTCTAAGTCTGGATGGATCACTGAGGAGATTTTCACAGACTGGATTCAACATTTTGCAAAATTTACAAAAGCTAGTAAAGATGATCCGATCCTGTTATTAATGGATAACCACTCAACTCATTCAACTTTAAGGACATATCATTATTGCAGAGATAATGGTATTAAAGTTGTTTCAATTCCGCCCCACACTTCACACCGGTTGCAGCCGCTCGATGTGGGTTTCTTTGGACCACTAAAGAGTGCATACAATCAAGAATGCGATAGATATATCAAAGCTAAAAACCACGAGAAGATTCTGCAAACGGATATCGCGGAGTTATTTGAATCTGCTTTTAATAGAGCGGCAGCTGTAGAGAAAGGGGTCAAGGCTTTCGAAGCTACTGGCATTTATCCATTTAACCGATTCGTGTTCAGTGATGAAGAGTTCAGCACCTTACTGGTCGATCCAGCACCAACTGCTGAGCAGAATCAAAAACCGAGTATTGTTGAAACCAATACAATAACACGGTTGGAGAAAACACCATCTCCTATACCTGGACCATCTACATCCACTGTTCAACAACCATCTCTATTAAAAGCACCGTCGCCTATCGCTGGACCATCTAAGACAAAACGTCACCGCATACCTTCCTTTAGTAGTGAATCTTCAGAATTAGAGCTTGAAGAAATTGTAGACGATGAATTGACTGACGATGATGATCCGACAGTTCAGCTACCCGTGGAAAATAAAAGCTTTGCAGAACTTCTACCCTTGCCAACAGTGACAACTAGAAACAAATCACGAAAAGCCAAGCATTCCCAGATACTGACCTCAACGCCATTGAAAGAAGAATTGGAAAAAAAAGAAGAGAAGCAACAAAAACTGAATAAGCTAGAGAAACAAAAATATGTTAAACAGGAGAAGCTGACAAAAGCTTCACGGCGTATCGTTTCCGAAAAGAAGGATAATTCTACAAATGCTGACATATGTTCTGTTTGTCAAGATTTCGGAAAATCCAATGAAGTATGGTGGAGATGCCGTTCATGTGCTGTGTGGACGCATGCAGATTGTACAATAATTGAAAATGCTAAAGATTATGTTTGTAGTAAATGTTAAATAGTTTGTTGTAACCTTACTTTTGGAATAAACAACATTTAAAAAATTTGGTTGATATTACCCGATATGGTTGACATTGCCCGACTTTATAGTTGATATTAGCCGACTGGTCGATATTATCCAGAAAAGTACCTGTATGAGTTTCATACATAAGAAATGTTCAAAACCTAATTGTTCCGTTATCTATTTTCTCCATAACGTTGCTAACAGTTTTTGAGGTACTTTCGTATACAAAGCATCTTTATACATATATTACATATACACTTATGACCACTTTTGCTTAAGTGGTCGATATTCGACCACTTTCCCCTATTGCAATAAATATTTGTACATCAAACAGCAGTATATAACATTCAAAAAGGTGAACATTGTAATGAATTTATATAAATATAGAATTTGATTAACAGCATTCAAAACACTCGTTAAATAATTATTTCAAAACGAAAAATATTAAAAAGTTTGGTAGTGTAAAGCTGGTTAAAACATGTACAATATAAGGGAGATTTTTTCACATTCGATATATCAAAATGTCAAATTTATTAAAATCCATATAACGACACAAAGTCTTCTCTATATTCGTAAACACCACATGTATAAGTTTATTCGGGATTCTCAGTAGTTTCTATTACATTTTCAACGACGGGTCTATCAATTTCTTTATTAGAATTACTTTCCGAGCTGCTTGTATCCGCATCTAAAAAATATAAAAGTATGAATTATTACAGTTTTCTGTAAAATTGTCGTATTTAGTAAAGCGTTTTAACAATAGATGTCGAAGAATAAAAATATATTATTCTAACGCTTTGACAAAGTTTTGAAAAATAATTTTTCCAAAAACAATGACCGTTCAACGAAGAAGAAACAACTACTTCCCGGGCTACATGCCCCGACAGACATTGAATTACACTTCTAAGTCAAACGGGGTTGGTAAATCTACAAGATTTAAACCAACCATTCTGGTTTGCAACTAGAAGGGATAACATAACTTGTAGACCGGTTTCGGCGTATTGCGCCTCATCAGTACAAGGTATATGTTATCGTCCAAGAGTTAATCCCGGACTGAAATGTGACTATAATCAACAACGTTGTCACTATATAGATATTGCAAGTACCTAAATATACCTAATAATCTTATGACGTGCCTAGTTTTTCTTGTTAAAAAATTTTGTTTTTTCTCCTTGTTTGAGGATTTTCTTATAATATGGCAACATCGTTTGTATGCAGTATTCTGTATTTTACTTGGCTCTTTTGGATTCTAAAGCTTCGATGCCAAATGTAAAAATTATCCCTAGAAATCCTTAGAATTTATATAATCCTCTAAGATATGAGGATGGTTATCTAGTTTTTAGCTTGCCATAGGTTATAATAATTGTTTAATAAAATCAATGAATGAGGTAGGTAACATTACATTTTAAAAAATTTCGAAGCATAAATGTTTTGTAACTTTGTCTTGTCAATATACCTACATTTATTTTGGACAATTTCAAAAATTATTATAAAGAAAAGATGTTTAGAATTAAAAATAACCCATTCTACGGACCTACCCTCATTCCAAAAATAATTGAAGCCACATAACTAGTACCTAATGATAAGATAAGAAAACAGATTGAAGGAAAAAATAAATAAAGCTCAGATATTTCAACTCTACCCAATATAAAGTATTTATCTATGACTCTACCAAGTCTATGACCAAAGCGATTCTAATGAGAAGCGCTATTGCCATTTCTAGAGTAGGTAGACGAAATTAATTTTTTAGTCTTCCTTTGTTCTACAATATTTTTTAATATCAACAACTAACACTATTACTAAGTCATCCTTTGATAATATTATTTTTCTTTCATTGTTTTAAATACTTATTAATTTCGACTATATTGACAAGACAAAGTTACAAAACACTTATGCTTCGAAATTTTTTAAAATATTCATTCATTCATTAATTTTATTCAACAATTATTATTACCTATGGCAAGCTAAAAACTAGATAATCATCCTCATCTCTTTTTATCGTCATAGAGAAGATTATATAAATTGTAAGGATTTCTAGGGATAATTTTTACATTTGGCATCGAAGCTTTAGAATCCAAAAGAGCCAAGTAAAATACAGAATACTGCATATACAAGCGATGTTGCCATGTTATACGATAATCCTCAAACAAGGAGAAAAAAACAAAAAACCAAATTTTTTTAACAAGAAAAACTATGCACTTCATTAGATTTATTAGATTAGATCCCGACGTCCGCATATTTTCTAAATAGGTACTTTCTCTTACATGTAGGTAACTTTTTCAAAAACATAGACAAGCTATGTTGTTCTTTATATTTTTCAGTGTTTCTTTCCCAGGACATTGTATAACTACATGCTTTCCGTCAATTGCGCCGATTTCATGAGGGAAATTCCATTGCTGTTCAAATTCTTCAGATACTTGCAACCACTGCTGTTGAGTGTTTGGCATCTGCAATTAACAAAACGAAAAAATTGTTATTACGGAGCTCTGGAGCTTCCATCATTGAGGTAATAACAATTACTTTCGACGCAATTCCGAGTTATAGCACGGGATTCCGAGTTATATGTCAGAACTCCCAGTTGTAACTCGGAATTACGTCGAAAAATATTTGTTAACTCAACGATGACAGCTCCACAGCTTCGTACATTATACCATATTAAGGTCATATTTTTTTTAGGATAACGATGTGGATAGTGAACCACAAATACCGACTGAAGTGAGGCTTCTCAAGATATAGAAGATTTAGTATCAAGAAGTAATAACGATTCTCAGCCTGAGGAAACTACTAATCAAACTGTCTCACGAGAAACAGTAGCACAACAGCCTAAAAGTGTGTACCGTCAAAAATAAAATATAAAACGCAAACATGAGGCCACATCTGATCCTCGTATTGATAAAGCTTTCAGTATTTTACAAAAATCCGCCGAACGTGATACTTGTGAGATATATGGCGAACACATTGCTATGAAGCTACGAAGTTATAGTAAACGAACACAAGTAATGGTCAAACATTTATTTAATAACATTTTATTTGACGCAAATATGATAACCACATCAATGCCAATTATAATGATGCGACCCCCTATCAACGATCAACAGTTTCATCTCCTTACCCTTCACAAGTCATAACAAATCTTACTCTAGAACATCTACACCATTTTCTCAACCTCCATCATGGTCCACCACAATATCAATGCCAATTATAATGACGCGAACCCCTATCAACGATCAACAGCCATATCTACAGTTCCATCTCCGTACCCCTCACCATATACAGGAGCCTCAAGTACCAAATCTTGCACTGCAACAACTACACCACTTTCTCAACCTCTATCACCAGTATCAGTGGTGCACATCACAGAAAATAACCAGATTCTGCCTTCAGCAGCAGCGAATTATATAGAGACCTTTAACCCAGATGATTAATATATTTCCCAGATTTGATAATATTGTATTAACTTATTACATTAGGTATGCCCGTTCAGTACAAAAACCGTTGCACGTCATCAAAGTGTCGAAAAAGAGACGTTCGTTTATATCATGTCATTCGATTGCTGCTGTCAATCCTCTGTCAATCACTATGTTAAGCCTCTCTAAACTCAATAAATATTGAAATTTGTAGGTCGCATTGTATTAAAAAATATAAATATATGTTAAAAGAAAGGTTTCGTAATTAATTTCATATCAAATACAGCTCGTAGGTTAATTAAATATTAAAGTCAAACTAACGTCAGTCTTAATAAAAACTTTTTATGTTGGCAAAAATGTTGCCGCGATTAAAATGGTTTATTTCAGGTTCAGTTGACGTCTTGACATTTTTGGGGTTATGTTGTGACAAAAACTGCAAAGAACTGTGAGTAATCTTTCACAAGCAGTAATGAGTTATCAAAGTTAAAGTCACATCCAAAAAAACGTATAAATGAAACTTAATAATACTGCAATAGTTGATGCATTTACTCCTGCTCCTGATACTATTTACAGCGTTTATGAAGCAAGTATGTACAAGTTCAATATTATACCCAATCAACTGTATTTATTATATTCTGTTACATTATTCTTAATACTTGGCAATTATACATGGACATTTTTTTATAGATAATCATGTCACTTTAGGAATGTTACTGCAGTAATTGAAGGAAGAACAATAATTATTAAATGTAGAATGTTTCTGAGTAGTTTACTAAAATATGATACATCCACAAAGAGGACTTATGGAACTTTCAACAAAAATAAACCACTGTATACATTTGTTTTTATTAATGAATCCTGAATTTTCCAAAATGGTTTATGTCAAAAGGTATGTTACAATGATTATGTAAAATTTTAGAATGCAAAATTGTTTTTATTCTAGATATTTTGTATTACATGCTGAGAATGAAAATGGTTATATTGATGGAGCAGAAAGTATATTTTTATATGAATCTCAGTTGAGTTATTATCATGGGAAAATGAATGAAGAACATGTTTTTAAATGGTTTGAAAACCAATTACTTACTATTGAATCTTTCTGAACCTTTAATAAATTACGGACAATGCTTTTCGATAATATTAGGTTAATGACACAATATAGAATTCAATCAACAAATGTTGAAGCTGAGCTTATTTATATTGAAGCCTAGTAAGTAGATACAAACTGTATTTGAACAGTGATATAGCAAATTATATGTTAGAATTCAGAAGACTACACAACTAGTTTAATACATTTAAAATTCTTACTTCAAATTATACCTAATAGACAATAAATGCTGTTTTACTTTTATTTTTACAAAAATAATAATATAGGTATATTTGAATAGAAAAGAATTGGTTATTTGAATACTGCCCTTTCAATAAATGTTTTTTTCAGAAACAAACCCCCCAACAAAATACATTGTGGATATGATAGAACAGTATAGTCACAAAGTATTACCTACCATCTTTTTAAAAATCCTTTTGAGTTAATACTGGCTACTGCCAAGCAAGCCGATAGATGCATTCCAGAGGTTGCGGGTTGGAATTGGTTTGTCCGTGAACCTCTCAAATTTGAAAGATTTCTATTTGACAATTATTGTTCTACCTTATTTAAAAAAATAGTATTACAAACTTTTCGGTGTAGTAACTAATTTATAAATTTGCAATGTTTCTTTTTAATAAAACAATTCCATAAAAATTGGGGTGGCATTATTTATTATTTTATTTTAATCATGATATTCAAAATAAGTAATTCAGGCAGCATTTTCTAAAGGTACATGTGTATATCACAAAGTTTTATAAAAACTACAAAGAATTAATTTAATAGTTTTTATTGAATTGAAAGGTCTCATTCGATCAATCATTTATTAGCAATACTTTCAGTTGCGGTAGATGCTGGAGAACTAAAACAAAATGGTAAATATAAATTTGGATTGATTAGAAGATGATGGAGTGATAAATAATTCACCAATATACTGATAATTATAATATGTATTGATTTCAGTGCTACGATTTAGTCAATCATTTGCATATACCTTCACTCGGAGAATAGAATGGATTTGCTCTCCTTTTCTGAGCTGTGGTGGTGCTTGCTGCACAATTTTCTTTTACTATGATCAATGATCATATATCTCAGGATGATTTTCCTTGTTGAGAATGACCTACACACTAAAGCTTTACATCCCGGCTTTTCTAAAAAATATTTAAGATTTATTTCAACAAAATATAAAATAAAATTGCCTACCTTTAAAAAGGAGGTAGATCCAGGTTATCAGAACTGTTTTATTTATAATTTGTCTGTAAACCTTACATCAATCTTTCATATTGTAGTGACAACATTTTAGAAGCCAACATGTACTTATGTAATTGTAACCTAAAAATTATATTAGATAATATTGTTTCCTTGATACTATATATACATGCATTTTAAATTCTAGAATAGTTCCATAACTTCTAACTAATTAAGTGTGTGGTATAAACATACAAATAAAAGTATTAACTATTCCATGCATACCTTTTTAGTGCTAAAAATAATTCCATAGTTTTTAAAATAAGAATTTCTTAGTGCTGTACGGTTAACATACAAATTGCACGCAATAACCATCAATAACTAAACCTAACCTAAACCTAACCTAAACTTCATTTGACATATACTAGATTCTCATATTATTTCAAGGGCTTGGCAACATAGTACAGTTATGGCAGATGTGACGTGCAACGGTTTTAATACTGAACGGGCTATATAGTAGTAGTTTTGTAGTACCTAATTTACAAGTACTTAAGTACCTATATAAATAAACAGTTTAGATAATGCACAATCGTGTACATACATACTTCAGGAATTATTTTGCCAATTAATGGCTTGGAAACTTGGAAACTCTAAATAGATACATGAGGCTACTATAGGAATCTCCTGTATCCAAAAAGCGAAGGATTGCCAATATAATTTCTACGGGAATACACTCTCTGTAATTTGTATCTCGTTTACTTATTCTTGAGCCGATTAACGAAATCAGAAACTCAAAATCTTCCCGTAACATACGGCAAAATTTTTTTTCTTGTTTTCAAAAAATGGGATGTCCAAAACCTGTGTTTTCTTCTCTTTCTCTTTTCACTCCCTTTTTCAATTAACACATGCATAATTATGAACGCTGCGGCACTATTAATAATAACACGACGTTTTCTTATCGGCGCCATTGTTACTTAACAAATGTTTGCAAACGCACAGTTGTTTGCAAATATTTGGGTGGTGGAGACGAATGGATTGCAAACATTTACAAACATTTGTAAACGTTTGTTCGCAATAATTTTTTTGGTGGAATCGCACTTATGGGAACACAAAAAAGTAAGCTTTACAAAGAATTTAATTGATTGTTATCGTGAAAATAAATAGAATGAACTAGATGAATTATAATCGATCAACGCAAATTTTGTATATAAGTGTATATGAATGTTTTGTGTGCTTTATTTTAATAATGATGGAATTTTTGTGTTGTTCTAGTTGTGATAATTCAGACTCAGTTACCATCTTCATCCATATCGACGGAAAAATACAGAAAATCTACAAGTTTTGTGGTACAACTTTTCGGAATCCAGTTACTTATGTCTGAAACGGTCCTCGGCTGAAACTGAAATTTCAATGTTTCTACACATCTAAGAACTCTAGAGGATTTAAGTCTTCGTATGGGAAATTGGAGAATTTAATAATTAATTAATTAATGGCATCCCGAATAGGTAAAGCTTGTTCATAGTTATAAGAAAGTAAATTGAGCGGATTATTGAAGGGTAGCTATTAACTAACAATGACATGAAATTTATTACCCGATTTTCGTAGTTTTAGAGCAGGTAGGCTATGGTCCGTACCCATTTAAAATCTTTATCCTATACTTTATCGAATGATAATTCGTTTTGTTTCTCATTTTACCTTGTTTCAGAATAGAAGGATAAGTAAGTTGGGTGAGTTTCGAATGAAAGGTAGGTAGGTAGTAATTACTTAAACGTCTGTATAAATGTCCTTGGCGGTTATTTTTAAACTAAGTAACTATTGATAGTTCTTGTTGTGTTCGTGTGTTATAGAGCTTATTGTGGTCGATCGTGTGATAGTTATGGAAAATATGGAGCTTAGTGTATATCAGCCAATTACCCCGTCGAAAAGTAGAAAACACCTTTCACTTGATGCCAAGGAAATTATTTACAACGTTTATTCAACTCTTATGGAACGTGGTAATGTCAGTAAGCAGGCAGCAATACAAGAAACGTCGGCACTGACGAGAACTCCAGCATCAACTGTATGGAGAATTGTGAATAATGCAATTTCAACGAGAAAGAAGAGAAAAGATGCTGGAACTTTCGCGAAGATCGATGGAGGTGACCAAGACGTAATCCGACGTAAAGTCTACACGATGTATGAGGAACAAAGTGTGCCGACATTAGATAATTTGATGAACAGGCTAGAAAAAGATGAAACTGGAATACAATGCCGCAGAACAACGCTATGGAAGTGCCTTCAACAAATGGGTTTTAGATTCAAGAAAATAGACAAAAAGCAAGTTTTAATGGAGTCCAGTAGAATTCAAGGATGGCGACTGGACTACTTACAAAAAATCACCATCAAACAAAGGTAAAAGAATAACAATTTTGCATGCTGGATCCAAAGACGGATGGACTCCCAATGCACTTTCATTATCGGCGAAGAATATAAAAGATTTTTCATTGGATTATCATGAGGACACCAGTGCTGATTTGTTTGAGGATTGGTTTAAAAATAGACTCATTCCAAATATACCATCGAATAGCGTTATTGTCATGGACAACGCAAGCTACCATAGCAGGCAGTTGATTAAAACTCCTTCCTCAAATGATAGAAAGCTGACTATTCAAAACTACATGTACGACAATGATATTTATTTCGACAAAGATTACACCAAACAGCAGTTGTTAGAAGTTCTGAAAAGTTTGAATATCAAAAAGGAATACGTTTGTGATAATTATGCGCAGGATTTGGGACATACAGTTTTAAGGCTTCCACCATACCATTGCATCTTTAATCCTATTGAACATATGTGGAATCAATTGAAATCTGCTATTCGTCGAAATAATCTTTGCCCCACTATTAATACCACTGTACTAAAACTAATAGAAACCGAAGTTTTCAATATCCCTGTAGAAAGTTGGACAAACTCCGTGTTTCATATTGAAAAAGTGGAAAAATCATATATCCATATTGCAAATAATATAGAATTAATCATAAGAACCGATGACGACAGCGATAGTGATTTAGATATATTAAGTGAATGAACATTATTTAATATTTTAATTGTATATTATATATTATAATGTTCATTAAGTGTCACTATGAAAATAAAATATATTTACACTAACCAAAATAATCAATATTCTGACAAAAAAATACTACGCATACTTTCTGCAAGCGACTAAGTACGGACCTGGTCGGTCATATTTCAATTTCATCTTTTCAAGGGGTACTTCCTAATAGGATTCAGTCAGTCACTTTCTTATATCTATGAACAGGCTTTACAACATATTTTGACTTATTTCAAAACAAATATAGAAAAAAGATTCTTACCATCGATAAAGTTATAGTTTTTTTTTAGCAATGAAGCGAAATTTCATAAAAATATGTATTAAGGAAAGGACTATGCTTCCATCTTATGGAAAATAAAAGACCACTCAAATGCGGATATTTTGATACCAACTTATTCGTCTTGAAAAATAGAACATTTATTTTGATAACATTGCGCCAATGTTGTGACTTTTATAATTAACTCACAATTAATGATATTATTTTTAAAATCGCTTACGGAGATTGTATGAGTAAGACAGAGAGAAAATACGTAAATAGACATGTATTACAGATTCCACGAAGTAAGGATATCAGCGATGATAAGAAATGAATAAATAAAACCAGACAGGGTTGAACTGACCTAATTTTACCAGTTAATTTTTATATTTTGATTTTTCTTTGTAGTGTATTTGTTGGCATCGGTAACTCTTTAAAAAAAAAAATAGGATAGGGATGCGGAAAAGATTTTTTTATATGCAAGATGTTAAATGTCTATTAACTGTTAATACAAAAATGCTTGTGAAATGTGTGTAGGTAATGAACCCGACGTAAAGAGTGATACTAAAAGATAATGTATAATTCTTAGAGTATCCCCTTTTACGCGCTCCACCTTCCCCCCACAGGCAGTGCCTGATGACCTCATTACCTTCTATCCGCGAAGTGTAGCTGAAATAAAAAATTTTATTGGCCTAAGCCGGTTTTTATATTTTTTTGGTAGCTAAAGTCGCCTTTTTGCTTTATTAAATTTTTTTGATGGCCGAAGCCGGGTTTTGTTTAATTTTTGTATTTTTTTGATAGCCGAAGCCGGGTTTTGTTTAATTTTTGTATTTTTTTTATAGCCGAAGCCGGTTTTTGTATTATATATATTTTGATGGCGATGAGTGTTTTCCCTTGCGTGACATAAAAAGCACTGTTAACTGAAATCTAATTTGCAACATTATATTTCTTCATGATTAGGTATAGTTCGATCAGCAGCGTCAACTACAGTCAACCAGTCTACCTGTTCCATAATTAGGATACGTTAAGCCGACACTCGAGTTCCCGTCAGGGTGAAAACTGACCTGTCTAAAAGGTGTTTATGGTAATTACGGTAAATTCTCTGAATCATCTGATATCAAGCTATGTATTTATTGCAAATTGTAATAAGTGAACAGTAAAAGTTTTAAGGGAGGTCCGTTTTCAGATGTATGAAATAAGAAATAGTTATAAATGTCTTATGTTATGTTATTAAACGATATTATTTTATATGATATCATTATTGGAATAAAATACGGAATTTTAATTCTACAATTTTATTGAGTACTACTACTGAACTGAGTCATAAATTCATTCATGTAAAGAAGCTAACCTAACCTAACATATAACCTAACCAGAAAGGGTTTACCCTTTTCACTTAGTATTACTTCAAACATTTTGTGTATCACTATAGCGTACGACAACAAACGTTCGGAAATATGTATATTAATAAACTGCCGTTTCGAAAATGACAACTTAATATAATAGAAAAATATATTCATAGCAATAGACCGTTTTAACGGAAGACATCTTGTGGTAGCGGCGACCGTTGTCCACCTATAGATTTATATAGTAATTAATAGAAGCTAACTGTAATTCTGAAAGGAGACTGTAACTTAGATCTTGGACAAATGTATCTAAGATTACAGCAAAGGTATATTTCTTCGCTTTTTTTAGGGACTCGACGAGAGAACGAGGACACATATAGGTCTCGTATAGTGAACGAGTAAACAGTGACACTTTTAACGTAATTTTGTAAATCTACCAGTTCTGAGGGTACAGTTTCCTTTTAAAATTACAGCTAGCTTCTATTAATTACTATATAAATCTATAGGTGGACAACGGTCGCCGCTACCACAAGATGTCTTTCGTTAAAACGGTCTATTAGTACTGGCAGACCCCCTAGCCACCCCAATAGGTTATTCAACTTTTTTATTAGAATTCAGGATTACGAATAGGTATTACGATTTACTGGAATTTTCAAAACTATTTAGTTTACCTGTAAGCGGATTAAATAAACTGGACGGCAATTCGAGTGCGCGATTAAGATACCTGCAAGTGTCGGACGGGAACTCATGTGTATTTTATAGTCATTAAGAATCCAGACGGGAATTCGTTTGTACCGGAATTGTTTACGAAATACGTGTCGGTCAGTGTTATTAAATGTACCTATTATAATTTTACTATTATAATATAGAAAACGTTATAATAAACTGCTATTACAATATGACAAACTTATGTAAAGATGTTAGATTGTCAATTGAGAGATGTACCTTTTTTACATAATTTGATTGCAATCTATCATATCTTTATACAACTGAAAAATATAATCCTATTATTTTGTTTCAACGAAACTGGTATTCATCGTATGTACAACTATATTCACAAGTCCGACTCTGTTTCACCGCAGCAGGTGGAGTCCTATTGAATGGTTAGATTTTGTAATCGAATCGAAAATTTCTGACAAATGAACTGATTTTGTGGGTTTATTAATTAAATTACAACATTGGCGCAATGTTATCAAATGTTCTATTTTTCAAGACGAATAAGTTGGTATCAAAATATCCGCATTTGAGTGGTCTTTTATTTTCCATAAGATGGAAGCATAGTCTTTTGTTATTTTTGGTATTCATTATTGTCTGCCCACCTACTGCCAAAATCCACGAGCCGCCAATGTTGCCTGGCAAATATTTTCAGGACACCTTGTACACTCTTTTTCATATTACTGACTAATTTCTTTTAATATATTCTGAAAATAATAAATTCGGTCTTCTCAATATCAAACTTATGTAGATGTAAATGGACCCCTAATTTTTGAAAACTTTGATGTGTCATAATAGATTATTCTAATTTAGGTGATTTTTTAAACCAATTTTTTTTATCACGTTTTCGCGGATGTTGGTCATTAAATGTCTAGAGGCAATGGGTATTCTTCAACAAACAACTTGTTCATTCAGCTTCTTATAAGGTACCACCGATATATACGTGCAATGGCTGCAGTTGTACCCAGTAAGTATTCAACTTTCTCGCGTAAATGAGATGCGCGGTACGCCGAGAAACAAGTGTTAATTTTTGCCAAAAATTACGAACTGTGCGCGGTATTAAATGACAGTTACAGTTTTTGCGGGATAGCATCTTATTCAATTTATAATAATCAGGATATATTTAAAGTGATATTAAGTACGTTTATTTTAACCAGGTTATGAACTAGAACTTGATTTGGAGTATTCAGATCTACATTAAAATAATATTTTTATGTACACTCGGTGATGCTTTTTTGAGTTATAAGAAAGTAAGTATTTTTTAATGAGGGGATCAAGTTGATGATTTTTATTGAGCTCGCACTACTTCGTTAAATCAGATGGCGAAACAGTTACATTTTGGCGTTTTTAAAATGTTATACATATTAATGGATGCTGGGAGAAATCTACATCTAAACTGTTTATATTAACCAATTTTAATACTGAATTGATGAAGGTCTAGTTATTATTATATTTTTCTTTTAATTCAATAAATAATAATTAGAGAAATATATAAACCAAACGAAGAAACCTAAAACTAATCGACAATTTTACTCTTATTAGGTTTGAGGTGAGTGGGTCTCTCAGTGCAACTTGCAAGAGTCTATTTGGTGGCTCTATAACAGATTTAATACAAATGTACGATGAGTTATATTAAACTTAAATAAACGTTAAGATCTGATTAATTGAAAACATTTGGTGCTTAAATTAAGTTAGTGAGTTATAACGGAAATAATAGTATGACACTTTTAAAATGCTAACAACTGTTTGGAAAAACCTTTAGGTTATTTCCCGGGAAAATCTGTATAACAAAACTGTAAAAATGAACCACATTAATTAAAATAATTTTGTTTGTGAAATAGTTTTCAATTTTGAATTTTACCAGTTGAGCATTATTTAAAATAAAGCAAGGAGAAAAAACCGGAATACGTATTTTTGGAACGGGTTAGGCGCCACAGTAAAAACATGACATACTGGTCTACATATAAATTACACTAAGATATCTCCAAATAGATGGAATATTAATGTTACCTAATGTAGTTTTTTTCAGTGTTATTGTTTCCTGTTGAATTCGAAAATGTTTGAAATCATTATTTCGCGTCGTAGAAGATGTTTTTATAACAAACAAATTCTGAGATTCTGTAAAACTTCATACTTAACTTATTCAGCTTAATATACTTATATATCTTTTTTATTTTTCCCACATTATTTAACTAGTCAATTTAAGGTTATTAAAATTTACATGAATCTTGATGAGATACTTTTTTGTTTTGTCCTGTCTGTATCAACATTGCTAAATTGGGACGTAAAGGTCGAAATTTCGTGACAGGGTAGAATTTCTCAATTGGTGATATTTTGAAACTTAGATTAGATTAGATTAGATTAGAATTGGAGTGGCTCTTTGTCCTATCCCACTGCGACCTTTGCAGATCTATTGTGGTCCTCCGCCATATTTAGAGCTCGATATCTAGCTTTATTCTTTTTCTTCTCCGAATAGGTGAAACCGCACCCTTGCTAGGCCTTCGCACTCGCAGAGTAAGTGCTCCGCGGTTTCGTCTTCTTCCTGGCATAACCTACATAGGCTGTCATCTGCTAGGCCAATTGTGTGCATATGCTTCCTTAGCCTACAATGCCCTGTCAGCATTCCCACCATCATCCTCGTCGTTTCTCGACTTTGACATAGTAGGTCGCGTGACAGTCTGACCGAAGGGCTTTTAAGGAATAGCTTAGCGTGCCTTTGCCCCGGAGTTTCATGCCACCAGCGCAACGCCTGGTTGTTTATCCATTGGTGGATGCTCTCCTTGGTGAGGCATTTAGCAATTCCGTAGGAAGGTTCTGGCCCTATCATGACCTCAGTCGCTCCCTGCTTGGCTAATTCGTCGGCCTTTTCATTGCCTTTTATTCCTTGATGGCCTGGCACCCAGGCTAGGGTCACTCTATTATGACTACCTAGTCTGTTGAGGGCCTTGCGACACTCCCACACCAGATTTGACGTCGTCCGATATGAGCTTATCGCTTTTAGTGTTGCTTGGCTATCGGAGTAGATGACGATTCTTTGGCTATCTACCTCCCGTCTCATCAACTCTTCTGCACAGCATTGCACCGCCATTACCTCTGCCTGAAAGACAGTGGCATGTTTCCCAAGGCTTAGAGAGATCTTGATCTTCTCTTGTACCCCATATATTCCGGCTCCAACTCCAGAGTCTGTTTTAGAGCCATCAGTGTACCAGTTGAGATTCGCTATTATAGGAGGCCCTGTATCCCAGTCCTTTCTCTCTGGAATGATTACTGTGTATTCATTTTTAAAACTATATTGTGGGGCAATCTGATCCATTGGCATTCCCAGTATTGGATCTGCCATTATTTCTTCATATAGCTTTTTGTAGACCTTACCTTGTCCTTGACTTATCGGAGGAGGCCCCTGTAATAATATGTGACTTACAGATCTTGCATTTCCCTGAACGAAGATATGCAGTGGTGGCAGGTTCAGTATTACCTCCAGGGCTGCAGTCGGCGTCGTTCTCATGGCCCCTGTGATACTTAGGCAAGCTTGCCTTTGGATACCACTTAACTGCCTTTGCGCCTCAATCTGCAGTGTCCTGGGCCACCAGACTACTGATCCATAGGTTATCATTGGCCTCACGACCTGTGTATATAACCATTTGGTCATGTTGGGATTCAATCCCCAATTCTTCCCACACATCTGCCTACACCTTCCGAGAGCGATTTTGGCCTTGTGCGTGGTTTTTTCGATGTGAGAATTTCATGTAAGCTTCTGGTCAAAGATTACCCCTAGGTACTTAACTTCTTTAGCAAATGGAATTTCCACTCCGTTAATTTGTGGCTTTTGTAGACCTTTCAAATTTCTCTTTTTTGTAAACGGTACCAGTGTAGTTTTGTGAGGGTTCACTGCCAGTTCCTCCTCCCTACACCAGCCACTCACTATATTAAGCGCCATTTGGGTGCGCTCTGATATCGTGTTTGGAAACCGTCCTCTTATGACGACAGCAAGATCGTCCGCATTTTGAAACTTACTATTATAACAGTTTTTGGGTAAATGATAAACAACTATGGCCTCGTTGTACTTAAGTCTGATGATCCAAAGTTCTGGTGATCTACAGATCAAAATTGATTGAAAGCTTTGTTGAACTGATCCTTGATTAACTTGTGAGTAGTTCAAAAATTCCTTGCACTGTCATTTTGAAAGAAGAAATGTCATCATCACATCAAGTGATTACCTACAACCTAACTGTTTTATTGTTATATTTGTTATTATTCTATAAGTCAAAAAGTTCTGTTGTGGTATATAATAAAATAATGGAGAAAAAGTGCTAAATAATCTAACAACGGGCTTTGAAAATCTGAATCTATCTAAAAATTCATTATCCCTCCATTTCTCAAAATTATTTGGACGCTCTCGAAATACTCTAGGTACTCGCGGATTAGTTGTAAAAAATCTTCATTGTCAATCAGTTCTTCCAAATAATTATCCATGCTAATAATTCAATACAATCTGATATCAACAGCACAAGAAAAGCTCATTTAGACAAATAAATTATAAATGTCAGTTTCCATTCCTAACCTCAATGGTAAAAGCTTGAAATTCTTGAACTCGGCTTGATCGCTCGCTAACAGACGATCAATTAATTTGTAGATGATCCATTGATCAAACGTAGTACAATCAGCTTTGATCTTCAATTAAACTAGCTTCATACAACGAGGCCTATATCAAACTGCAAAACGACAATAATATACTGAATATGAATACTGACTTATCGTTATAAGCGAATTCGAATAAAATACCTTAACGAATAATGTGGTTAAATCAGGGGGAAGTTTGTGGTCAACCGACCCCCCAGCTAGTAACCCAAACGCACGGAGAGCTGTAAATGACAAACAATAGAAAATTTGAAATTAAATTTCAAAATGTTTTTTAAGAACCTTAGATTTGAAGAACGTTAAACATCATTAACGGATTATAAGCACTTTTTAAGAATCTATATTCCAGATAAAACATTATAATTTGCTTATTAGCAAAAATCAAAGTCTGTAAAATCACCAACGAAACTTGTTTTCCAAAATCCTTTTACTTCCCCTTTCAAAGTGGATAACCTGAAACTACTTACAAAAATATTGTTATTAAAAAAATTTCTAAAATATCTATATGGCATAAAACTGTCGCGGACCGTGGATTCAAGTAAAATGTTTATTTACGCTTTAATAAACGAATAAATGTCTGTAATTTGTTCATACATAACGGTATGGATTTAAAATGCGGCTCGACAAAAAAAAAACAGTCCAACGAAGTGTTCTTTAGTTCAAGTTCGCGATCTTATCAAGTGTTTTGTCCTCTCTTCAGCTTTCTTCAACATGTGCTCGGTTTACTTCATATGATAAATGATTACAAGCGTTGAAATTTACTTTATTGAGTTTGGTACCGGAACAATTTTGTGGATTATTTATTTTGATGCACAGGTAACTATTTATTTTACGGAGACAATTTTTTTACGTGGTTTATGAAACTTAAGTTTGCCAATAAATGATTAATTGTTCCAACGGTTCTAATCCTTTTTTAAATTAATTTTAGTAATCGTAAATTAATCAAACATCTGTAGTATATTAATTGAGACACACATATTACTTTAATATATATTTTGCTGATCTTAATCCTCTTATTTTATGGAAACATCTTCTTTTCCATGTTTTATGAAAGTGAAATAGCCATTTTTAAATAAATAATTAATTGTTTTAATGATTCTAATCCTTTTACTAAATGCGTTTTAAAATCAAACAACTATTGGACTACGCAAAGATTAAGTATATTTATGATCTTAATCTTTTTGATTTACATAAAAAAAATTTAGGTAATGTAGTATGTTAATTATTGATAAATATATATATATATAAAAATATTTACATTGAAATCAAATTATAGAAGAACTTGGAAGGTTTAGATGATTAATATTTTATGTCATTGGTCCATAAGAGCTGCCTTTATATTGTTAGAAACACCAGACAAATGACGCAGATTATTAAGATATGGACACGGACATTCTGTTATAATCTGCTTCACTAGTTTAACACACTGGTACTGAACACATTTAGGTATTGGTGAGTTGTGCTGGTGTGTCCAATTTTAAGCCTAATTGTCTCCACTTGGTCAGATCTATTGTGAGGTATCTAAGAAAGGAAGCCTGTTCATGGTCAAGGCTTGGAACGTGGTTTATCAATAGTACACATTGTTAGCGCCAACGGCAGCTTTAGGTCCAGTAGCATTTCTTGGTATACCCCTGTAGGTTGGTAAAGGGATTGTTCTAACAGCGAGAATTTTGATTTGTCTTATATCTAATCGTAGTTACATTTTCTGTTTTTGGCTAGGACATTTCTATTGGACAGGATTATTGCGTGGGTTATCTTGAAAGGGAAGATAACCGTTTAATTCAAATTTTCAATATGAACGTTATTTTTAGTTAGACATATTTCAATTCACTTTAGAACCGTTACATTAGAAGTTATATAAATAACCATGTTATTCTAACATTGTTTCAGAATAATAATTCAATTAGTGACACTCATTAATTATGTAGGTACTATTTTATTACAATATTCAAAATGTTAATTGGATCTACTTGTCAACATTATAAGATATTTTGGTAAATTTATATCAACTCATAATCAAGAAAAATTACTGTTTCTATAATTATAGCGTTAAAAAATTTATCTTGGGATATATGCATTCTCCGTGAAATATAAATATTTATTACTGATTACAATGAAACACAAGATGGTTCATTATATTTGGAGGGAAGACGATGTTAATAATATACTTTTTGATTATAATAATTATTCATTTATATTTCACACCCGACCAATTATACACCTTAGAAACAGAGAATCATCAAGTAATAGGAAAAAAAAATTTACAATAAACAAATACCACAGGAATGGATCAAGGCCAGGGTTACCTGGTTAATAGACGTTTTCATATTTTTTATAGTTAATATTTCTGCTACAAAAAAAACAAAAATGATTACATTTATTTTTAAAATGTTCTACTGAGAAATTACACTTGTGCTATTAAGTACAGTTTCAGGTTTTGGCAGCTCTGGTTCAAGTCAACTTAAATATAAACGCCATTTAAAAGGCTTTGTAAATAATTATAGTGATTGGATAATCTTTTTATAATTAAAGTTCGGATTTATAGGCAACAAAAACTGAAGAAAAAGGCGCTTATATAGGCAAAGATTCTTATTGAAAAAGGCAGAAATCTTAACATATAGGCAATATAGGCAAATGCTTTTAATTCCCTGATTATTAATAATAAGTTATTAAGAATTAATTTTAATATACAAAGTGAATTAACTTATCATTAACTTAACACAAATATATTTGCACAACATAACTAAACAATTGTTAATTAATAATTAAACATTGTAACCACTTAAACTTTTATCATTAATAGCTACAACTAAGTATATCTCTATATTTTCTGTTTTAGTATAATTAATGAGAATTTCAATACTATGTAGTTATGCGGTGACTAAGAGAAAGAAAAAATGTAACTTACTGATTTGTCACACGGTTTACAAAATGCTCCATCTCCTTCTAGAGATAGTTCCGGATATGGTCGGATCCAAGCACTTAACTTAGAAGTCATCTTTCTAAATAAACTCACAAAACGTCTAAAACTTTTTAAAATGTGTGTTCTTTACTTTTCGATATAACTAAACTCTGATTCAGTAACCGTCTGTACAACTGATATAAAGGTCAAAACATTAGGGATTTCCCATTTGTCAAGCCTCTTCTTAATCCGCAAATAGGTAGGAAAATTTTCCCAAAAGACAAACAAACTATTAACGATATTTTATTACTAGCCCAAAATTTTATTACAGAAAGGTTTAGTAATAAAATGAAGTACCGAATATGAATAACATCATCAGTAGAGTAGCATAAAAGTTTAAAAAAGGCACAAAAAAGCGGAATTTACGAAGAACGGCAAAATATACAAAAATCATCTAGAATAGGCAAAAAAGGCATTTTGCCTATAATCCGAGCTTTATTTATAATACATGTTTTTTTTAAAAAAAATAAGGGATACGTAAAATTTATTTTCTATAGTACGTATCTCAATTTTGCATAATTAACAAAATTACAAGTAGAAAGAATTCGATACTTGAATATACAAAATAAAGTATAAAGAAAACATTTTCAAAAATTAGGAATATATTTATGTGTAAATTCTATGATTCCATTCCATAGAAATATTTTTCATCGTACCCAGAGGTACTCCACTTTCCAATACATTAAATACACATTCTATCGAATGCAACGATAATCTAAACATTTGTCGTCTACTTTCAGCCAAGAAAGAGATAATTGTGACGACGTTTCTTATTCAGTATAACATTTACAATTTTTCTTGTTTTTGCAAGATTCCAACCAGTGGCTTTAATATTTTTCCTGTCACGTTCCATGAAAGCATTTGAAGTCTACAATTTACATATAATTTTATTTAATAGATTTAATTTTTCTGTGCAATATTTGTGACACTATCATATCCTGTATAGTCACTTAAACTAGGATAAGTGCGTTAATTTATAAAAAAAAAACATGCGAGTATTAGTTTTTATTTAATTTTCTTTCTAAAAACGAGATAAAAATATTACAAGTACGCCGCCTATTTCAGATGAGAGCTTTACACTTTTGATAAAAATCTTTCGAGTATTAATTGGACAATGCACAACAGACTCGTCATGGTAATTCAAGAACAGAAACCGGAAAAATCCAAAAACTGATGTAAACAAAATTTATTAGCTAATCAGAATAATTATTTTAACGAAATTTTAATCACGTCGAAGAAATAGCACATGCAAATTTTTTACCAGAGGTGGCACTAAGAGATAATAAAACAGAAATTAAAAATAATATGGCCAGTAACATTACATTTTGATATTACTTTTTTATATTAAACTAATTAATTCCAATATTTAATGAAAAAATATTGAAATAATTATCAATAATTTTTTAGAATTGTCATTAGTTTTTTCATTAAATAGTGGATTTAATTAGAAACAGTTAGTTTACTTCCGCAAAGTGAGGGACCAAATAGTAAATTCACTTATATTTTGAGATGAAAAATTAAAGACAGTTTCTCTTGCATTGACAGTTTCTGCTCATACATAAAATAAACTTTAAAAATTTCTCTTAATTAAAATGAAAATGTATTAGACACTTCCTCAATTCATCTTGAGAGGATAATTGTTATTATAAAACAGTATTAAAATGATAATGACTAAGAATGTTACATTTGACAGGTCGACGTATATCATTAACTTAGTTTAATTGAATTCATTGTTCATGAATAATGATGTATCGTTTTGTTTCTTAGCATTCAAAATAAGGACATAAAAACTGTATAATATTGTGAAAATGTACAAAGTTCATCCTACTACAGTGGCTTAGCAAAGGAGCTAGCTTTTATTTGTTTAAAATACGAAAACTACTAAAATTCTATTTAATGTTAATTAATCTCATTCAAGTAAAATGTAATGTTTTATTGTCTAAAGATTGGTGTTAGTTATTAAAAGTATCACAAAAGTAGGATCAACCACATGTCATTGAAAATAAACAGTTTTGTTATATTTATATTTCTAACCTACTGTATTGACTACTTTTAAGGAAAAGTTGGTTAGACGCCAACCTGAAATATTGCAAGTAGGTAACCACAACTGCAACTAGAAAATCCACAAAATCATAAAATACTTACAAAATAATGAAAAGTCATTAACAATATCGCAAATTTTAATTATCCACCACATCCTTATTTATAGTTGTATTGTATTCAAATTGAAAAAGATATTCTTCAAAAGCACATACTTTTGTTGTCAAATTATTTTATGTAAATATCCAGTGTGAAAGATATTTTAAACTGTTCGTGACTCTATTCGCCCTGTATAACTAATAAAATGTATTTTAAAAACCGCAAGTTCTTGTTGCTGTTAAGTAGTGAGTTAATTACTCTAGACGTTATTAAATATTTAATAGCATGCTATTGTGCTTAATTTATATTCTCAGTGAAACACTTCTCGCTTAAATTATTATTAAATTATTAAATTTATTGTGATGCAATTAGATATAATTGTGATCCGTAATATATAATATTATTATCGTGGTTTTTAATATGCTTATCAGTACATTTTCTGGCTATTAAGGAGACTTTTAAAACAAATAAATCAAAATCTTATTTTGCTTGACTAATAGCGTCAATTTTGACCCAATGACCCAAAGGACAAGTGATTCCAGTAATTTATCATTTTACCGAAAAATTAGATTAAATCAATTAAAGGACTATGCTTCCATCTTATGGAAAATAAAAGACCACTCAAATGCGGATATTTTGATACCAACTTATTCGTCTTGAAAAATAGAATATTTAATAACATTGCGCCAATGTTGTGACTTTTATAATTAACTCACAATTAATGATATTATTTTTAAAATCGCTTACGGAGATTGTATGAGTAAGACAGAGAGAAAATACGTAAATAGACATGTATTACAGATTCCACGAAGTAAGGATATCAGCGGTGATAAGAAATGAATAAATAAAACCAAACAGGGTTGAACTAACCTAATTTTATCAGTTAATTTTTATATTTTGTTTTTTCTTTGTAGTATTTTGTAGTGTATTTGTTGGCATCGGTAACTCTTAAAAAAAAATAGGATAGGGATGCGGAAAAGATTTTTTATATGCAAGATGTTAAATGTCTATTAACTGTTAATACAAAAATGCTTGTGAAATGTGTGTAGGTAATGAACCCGACGTAAAGGGTGATACTAAAAGATAATGTATAATTCTTAGAGTATCCCCTTTTACGCGCTCCACCTTCCCCCCACAGGCAGTGCCTGAGGACCTCATTACCTTCAATCCGCGAAGTGTAGCTGAAAAAAAAATTTTATTGGCCTAAGCCGGTTTTTATATTTTTTTGGTAGCTAAAGTCGCCTTTTTGTTTTATTAAATTTTTTTGATGGCCGAAGCCGGGTTTTGTTTAATTTTTGTATTTTTTTGATAGCCGAAGCCGGGTTTTGTTTAATTTTTGTATTTTTTTGATAGCCGAAGCCGGTTTTTGTGTTATATATATTTTGATGGCGATGAGTGTTTTCCCTTGCGTGACATAAAAAGCACTGTTAACTGAAATCTAATTTGTATCATTATATTTCTTCATGATTAGGTATAGTTCGATCAGCAGCGTCAACTACAGTCAACCAGTCTACCATAATTAGGATACGTTAAGCCGACACTCGAGTTCCCGTCAGGGTGAAAACTGACCTGTCTAAAAGGTGTTTATGGTAATTACGGAAAATTCTCTGAATCATCTGATATCTAGCTATGTATTTATTGCATATTGTAATAAGTGAACAGTAAAAGTTTTAAGGGAGGTCCGTTTTCAGATGTATGAAATAAGAAATAGTTATAAATGTCTTATGTTTGGCACTATTACACGATATTATTTTATATGATATCATTATTGGAATAAAATACGGAATTTTAATTCTACAATATTATTGCGTACTACTACTGAAATGAGTCATAAATACATACATGTAAAGAAGCTAACCTAACCTAACATATAACCTAACCAGAAAGGGTTTACCCTTTTCACTTAGTATTACTTCAAGCATTTTGTGTATCACTATAGCGTACGACAAAAAAACGTTCGCAAATATGTATATTAATAAACTGCCGTTTCGAAAATGACAACTTAATATAATAGAAAATATAATAGAAAAATATATTCATAGCAATTAGTACTGACAGACCCCCTAGCCACCCCAATAGGTTATTCAACCTTTTTCATTAGAATTCAGGATTACGAATAGGTATTACGATTTACTGGAATTTTCAAAACTATTTAGTTTACCTGTAAGCGGATTAAATAAACTGGACGGCAATTCGAGTGCGCGATTAACATACCTGCAAGTGTCGGACGGGAACTCATGTGTATTTTATAGTCATTAAGAATCCTGACGGGAATTCGTTTGTACCGGAATTGTTTACGAAATACGTGTCGGCCAGTGTTATTAAATGTACCTATTATAATTTTACTATTATAATATAGAAAACGTTATAATAAACTGCTATTACAAAATGACAAACTTATGTAAAGATGTTAGATTGTCAATTGAGAGATGTACCTTTTTTACATAATTTGATTGCAATCTATCATATCTTTATACAACTGAAAAATATAATCCTATTATTTTGTTTCAACGAAACTGGTATTCATCGTATGTACAACTATATTCACAAGTCCGACTCTGTTTCACCGCAGCAGGTGGAGTCCTATTGAATGGTTAGATTTTGTAATCGAATCGAAAATTTCTGACAAATGAACTGATTTTGTGGGTTTATTAATTAAATTACAACATTGGCGCAATGTTATCAAATGTTCTATTTTTCAAGACGAATAAGTTGGTATCAAAATATCCGCATTTGAGTGGTCTTTTATTTTCCATAAGATGGAAGCATAGTCCTTTCACACAGTTATGCACAAGTAAATAAAAGTATAATACCCACCAAGTTTCATTTTATACTTTATTTTTTTATTGTTCTTAACGTATTGATTTTTCTGCTTGGGTTGTTCTAATGATAGGATGGTAATATATAATTTTACTCTCTATGCCCTGTTTAAACCAAACAATAATGTTGCTGTTGCATACTTACTGTGAGTGACATGATGAATTTCATAATTGCCTTATAAACAAAATATATATCAATTTTTATCCTCGCAGTAATTTGTCACTTTTATGAGTTCAAGCAGCATGATACCTTTACCGATTAACTTTCACAATGACATATATAATTACTAATATATGATTTTCCTTTCATTTTATTAAAACATTTTATCAATAAAAGCAATAGAAATCAGAATATCATATGAGCAGCATAAAGTCCACGTTAAAAAAAAATCATCTATTCTCATTAATTTGATTTGGTAAAGTCTGTTCATACTTATAGCAAAGATTACAAAATATATATAAGATAGTTCACTTGAAGGCGGTCTGATGCTTCTTAGTGTTTTAAACGATCGTCGCACTGATAAATCATATTTACGGCTCCCTTTTGTTGTAAATAACGACACCGCTGGGTACCAGGGAATTAGAAGAGTATATATTATTCCAAGCTATACAGGGGTAACTTGAGAAATATATATTCAAATAGGATGATTTATTAAAGGTTTTTTTATATAATGTTTTTAAATGTTAATTATTTCGAAAAAAGTTCAGGATATGAATTTGAAAAGGAAAGTTTAGGTATAAGTAAAAAAATATATTAAAATTTTTAAAATGAATCAATTGACAGATTTTATTCAACATTTTAGTAATTTTGTGATGCTTATTGAAGATCTAGCGGTTATTTATACAGAATATCACAAATTAAATTATACATACTTATTGGCCACCAGAATAATAGGACCACTAAAACAATTTCGATCTTTAAATTAGACACTCCGTATTTTTTAGATTCACAAGGTTAAAACAGTAAAAACATATTATGCAGAATATTATGTGAATTTTCAAATTTCTATGGATACCCAGTATCTATAAGTACTAAATAACTAACTAATTTATTATTATCTAATATCTTTGTTACAATAGTTTAAAAAAGTTGAATTCCGTATTTGATAATAACTAATTTAATACCCACCTCTCAACGTCTTTGGGACAACGATAAAAGGATATTTCTGGTTTTCCCACCTTGCTGGAACAACCGATCACAGCACAACACACAGGCATTTTAAAACCACAATTATAATATTATTATTGTTACTTTTGGAAGACAGGAGTTAAAATAATGCGAACAAGAAATTTTACTTCCGGAACGTTTCCCGAAAAACTAAATGAAATACTTCTACAAAGTTTCTAGAGATTGTAGGCACATTTCTGGCCCTTAATTGCTTCTCTATATTTTTATCATTGTTTACATTATAAGTACTTAAAATCAAGACTGCATTCAGAATTCGTGGGAAAGTGATAAACTACCATTTATTATGTATACAACTAAGACTATTAATAAATATCACAAAATATTTATTTTATAAGTTTTGCTATTGAAGAGGAAAATATGAATATTATTTTTTCCTTATTGCAATAATTAATTAATAAATTTAAAATATCTATAAAACATAAACACGAACAACGAATTCTAAAATACCAGCTCTCGATAGGCGACAACCCGTATAATATGCAAAATTAGTAAGGATTTAGCGACATACTGTAGCATGGCGCCAACCGATAAGTCACCAGACAGTAACCAGCGGTATGAATCCTTTGATCGATAGCATTCGTACGAGTGAACAATCTTATATATATTTTGTAATCTTTGCTTATAGTGAAATGACTAACTAGACCTTCGTTAAGAAAAATACGTGCAAGCTGTGAATGTTGAAATTTTCTTTAATGTAGCCGTTTCTTTCTTTCTAACGCTGCTTACTTGTTGACATTACCACGTTCAATGAGGGTTGAATAAATTTTGTTTATAATTTCGTTAGCATCAGCAGTCCTACGGGATTCTTCGCTAAGATACATTGGAGCCGCCCCTATTTTTTATGACTATAACACACGAAGTAAGAGAAATAACAGTAAATACTACCTAGTACAGCTATAATATATACAGTAATTATGACATCCACATTTTTCTTTTGAAACAGGTAAAATGGTCAAATTATAATTTAACAAAATATGTCTACGGACATTACCTGCTTTTAAACTACGAAAACCAGTCCATAAATATTATTTCATTGTTTGTTTAATGGTTGGGGGGGATTGGAGCAGCAGAGTAGGTAAATACCAAAATAGAGGCATGAGAGAGTATGGAGAGGAAACTGTAAACAGGAATGGGATAAGGATGATAGACTTTTGTAGAAGAAACGATCTAATAATAGGAAATACGATGTGGTACCAAAATATAGAGCAAAAATATACATTCGTGGCAGAAGAAAGAAACGCTAAAAGCTTAATAGACTACAATTAAATTGGTATGGACATATTGTCAGAATGAAAACAGATAGAATTACAAGAAAGGTGATGGAAGCTGGAAGTACTATTCACAGAAGAAGGGGTAGACCGAGAAGTAAGTGGATAGACCAAATAAAGGAGATAGGGAATAAGAAAGGAAAAACTCTAGATGAAATGAAAAGATTAGCAAGAGACAGGAAAGAGTGGAAGCATTGGGTGCAAGAGGAACCGGAATCCTCGTCCGACACCTGAAAAGATAGAAGGAGAAGAGAATGAAAAGTTTAATGGCTACCCTTGAACAATTAGCTTTAGTCACTTAAACGACTATCGTTGAATTAAAGCTTTTTTTCCTCCATATTTTAGCCTTGTTGCATTTACGCTATTCTTATTAAAACTTTTAATTCAGTAATATTATTAATTTTAATTATAGGTTTGCACACCTGACCGCTAGAAAACGATTTTTTATAAAAAAAATTGAACATTTAATCATCGAGATATTCATAACTTTTAAATTTTAATCTGCTCAATTCATTTGTCAGCAAAATATTAGCCTACAGGTAAACATTCGACCTACATATCAGTCATTCCAGAACCGGCATTAGGTACATTTTATTCGCACTTTTAGGGTACGATGTAATATTTGATTTGCATTAATACCTTCCGAAATGTTTCGGGATTTATGTAACAATTTAGTTAAACCCAAAATGCGCGACACCTCTAACGCGAGGAAAATGTCTTAATGGCAGATATATTGAAATTGTGCGTAATTTCTACTTTTAAATACTGGGTTGTCCAGATATTTTAACGCAATTAAGCGTTTTTACAGTCTAAAAAACCGGTATATTATATTCATGATGTCTTCACTACTTCATCAAGGTCACAAGACATATTTTCTGTTGGTCTAATAATGATTAATGTGATGTCAATAATTTAATGTCAGTAATTTATCAACGAGAACTCTTTTACCACTTCTTTGCGGAAGCTTTATTTTCATAAATTCGAATTATACAGAAATACATTTATAATACATAGATGAACGTTTGTAAGCAGTGCAGTCATACTTCGTTCTTCACTTTCAATTTTTTATTTTTAAAGTGAATTAAAAATTTTTAGTGTCCCTTGAACTTAACATAAAAAATATAAATATTTTTCCCACTATTTATCCTTTCATTAGTCTTATTAGGGTGAGTTTTTATATTTTATATTTATTATTTTATTCTTATGTTGATAGCCACCAAATTTTTAATATACCTTAATAGATTTTTAACAATTTCGAATAGTAGAACAACTATAATTATTATCAAGTTGTGAAATAACGACCTACTTTGATGTCCATCTACTACTGAATATCAGCAGTATTTTCATATAGTTGCGGTATATAATTTTGAACTAAATATGTTAACTTTGGCTTAATTTTTATTCTTATTAATTTGCAAAAATTGTTATCAAACACCCCTCACGCATATAATCGATATTGGTCCAGTATGTAAAGCTCATAGATTAAAAACAGAGCGCAATCTGTTAACAATCATCAAGCATCATCAAAATGTTATTCTTTCAATATTTTTGTTTGCAGAATGTGTCGAATATTATTGTTTTTACTGTTACTAAGCAATGTTAATTGTCAAGAAAGCTCTCAATACCTCCAGACTGCTGTCAGAGATTTAAGAAGAATGAATTATAGACAAACATTACGAAGAGCAGATACCTTGATGACGAAAACTGTTCCACAAGAAACGTCGGTCCAAATTACAGACAGGCGAATTCAACATCAATCTGAGGTATACACAAAATCAATATTTCAAATCCAAGAAATTTTTTACAACCAATTAACTTTGTATAAAACCAGAAATTTACATTTTAAGATTGTGATACTAATGAAATTAATACAGGGTGTCCAAGGAGTTCGTCAGTAGCGGATTTAGGCTTAGGCCCGTGAGGCCCGGGCCTAGGGCGGCAAATTTTTAGGGGCGCCAAAATTTTTAAGATTACTTAAATTAAAAATCGATTGGGTTTTCTGTAAACTGTAAGAATTTTAAAGTTTATTTTATTGCGCTCTTACTATCGAAACATATATGTATATATATATACTGTTACAAAAGAAAAAGGGCGCCATATCGTCTCGGGCCTAGGGCGTCCTCAAACCTAAATCCGCTACTGGAGTTCGTACCAAAAACTTGATGATAGAGGGGCTAAAAATAATGATGTAAAGAACATTACTCAATATTTCGTTGACTCGGCATCTGGCCTTAGGAATTTAATAATAATGTAATGTAACTTTGATCTGGCACGGCGTTCTGAAACACGCTGTACAATTGCGACTGATTTTAAAATATGGGCCTTTAGGCTGACTATAACCGGTCAAATTTATTTTCGAATATCATTGAGGATTTACAAGATATTGGACTTTATCGCACTAACTAATCACCCTGTATAGGTATCTTCCGAAGAACAAATAAATAATAGAATAATTGAATAAATTAAAAAATCTAAAAATAAATCCTGGGACACTCTGTATAACAAATGTATTTTCAATGATCACTCAAAGAAAATGTACTGAAAATTTATACACTGTGTTCATTTGAAAAGGACCCACCCTTAATATTTCAAAAATGGGACATATTAGAAGGAAATGCCGAAACACGTCAACTTTTAACTTGAGGAGGACACGCGCTAAAGTCATAAACGTCAGATTCACCCCCTCCCTCCTGGAGACACCACTTACATTTTTTCAAACGGCATTAGGTATCAAGTCACACCTCATTTAAAAGGTCTGGTAAATCTCTATTCAATCAGTTTGTTTTGCCTTTGATACCAGCCTTCCATTGTTATTTAATCGTTGTTTAAAATTGGCTCTTTTTCAACTTTTATTGCCTGGATGTTAACGTTGGTCACTTTGAACACATGATTAAATAGCAGGTTTTTCTTGTTAATAGTTTTCTTTTTACTATTTGTAAAATTTTTATTCTTTAAAGAGTCTTTCTATCATAACACAATACAGTGGCATACAAAAAATTGAAAGAGAGCCAATTTTAAACAACGATTAAATAACAATGGAAGGCTGGTATCAAAGGCAAAACAAACTGATTGAACTTGTTACCTAATGTAAGGGGTGTCTCCAGAAGGGAGGGGGTGAATCCGACGTTTATGACATTAGCGCCAAAAAGTGTCCCCCTCAAGTTAAAAGTTGACGTGTTTCGGCATTTCTCTCTAATATGTTCCATTTTTGAAATATTAAGGATGGATCCTTTTCAAATGAACACAGTGTATAATTAAAATATATAACATTTTTTAGTTTGGGTTGCGCAATATAAAGTGATTAATCCAAATAAATATTGAACACTGTATAATATTGTGTTGTTTTTAGGACGTGATAGCTCCTCCTTTAAGTTTGACAAAAGGAGAATTAGCGGCGCTTTATGAAAGCGCTATAGCAAAAGGTGAAACGCTAAAATTAGATACTGGGGAACACGGTTACTTACATACGGCTGTTCATGAATTGGACCATGTTGATCCTCCTAAATCAAATCATCTTCCGCAAGGAGAAGAGTCTAAAGACGGAGATGGATATTACTATTATTATTATCCTGTTAAAAGTTTTATGGATGAAATGACCAGCGGTAGTGTAGGTGTACACCACACTATATGTTACAATGCACTTTTTAATTTATTATTGTTTTTTTAGTCTACTCACGAAGAAGCAAAACCTTGGAAATATGCAACTACAACTTCCCATCCTCCCTATCAGTACCATTCACATCACCACGAGGTAGGTTTCTCAATATAAGTGACTTCCTGATTTAAATCTTCTTATTTCAGGTAACAATTAAAAAGGAAAATGAACCAAAAGAAAAAAAGGATAAAAAGGGGATAGTTGAACCACTTTTCATGGCAATATCTGGGTTTGTTGGCATGGCAGTTATGTTCGTCATTTCTATGTTGATATTACCAAAATTTGAAAATAAAAAACCGAAGAAATCGTTGTCATGGCAGAAAAGTGAAGACATGGATGAACTTGCTAGATTAGCTTTGAATGCAATAGAAGGAAAATATTGCAGAGAAAGATTTGCGTGCGAATTAAGCAAAACAGCGCGAAATTTCAACTTGCAAGACAACAGATTTATAAAGTAAGTATATCGTCAAGAATTTCAGTGCGGTTACTAGCGGTTTTTAGATTTTATGGAACCTGTTTCGTATATACGGACCACTAGTCAATATTACTTTACCTCTGTTTCTGCAGCTTCTAAAGACATTTGGATGAATGCTTTTTTAATTTCCTGTTCAGATAATTTTTATTTACAATAAACCGAAATGACAAATGACAAGTAGTTACCAAACTTCCCAGAATAAGGCTATGGTCCGAAAGTAACTAACCTTAACTACGGTTAACCGCTTCGGTTGACATAATGAAACTGAAAAATCTATTCGGGACACAAAACCGGTAAAAGTACGAAACGAAAATATAACCTAAACTATATTCCCAAAACGACCCTGGATTTTGTATTTTGTTGTTTGTTACTTCAAAAAACAGTTTTTGGAATTCCTGAGTTGTTTTTAAACTTGGACAATCGGGCTGCTTTTATGTTTCACCACCTTCTTTTATCAAATTCCGATGATAACTACAGGGTTGCAAGGATAGCTAGGGTCAATGCGCCGGCCATCCCCTGTTCTCCACCACTACCTTAATAAAGTGATGAAAATAAGCATACTTTTTCCAAAAACCGGTTAAAAAATACAACCCCGTTTTCAGCCACCTTTTCGGCAGATAACGAACAAATTGCGACTTATTACGAGTTCTAGAATAACACTAATGGCCAGAAACTGGTGTGTGTGTGTGTGTTTGGCGCGAAGCTCTTGTTGCCGGTGAAACTGTACAAAATTTAGTAGAAGATCGGACAGAAAATAGTAAGTAAGTATATTGTTACGCGAGCTACTGCATTAATATGCTCACTTAGTGCCCCCAGTGAAGTCCCCGTATGAGACGACTATGGCTCCTCCGCCCAATTTTCGAGAACCATCCAAAATACGAAACATCCAGAATACCCAGAGCATCCACCAGAACGACGAGAGATTTCTAGAACTACACGGCGCGCGAGTATAAATAGACCACGAGCATCGCTGCAGGCAGTCAGTGTTGATACCGAAGGAAAGTAATCGCGCCTCGATAAAGTGTTTATTAAGTGACTCTCATATAAATTATAATTAGTGTGTTTAGTGTATTAGATAAATTATTAAATAAGGACTATATTAAATATAAATCTGTAAATATAAATTAGCATAAACGTTACATTGGTGTCAGGTGTGGGGTTAAAAAAAAATAAATAAATAAATAAATATACAGGAAGATTGCGAAGAAACTTTGTGAATTAAAAGTTTCAGAGCTTCGAAGAGAGTTGGAGGATTACGAACTGGACACAAGTGGGGTCAAGTCAGTGTCAGTGGAACGACTAAAAAAAGCTATGATTAACAATGGATTGGACCCGGAAACGTTTGAATTCACCGACGAAGCGACCGCCTCTATAACCTCTTTCATAAAAAACGAATTGTCTTCGATGGAAAACAAAATGTCGGAAATGGAAAATAAAATTTCGACGGATATAAAAAACGAAATTTCATCCATGGAAAACAAAATGTCGGACGTGGAAAATAAAATTTCGACGGATATAAAAAACGAAATTTCAGCCATGGAAAGTAAACTCTCGGCGGACATGGAAAACAAAATGTCGGACGTGGAAAATAAAATTTCGACGGATATAAAAAACGAAATTTCATCCATGGAAAGTAAACTTTCGGTGGACATAGAAAATAAAATGACGGACATGAAAAATGAAATAACATCCATGAAGACTGATATTTCTGCCGTGGAAGAAAATATTAAAAGAATGGAGCAAGAAATGAAACAAAAAATCAAAGAAATCGAAAGGAAGACCAGTAATAAACCGGATATTACAACTAGGCAAGCCCCGAATAACGACGAACTGGCAGAGAAAGTAGAGTTGAAACCGAAAATGGAAAACGATAATAACAGCCGAATGAAACTGCCAACATTCGATGGTAAAACGTCATGGCCGAACTATCTTAAGCAATTCGAGGCGGCATCAAAGGCAAACAACTGGAGTGAGAAGGAAAAAGCGTTAAATTTAACTCTTGCCCTTAGAGGAGACGCCATGGATATCCTCCAGACCATTCCAGTGGAAGAGACCGAAGATTTTGAACAACTCAAAAAGCGATTGAACATGAGATATAGCCTGGAACACCTGGAGCACCTGTACCAGTCGCAGCTGAAAAACCGCAAACAAAAACGCGACGAAACTCTGCAAGAATTCGAAGCAGACATTGCGAGGTTGGTGCGGTTTGCCTATTCATCGGCACCGGAGAATGTTATGGAATGTTTAGGGGTACAGACATTCATCGACGGAGTTCGTGACCATGAAATGCAGAGAACTCTACGCTTGGCTCGGCATAAGACACTGGTCGACGTACTCTCTGCAGCCTTGGAGTACGAAGCAGCTACACAGGCTTCCGGAGTATACGGCAAGGTGAGAGCTGTAGCAGACGAAGAAGTTGAGAACAAGCTCGACCAGATTGTCAACATGATGAAAAGCATCTCAAATGGAAAACTGAAAGCTGTGAGATGCTGGAATTGTGGAGAAATGGGACATGTACGCAGTTCGTGCAAGCGACCGAGAACTGCTACAAACAAAAATGCCCAGCAGGAAAAACTAGGAAGGGTCGACCTTCAGAGGGCAGCTTCGACCCGAAGACCTTCCAAAGACCCTCTCATCCTAATAGCCTCTCTGAAATGTCGCGATGATAGTGTATACGTGGATGGTGAAGTTAATGGAAGGAAGTATACACTATTGGTGGACACTGGAGTAACGAGGACTATTATTCGCCCCGAGACTGTCAACACCCGGAAAATACTTTTACCGACGAGACTGCGACTCAGGACTGCCACAGGTGAAAGCGCCAATGTCCATGGAGAACTACCGGTGCAATTGGGAATTGGCGCAGAGAAGTTCACCCACACTGTCGTTGTCGCTGATATCGAAGAGGACATAATACTCGGAATGGACGTTATGAACCTACATGGCTTCCAGCTAGATTTCAAGAACCGAGTGATTAGAGTAGGTTCTGAGGAGGTATTCCTTCACCCACACGAGGATAAGACTGTTCAGGTAGCCGTACAGGAGGATACAGTTGTACCCGCAAGGAGTGAATTTTTCACTGTGGCAAGGCTACAAGGAACCGTCGAAGAAGGAACACCGGTCATGATGGAACCATGGAATCACGATGAAGAGGTTGGTCGAGGAATCCTGGTTGGAAAAGGGTTAGTCATGGCTGACGAAGAAATACCTGTACGCATTATAAATGTAAATGACCATTCAATAACTATGAAGAAGGATACCAAAATTGGAACTTGCGTACCAGTGGCGTCAATAATTCATCAAACAACAACCTCCAATGATGCCAACAATAAATTTGAACAAATGATAGCAGTGGCTGGACAATCCCTTAGCCTGCAAGAGAAGAAAAAAATCAGAGAACTCTTGCTACAGTACCGATCTCTTTTTGCGCCAAAAGGAGGAAAGGCAGGAAGAACATCTGCTGTCAAACACAAAATTGACACCGGCGACGCTACACCGATAAGACAATCGTCCCGACGGCTACCACAGGCCAAAAGAGAGGAAGCGGAGAGAATTGTTCGCGAGATGGAAAGGTAATAGAACCTTCTACCAGCCCTTGGGTCTCTCCGGTAGTTCTGGTAAAGAAGAAGGATGGAACCACGAGGTTTTCGTGGACTACCGGCAGTTGAACAATGTTACAAAGAAATATAGCTATCCTCTGCCGAGAATCGACGACACTCTGGATACGCTGGCCGGTAGCAAATTGTTTTCTACCTTGGACCTGAAGTCTGGATATTGGCAGGTAGAAATGGATCCAGCCGATAAAGAAAAGACAGCGTTTACCACCGGATCTGGTCTATGGCATTTCACCGTTATGCCATTTGGGCTGTGCAATGCCCCCGCAACGTTCGAAAGACTGATGGAAAACGTATTGCGAGGGTTGTCCTGGAAGACATGCTTAGTGTACCTTGATGACATCATAGTCTTGGAAAGGACATTCGAAGAACATCAAAAGAATTTATTTACAGTCACTTTATATGTTTTATAGAATAACGATGTGGAATTATATATAATAAGCTACCATTAAAGCAAGAAAATAACAATAAATAACATAACCTAATTTTAATTTTTGGGTATATAAAAAAACACAAGTCCATTTCTCGGCCACGTGGCCGAAAACCGGCGTGGAGAGTATATTATTTCCTTCTCTTTTTCACTACTTACAATGGTTAATTCGTAGGAAGTATATGTATCTTCGTTTTTAGAAACCTATATTAAATTGCCTATCCAGTTTTCGGCCAGCCCAACTCTTTTTAATGAAAAGTAAATACAATTTGATTTATTATGGCTGAGAAAGGGTTGTTTTGTCGGCCACATTTTTATCTGGACGCTGGCCTTCTTACCGAGTCGAATCTTTCGCCCATAACAGTTACAATGGATAAACCTTAAACCATAAATGAGATAATGTAATAAATGAACATCTGGAGTATATATCTACAGCTTCTAATTTTGCCGTACCAACTTCTTCGCCCAAAACAACTATTGATGAGGTGGAAAAAAATGCAGCCATTTCAGTGACAAATGGTCTGGTGCAGGAAACAGCCTCATGTTCAAACGACGAAAATAATGAACGCATACCACTGCTTTCCCTGCAGGGCGAATTTAATCAACATCTGTTGTTTCCTGTTGCACGAGACAAGAAAAAAGAGGCCAAAGAGAAATTACCTAGTGCCATTTAAGCAAAGCATGTAACGTGCCTCCCCTCTTACACGTGGCTCCTGCCACAAGAACACGTCACTATGGCCACCCTTGATGCAAAATTCGGGTTTTTAAATCTCGGGCGCCAGATTATTAACGTGGTTTGCTCCACGGCCCCTTGACCCTTAGCGTCAAGAGTTCCAGATAGCCTCAGATGGAGGTTACGGAAAATTCCAGGGGTCTTGTTGAATTAAATTTAACTAACTAGTGAAAATCCGGAAAAGCCAAATCTTGGTTCTCCAATCAATAAATTGAGGTTAAAAATGAAAATAATAGAAATTCAAAACTTTGATCTATTAATACTCTGTGGTCTATTTTACGAATAATTCTTTTTAGTGACAAACAAATTAACCGGGAAAAGAAAATGAGGTATGTATTACCTATATCTGGGATTTTAACGGACTTAACGGTCAGGTTATCAAATACGGTTCAAATCTACCGGGTTTAACGAGGTCCCTAATGCACGATTTAGATCTGCCGGGTAATCAGACAAATTGTGGCTAAGCCTCTTCCAAGTCTGATTAACCCTTGAATCCAAATGAAACCGGCAACTATTATTCCGACGGGGAAAAAATATATAAATAATGATTCTACGAAACGGGAAAAGAACGATTTAGATCTGCCGGGAAATCAAACAAATTGTGGCTAAGCCTCTTCCAAGTCTGATTAACCCTTGAATCTAAGGAAACCGATAACTATTATTCCTAAAAAAAAATAAAAATTTAAGAACGAGTTAGATCTGCCGGGAAATCAAACAAATTGTGGCTAAGCCTCTTCCAAGTCTGATTAACCCTTGAATCTACTAGAGCCGGTAACAATTATTCCAAAAAAAAAATATTTTCCCACGAGTTAAACGGTACCCAACTATCGACACACAGAGTAAAAATATTCGTACTAGCATAAAATTAAAATATTATACCTAATCCACTTCGATATCAATTTAATTTAAAACTACTGACAACCAAAAGCATAAAATAATTCGAGAATCCACTAATAATTCATATCAGTTAATTAATATATAATAAACGCAGTAAATAAAAATTCGAAATCAAATTACCGTTGACAAATCTTTATTTCCAGATAAAAGAAACAAAATAAAAAAAAACCAAATTTCAGTTCAACAACAAAAGAAAAAAAATAGCCGGTCGGAAAATTTTCAAAGAATACATTCAACAATTTAATAATAAGCGGCGATACGGAAAGTTTCGAATACACAGTTTATTTGTAAAAATGATTTACCTTGTGAAATACAGCTTACACACAATCGGAATACGGAATACACAAAATTTTTCGCACTACGGTTTTTCGGTTTTTCGGAAGAACGTTGAACGGAGAAATCACTACTTTTAGAGCCGGAATGAAAATCGGAGCGCGAATCATAAGCCAGACGGAATGAAAATCGGAGCGCGAATAAGAAGAGACCAAAAATGAATTGTTTCCGAATTTATATCCAAAATTTTAGTTACATTCTTCGGCCGTAATTCTGGTGTGGGAATTAAAACGTGATATCTATCTAGTTTCGACAAAAACTTGTATCTATACTAGACGGCTTTCGTTTAAATTAAAATGTTGTATATACCGGGCGTCCTTTAAATATCGGAAATGAATAAATTGTGTATGGTAGAATTTGGATTTGCGTAACTCGGACTTATACTAAAATATACAACGGTAATAACAACAAAAAAAAATAAATCAATGCGGCAGTAGAAAGGGTTGTAAAGTAACGAGTTATATACACCCTAGTGGTAAAATAAAATATATTACGGAACAAAATAAAATAAAAATTAAACTTGCATAAAGCAAAAAAAATAACTCGTTACAAGCATGGAGGGAATATTATATCAAAAAAGAAAATGAAGTCAAACGCAAACTGAATGAAAAACAAAAAAGGAAAGAGGAGCGGGATTTAATAAAAGAGAACAAAAAGCCAAAGACGGAAAAAATGAGAAAAAATGTTGCCAAAAAACAAGTTCCGAATACGCCTAAGAGGAAAAAAAATTAAATGTTCTATGTGTGATGATGAATTCGTTAGCGATGCCGAGGAAGAGGCTGAAAGGAATATCGGATGTGACTTTTGTCCGAAGTGGTATCACCACCTACACTGTACAGAACTCAATGATCCACCTTACTCCGTGGCAGCAGAACAGGATTACAGGTGCAATTTTTGTTTTGTTTTCGTAGTTCCTACAAAGTTTTGTTTCAGAATAATATTTTATTTTATTTTATAGGTAGGTGTTTTATTTTATATGTTCGAATAGTTTTATGTTTTATCATTGTATAATAAGACTTCTGTATATCTACTGTTACTACAATCAGTATTATTAAGAGTTATTATAATAGATACCCATTACTGCTTTTATAATTTAATAATTTAATTGACCTACCACCTACCTAGGTACTCAAAAATGTCACATATAGTCGTCTTTCCGGCCTGCGGCCGATAAGAGGCATATACTTGGCAGAGCTAATTATTTATGGTGGTCAAAAGATGGTAGGTATCTTTCTGGCCGACTTAAAGCACAACAAGGCCGAAAACGGGAAAAACCGACGTTTTTTTTTATAACTTATTTCAATTGCATAATTCATTGTGTGAAGTAAAATCCCCATTCAAATGATATTGAAGTAGGTATCATTCTGTGTCTTGAACATTAAAAAATGATTATTGGTAACTAAAATACGGTTTTTTAAAATTCGATAGTAACTTAACTGGCCGGCAACAACAGGCGCATTGACCCTAGCTATAATTTTTGTATTCGATAATTATTTTTTTTTTCTTTAGTTTTAAGGCCAAGAATTCCGAATTTTGTCACCAGAGTAGTGGAATTGTATACTGATGGAGAATTTCGAGAAAATTTTCGAATGTCTAGACTAACTTTTGACCATATATGCTGTCGATAGTTAGCAACAAATTGGTTCCTGATAATTACATAGGAAGAAATCCTGTTTTTGCAAAAAATCAGTTTTGTTTTTCACTTCGATGGTCGAGTAATCAACAAATCATAAACAGTGCATGACAGATGACAGTCGAAACCAGAAGTAACCGGGCTCCTAAACTAGTTTGACAGTTCATTAACCATATTTCAGGAAACCAAAACTAACCAGATTTTCAGCAATCACTACTTTTTGGTAACTTTCGGGACGGTAAACCGCAGACCAGTTACTTTCGGACCATAGCCTAAAAGTACGTCTGCTCTGGTGACAGATAATTCACCGAAGTTTCAGGAAATTATCACCGCTTTTTCGGGAATTTAATATATAAGGACCGCTCAGTTACTAGCCAAAGATGTATACGGGCCATTTCGTTTTATTTGCCATCATACGTAAAATTAAGCAAATTAATTGTTTCAACACTTAGTACGTGGAATCTTTTTATAATTATCAAATAAAATAAATAAACAAATTCCACAACAGAAATTTCTCGATACAAATTACAATTGCATCATCGGGAGTAAATTATAGATATTGCAATTGATATATAAATATCATTTTGATTAGTTTTCATTGCATTTTTAAAAAATGTATCATAGAAACGTGTAACCAAAAATGCTTCAATAAGAACTGAAAAACAGAACTTAATTAATGATATAAAACGAATCGTATCCATCGTTGTTTTTTTCTCATGTTCTCGTCCAGGTCAAATCACTAAAACCGTCTTCGCAAACGAGGGGTAAACAGAAAGATGTTAAAGTATTATTACAGTTTCCTGTAAAATTGTCGTATTTAGTAAAGCGTGTTACCAATAGATATCGAAGAATAAATATATTATTCTAACGCTTTACACCGAAGTTTTGAAAACAGTTCCGTTACTGGAAGACATGAATTGATTGTGATTTTAGTGTCAAATTAAATCCGGGATTAGGCTCATAGAGCTCTCGGACGGAGAACATATACCTTGTACTGATGCGGCGCAAATAACCCGAAACCGGTCTGCAAGTTATGTTGTCTCTTCTAATTGCAAACCAGAATAGTTGGTTAAAACTTGTAGATCATACCGACCCCGTTTGACTTAGAAGTGTAATTCAATGTCTGTCGGGGCATATAGCCCGGCAAGTAGTGGGTTTTTCTTAGTAGTTATTTTTACTTTTTCAATTTCTGTTTTAGATTACTGAAACGTATAGCTCCCGGTACGTTTGGAAGCCAAATAGATAGGATATCTAAATATGGAGATAAATACCTTCAATGTACACTTATACCTTGTACAAAGAAAATTGTTAAAATCCAAAAACCGAATATTAAAAAATCTCCTGTGAAGAAAAAGAACGTTGCTCAAAAGAAAAATTAGTTGCCACCAAAGTTATTAGTTCGTAATAATTTATTTATCTATTTATTTTATTTATTGTATTAGTTTAGAGGCTTAGGAAGCGATTTCTTTAGATGCAAAAGTCCGTATATACAGGAAAAAAAAGCCAAATTTAGTATTTTCAGCACTTACCAATATCCGAAATTGAACTTGCTGTTTTTCTCTCAGAACATGGCTTTCCCTGTATGCTAAAAAATAGTCAGTTTTTCTTTCAAAATTATTAATTTCTTGCTTGTGGTTCTCAAGGTTATTGCTTATACTTACCATTTTCTTTTGCTTGTTAGCAAAAACTGATTAAATAGAGAGTTCTGCATCTATTGGACTACATATGAAATATTGAACTTATTTGTTGCCAATATAATAGTCCAAGACTGGCATCGTTTTTGATGATGGTACAAAACTGTCTGGAGACCTAGGGATGGCGATTCTTTCTAAAAAAGATCGATTTTTCGATTTTAAAATCGATTCGAATCGTAACCTGATGAATCGATACATGAAAAAATCGAGGTCTAAAAGATCGATTTCAAAAAAATCGATTTTTTTCAAGTTTGTATTTTTTACAATGTAAATTAATATAAATCGATCTTTTTATTGAAAAACAACAAGAAAGGTACCCCCAAATAAACAATCTCTCTCCGGGATCTCTTATCAGGAAAATTGGGGATTTTTTTTTGTTCACGGAATTCGATAATAAAAACAAATTATTTTTTTATTACCATATTATTATCACAAAGTATCGGATTAGGAATGTGTGAGATTAATGGAAAAGAATTATCGATAAAATAAAAATCGATTTTTCTTTATTCAAAATTAATGGGTTTGTCGAAAAAATCGATTTTAATAAAAAATAAATCAATTTCTGCGAAAAGATCGTTGATTTTTTTTTGGATTGTTTTAAAAATGGACATGCTTTTCGTATATATTTCGATAATATACCTAAGATATTTATTCGTTAACGATATTTATCGGATTGAAAAAAAAATCAAATAAAATTATATGAAAATTGTCAAAAATTTTGAAATATGGTCAATAATTGTCAAAAACTGTTGAAAATTGTCAATAATTGTTAAAATTTTCAAAAATGGTCAAAAAAATTGGAAAAACGGTCAATAATTGTTGTAAACTGTCAAAATTGGTCAATAATTGTTGAAAAATGGTCATAATTGGTCAATAATTTTCTTAAAATGATCAGTAATTGTTGAAAAACTTTCAAAATTGGTCAATAATTTTTTTAAAATGATCAGTAATTGTTGAAAAACTGTCAAAATTGGTCAATAATTGTCAATTAATTGCTAAAAATGGCCGATTTTTGTCAATAATTGTTGAAAAAAGGTCAATAATTTTGAGAAATGCTCAATAATCGTCAAAAGGTGTCAAAATTTTGAAAAATAGTCAATAAATAATACGAGAGCCGTTTTAGAAAATCCACTCCTTAAACACAAGTAATTTATACAAAATCGATTAATATTACTCGAAAAATCGATAATTAAAAATCGATTATCACAAAATAATAATCGATTTATATGAAAATCGTTTAATTTTTCAAATATCCCTACTTATAGAGTTCCCTATAGGCTTTTTGAAAAAAAAGCAACAGTGTCTGTCGAGTCTACTGGGATCCGAGCGGTTCCGCTCTCATCACTACTTGTGATGTTGCCGGGGCAATTGAAAAAAAAGCCGCTACCAAAAACACAAAAAAAATCGAAAGTCGATTTGCAAGGGTGAAATATCGATTCACTGAATCGATTCAATACAACGTATCGATTTAAAAAATCGATTTATTCGGTCCGAGGAATCGATTATTCGATTTCAGATCGCCATTCCTATGGAGACCATACAGTTACAATCGGGGCAACAGATCCTAGTTGGGGTAAAGAACAGCACATCAAACAACTAAAACAGACCTTTTCGTCGAGACGTTGCCAGTTTTCGAACTAAAAGGACTTAAATAAAATAAAACTAAATACTTATAATGATGTTTTATTACGTGTAAAAAATGTTAGCAATATAAAATAAATGAGAAAACAATAAAGTTTATAAATAAATATATAGCTGCAATAAATGCATATACAGTCTTAATTTTGTATCTGAAAAGACAAACAGCAATGAATAAGTTAAGATTACTTGCAGAAAATAATCCTATGTCAACTTTTCAATTGGCACAACTTGTTTAGTACAATTTAAGTAAATACATTACTTAGAGAGAAAAAAATGTAAAAATTAAATGAAATATCCATCCATATCTACAGTGAAGATTAAAAAACGAGTTCTAGTGTAAAATAAATATCAAACGTTCCAAATAAATTAAACTCTATTTACATATACTTAAACAGTATTATACACAAGTCTTATAGGACTTGTGTCTTCCAATCTCTATGCTAAGTTTGTCTGCTTGTATCTAACCTTAAAATTTCACAGTGTCTGCCTTACATAGACCGGGCAATTCAATTTATAGACACCAAACATTGTGCCTAGGATTACTTAATGCTAGTACTGTTTGACCGATCAAAAAATTCAAATTCTATATATACACATATCTAACATACAAAGTGACGTTCACAATAATGATTAAAAAAAAATTTATACACGGTACAAGCAACTTAAAGCACTACATCTTTAAGCATGTTAGGTTTTGAGTATTGTTCTAATCTACAACATCCAAATTCAGTTTTTTTATACAAAATAATATTGATATTAAGGACCCTGTAGAGATTGTCTTTCTAGCGTGTCACCAAATGGAGACTAGATATGGGGCACGAACTCAGACGGGAAAATTGACCAAAGTCTGCCCTTTGAAATCGTGTATATCAGGTTTTCATTTTTCACCACCGGCGTCGCTAGTATTCCTTTTTTAATATAAACGAGAAGGATTAAAATTTTTAGGAATTACAAATGGACAGGGGTGTGAAGCTGAAAATTACAATAGTGGTAATGTATTAAAGAAAACCAAGGTTAACCTAGTAGAGGACTACCTGACGGGACGTGTGATAGTAGACTCTAGAGGGAGGAGGTATGAGACGGAGGGTGAAGTGCCCCAGGGCTCGGTGAGGGATAGTATGTGAAGAGGGATGTGAGATTACGGTGTATGCGGACGATGTGTGTCTTGTATGTACGGCAAAGGGAGAGACGGAGAGGATGTGTAGGAAGATTGTGGAGAAGATAGAGCGGTGTGGACTGGAAGATAATACGGTGGGATTGCTAGTAAAGGGACGGAGCAGGACGAGAGAAGTGGGGGTGATGGTGAAGGGAAGAAGAATTCGTATGGAGGAGTCTGTGAAATACCTAGGGGTGTGGTTGGAGAGCCATTATCCTTCAGAACGCACAAGATAAAGGAGGCGCAGAAGGGGAAAGTAAGGCCAGCATGGCCGGGGAAATTGATAGGTAATGTGGAAGGGCCGGGTGAGTGGAAGAGGAAGGTAATTGGTAGGGCGGTAGAGCAGAGAATGCTGTAAGGTGCGGAGGTGTGGGGTGAAAGAGCGAGAGTTAGGCCACTCCTGCGGGTGCACAGAGGGCTACTCCTGATGGTGGTGCAGGGGTACATGACAGTGGGTGGACTGGCAGCAGCGGTGCTGTCAAGGTCCTACCCATTGGACGTTATGGCTAGAGCGAAGAATAAACGCTGGAAGGGTGCGACCAGAGAGGAAGTACAGCAATGGATGGAGGAGGAAATGGAGGTGGGAGGAGTATGAGGGTGCGCTAAAAGGAGAGATTGGATGGACCGGAGATTCAGGGAGGTGAACTACTTCTTGTCACAGGTGCTCACTGGACATGGGTCGAGAGTAGGGTACCTCCACAAGATCGGGAAAAGAGAGACTGGAGTGTGCGAGAGGAAACTAGGGGAGGCGGTGTATTGGGAGAACATGGTAGAGATAATGATGAGGGGGGAGGAGGAAGTGACGTAGTGGAGAGCACGATTAGAGGTAGAGAAGGACCCGATATGGCATGAGAGGTAGGAGTGATAGTTAGGGAGAGGACGACGGTGTGCGAGGGACCTCCGCTCGTCTCGAAGTATGCTAGGGTAGTGATTCCAAGGCAGGGGCAACGGCTAGTTTGAGGTGGGTTTGGTTGGTAGGCAGCCCCTTGGGGATGAGTCCAATACTGTTTGGGCCCTGGACAGGACCCAATCGAACATGAGTTTCCCATCTCTCGACCCGAAAAAAAAGTATTTTTGATGTGTAACATCTAACATCTTTCCACTAGGTTCCCTGCAATTTGTGGTAGTGATTTCGGAAGTGTGTAACAGGAAGCCAGTGAAACGCGTGCTATTTGAATTGACGAATGAGCGCGAGCGGTGGTAAATTTTGCCGTCATTATTTAGCTTTATTAAAGTTTGAGGTTAATTTTTGTCACTGTTAAATGGAGAAAATTCCGTATTTTTTTAAATGATGAACTGAAGCTCGAAATGAACACGGATCGAAATGTTTCAACAACTAATAGAGGTACTGTTATTGACGGAGTTTTTCAACGTTTTTTAAATACTTTCAAATCACAAGTATACGTCCCATATTTTGGTTAACATAAGTCTATTCATACTCTCGCTTTTGATCGTGCTTCTTATCTAGACTCTATGAAGATGAAAGGTAAAACAACAGAAAGCAATTGTCTTCAAGGGTTCTGAGTATTCTGTGGTCACTTGTAGCACAGCATTGAGCATCGTTTATAAAATCAGTTGTCAGTTTTAAAATACAAAAATAAATTTCATGCTTGAAAAAAATATTGTGCTTATTACATGTGTATCGAAGTTTAATTAAAATAATTCCCGGGTTTTTTTTGGAAACAGGCCATTTGTGGATGCTTATAGCAAAAGTTGTATAAATGTGTAAAATTTTCAAAAGTTACCTTCAGTCTTAACATTTTCTGTAGCACATAACTTCATTCAGAGAGTAAAGTAAGGCTAAATCAATACAAACTTAGTCTATTCTAAATCAGTTCTTTGTGAAGGGGTTAAAATATGGACAATTGTCACATATCTCATAAAAACATAATATTGAGACGAAAAACAAGAGATTTGGTAGAGCCACATCAAATCGTTTAATGTTTTAGCGTTGGTTAAAAATAAAGTTGCCCATCAAAACATAATAAATCGCGAGTGATTCATTTAATGGATTCACCCTTTCCCCACACAAGCACGGCTTTATGAGGAAAGTGTTTACCGACCAAAATATATTTTTTAAGATCGTTTTAATAAATAAAAATCTTTTAAAATGAGGTCATGAGACTTACTGTTTCAAATCTCGTTTAGAAGGTCCTGCAGCTAAAACTATCAACACTCAGCACCACAATAATGAAGTAAAATTTTGAGATTTTCCAAGAAATATCGAATTTAAAATAGCTCGGATGCTTAAGTGAATTCAAAACTACACCAAACGTAAACGAGGCATGCATATTTTGAATCCTTTTGAAAATAACACTCTTGAATAGCAATCTAGTAATTTTGAACTCATAATCACCTCTAGAACTCTCAGCTTTAAAACTGGTTGATTGATTTATCGCTTAGAAGGAATTAAAAATGACATATCAATGTTCTAAATATCTACTAATAAAATGTCACAACCTCCCTTCTTCAGACACATATACTCGAATCCACAAATAGTCTGTTGACTGGATCATACTCATCACATTAGATAAAAATATTTATCCATCAGGATTATTGAATAAAATGTTACAAATATACTGACTGAGACCAAAGATTACAAAAAAAATATTGTAATCTTTGCTGAGACTACAAAAATATAAAGTTACACTGGTATATGCTGTTAACTGGATAACATTACATAAATCACAAAAACAAACACTTGAAATATTATCTGCACAACATATAAGTAATAAAAAACGTCATGGTGGAAATTCACTTTTTAAAAAAATGTAAACTGTAAGATTTTGTAGATATTTAAGTAGATGCCGTATAGCTTCCCTATGGGGAAAAATCACCGTTTACTAATATAGAGGACGAAATATGAATTTTGTCTGAAATTTCTCTTGGTTATAACTTCATATTAATATTCACCGATTTATTTGAATTAGAAAAAAATCGGGATATTAGGAAACAATGGAAGCAGACACTTTTTAATTATCTCACCCTGTAGGGGAGAGTTGCCTAATTTGAACCGCCACCTAAATTGAGCCACGTGAAAAATAAATTCTTATTGAGAGGCAGGTTACGCCATCTGATGCTTAAATACTGAAGTTTGTGATCTAAAACTTCCAGTTGTTCCATTATTGTATTAGTTAGGGATGGCGATTCTTTCTAAAAAAGATCGATTTTTAAATCGATTCGAATCGTAACTTGATGAATCGATACATGAAAAAATCGAGGTCTAAAAGATCGATTTTGAAAAAATCGATTTTTTTCAAGTTTGTATTTTTTACAATGTAAATATAAATCGATCTTTTTTATTGAAAAACAACAAGAAAGGTAGCCCTAAATAAACAATCTCTTATCAGTAAAATTGGGGATTTTTTTTAAGTTCAGGGAATTCGATAATAATAACAATTATATTTTTATTACCATATTATTATCACAAAGAATCGGATTAGGAATGTGTGAGATTAATGGAAAAGAATCATCGATAAAATAAAAATCGATTTTTCTTTATTCAAAATTAATGGGTTTGTCGAAAAAATCGATTTTTATTAAAAAATTAATCGATTTCTGCGAAAAGATCGTTGATTTTTTTTGGATTGTTTTAAAAATGGACATGCTTTTCGTATATATTCCGATAATAAACCTAAGAGATTTATTCGTTAACGATATTTATCGGATTGAAAAAAATTATATGAAAATTGTCAAAAATTTTGAAATATGGTCAATTATTATCAAAAACTGTTGAAAATTGTCAATAATTGTTAAAATTTTGAAAAATGGCCAAAAATTTTGAAAAATGGTCAAAAAATTTGGAAAAATGGTCAATAATTGTTGAAAAATGGTCAATAATTTTTAAAAAATGATCAATAATTGTTGAAAAATTTGGAAGAATGGTCAGTAATTGTTGCAAAACTGTCAAAATTGCTCAAATAATTGTAGAAAATGGTCAATAATTATTGAAAAACTATCAAAATTGGTCAATAATTGTTGCAAAACTGTCAAAATTGGTCAATAATTGTTAAAAAAATGGTCAATAATTTTAAAAAAATGATCAGTAATTGTTGCAAAACTGTCAAAATTGGTCAATAATTTTTGAAAAATGATCAGTAATTGTTGAAAAACTGTCAAAATTGGTCAATAATGGTCAAAAACTGTTAAAAATAGACAATTTTTGTCAAAAACTGTCAATAATGGTCAATAATTACCAATTATTGTCAAAAACTGCTGAAAATTGTCAATAATTGTCAAAAATTTTGAAAAATGGTCGATAATTATCGAAAATTTAAAAAAAAATTTGAAAAATGGTCATTAATTGTCAATTATTACCAAAAACTGTTGAAAATTGTCAATAATTGTTAAAATTTTGAAAAATGGTCAATAATTGTTGAAAAACTGTCAAAATTGGCCAATAATTTAAAAAAATGGTCAATAATTTCAAAAAAATTGTCAAAAAGTTTTGAAAAATGGTCAATAATTGTTGAAAAACTGTCAAAATTTGTCAATAATTGTTAAAAAATGGTCAATAATTTTTCAAAAATGATCAGTAATTGTTGAAAAACTGTCAAAATTGGTCAATAATAAAAAAAAAGATCAGTAATTGTTGAAAAACTGTCAAAATTGGTCAATAAGGGTCAAAAACTGTTAAAAATGGACAATTTGTTTAAATCTTCATTATTTATTTTGAACTGACGTTCAAATTAAAATTAGTGACGCGTTTCGCTACACAGTAGCTTTTTCAACCTAGTGTTTTATTTCATCAGTAGTATGGATCTTCATCAAGCAAAAGCCTCATCTATTCAATTTTTGGACAATTTTTGTCAAAAACTGTCAATTATTGTTAAAAAATGGTCAATAATTGTCAAAAACTGCTGGAAATTGTCAATAATTGTCAAAAATTTTGAAAAGTGGTCGATAATTATCGAACATTTTTAAAAAAATTTGAAAAATGGTCATTAATTGTCAATTATTGTCAAAAACTGGTGAAAATTCTCAATAATTGTTAAAATTTTGAAAAATGGTCAGTAATTGTTGCAAAACTGTCAAAATTGGTCAATAATTGTAAAAAATGGTCAATAATTTTTAAAAAATAGTCAAAAATTGTTGAAAAATTGTCCAATAATTGTAAAAAATGGTCAATAATTTCAAAAAAATGGTCAAAAATTGTCAAAATTGGTCAATAATTTTTAAAAATGATCAGTAATTATTGAAAAACTGTCAAATTTGGTTAATAATGGTCAAAAACTGTTAAAAATGGACAATTTTTGTCAAAAACTGTTAAAAATGGACAATTTTTGTCAAAAACTGTTAAAAATGGACAATTTTTGTCAAAAACTGTCAATAATTGTTAAAAAATAGTCAATAATTTTGAGAAATGGTCAATAATCGTCAAAAGGTGTCAAAATTTTGAAAAATAGTCAATAAATAATACGAGAGCCGTTTCAGAAAATCCAGTCCTCAAACACACCTAATTTATACAAAATCGATTAATATTACTCGAAAAATCGATAATTAAAAATCGATTATAACAAAATAATAATCGATTTATATAAAAATCGTTTAATTTTTTAAACATCCCTACTTATAGAGTTCCCTATAAGCTTTTTTGAAAAAAAAATCAACAGTGTCTGACGAGTCTACTGGAATCCGAGCGGTTCCGCTCTCATCACTACTTGCGATGTTGCCGGGGCAATTGAAAAAAAAACCGCTCTACCAAAAACACAATAAAAATCGAAAGTCGATTTTCAAGGGTGAAATATCGATTCGCCGAATCGATTCAATACAACATATCGATATAAAAAATCGATTAATTTGGTCCGAGGAATCGATTATTCGATTTCAGATCGCCATCCCTAGTATTAGTTTTCGTTTGTATTTGTTACTGGCAAGGTAATTTTTATTTTGGTAGTGTTGACTGTAATATTTTAGTACATGTACTTAAGGCATTAATGAAAAGTTTATTCTGGTAAGTATATCTTATCCTAGTTATATTTGCTAGAGTATTTTTGATGTATCTTGTAAATATAAAATGAAAACAACTCTAAATAAAATGTTTAGGTTACCTTCAAAAAAATGTGTGTTGTTTCCTAAATTGAACCTAGAATGGGATTCTTAAATTGAACCGGTTCAATTTATGAAACGTGTTAAGAAGTTAGTTTATTTCATTTAAAATGTCTGTATTGTTCTATTAAAAAGTTTATATATTATATTTTCTTGAAATAAATATAGAGAATAAAATATTTTCAGGATTATGCCACCGAAAAAGAGAGGCAGTTATGGTAAATGGTTGTATTGTCACGATTATTATTCCAACTCTGTAGCGAATGAAGGATGGGCTAAATGTCAAGTGTGCTCAAAATGGGCACACGATAAGGGTGCAGGAATCAAGAGGACGAGATTTTGATTTGTGACATATGTAAAGATTAACTTTTAATGTGGGTTCAAATTAGGTTACTAGTGGTTCATTTTAGGCAGCCGGTAGCCTAATTTGAACCATTTTTTTGAAAATTGTTTTTTATTTGCTACATAAAAATGTCATTTTTTCTTCTTTTTGTTAGTAATAATAAAAGTTTGTAAATTTCTCTATCGTTTAAGCTTGAAATGTCCTCTTAAAATTCATTAATAACAGATAATGGCTATTTCTTTCGAAATGGTTCAAATTAGGCAACTCTCCCCTGTATAAATTTTGCTGGTGTAATTAGATTATTGGTAGGATAAAAGATGTTTTATGAACGACAAAAATAATGTATCTTCCAAAGAGTGAATTAATCCATAAAAAAATACAAAATGTCTCAATAAAAAAAGCGCTCAACAGTAACAATGAAATTATAGAGGCTGTAAAGATATTAATTCTTATACAGAAAAAATGTTTCGTATAAATCAAATATGTGGAATTTTTATCATATTTTTGAAAAAGGAACCTGGAACTGTAAAAATTCAGAAGTGTGGGGATATCGACAAATTTGAATCTGTATATCATATTAGTCCAAGAGAATTGGACATTTTGATGGTAAAAGTAAACTTTTGTGTACTAAGAAACCAAACATTTTAACTATCCCGAGTTTTTCTCCCAATTAAAAATTTCAGCCTCCCAAAATTAATCTTTCTCCATAAAAATATTCCCTTGTGCGTAAAAAGTGAATAGGTAAATGTTATTTTACGTAAATTTTCATCTAAATGAAAGAAAAGCACTGCAGCATTAACTTGTTATAAATTATTGTTTTGGTCCCGTTGTCCTGTAATTATTTTCATTTTCGTTTTTATGTAAATTCCTTCAACACTTTTACAGTTCCAGAATCAGATATGACCGAAAACAATGATTTTCTTTAGACCTCTGGAAGATAGAAAGTACGGTATTCCTAATAATATTTCTCAAGTTAATATTTTTTAAGAATAATTTTTTTTGAGACATTTTTGAGAGTTTTAGCACAAAATACCCCACTCACACAAAAGCGACACCTTTTTACTTTTCCATAAGAGTTATAGTGTCGCTATAAAACTTATACTGCGAAAAATAATTATATTACAAATAAACAGCAAAATTATAGAAATCAAACGAAAGGGTAGATAGTCCAGGAAATATAGCCTGAAAATAACCATTTTGCATTGTTTCCATCAAAGTGGATGATTGTGAGTGAATAGAGGGGAAAATTGATGTAGAATAAGATGCTCTTTTCCCGATCTTCGAAATCGTTTGGCAAAAAAATTTTCTGGGGTGAGTATGGTGCGATTTGAGTAAAAATAACGTTTTTCTTGTATATCTTTTCACCCCTCAATTTTACAATAAAAACGTTAAGAACTTTTCTTTTCCTCTTCAAAAGATCTACAAAACTAGACTTTGCACGTCAAAAAATATTAATTAGGTCCGAAGTTATGAGCAAATAACCATTAATTACAATATTATTAATAAACAAATTAAAAACCCGATATTATTATCATGACGTCTTTATATTACACCTAATTATGCCCTCACATGTACAAATAACGTGTACAAAATCTGGAATGTGTAACTTGATTAGTTTGCAAATTATGTTGTTATAAACAAATTTATTTATTCTAGCCCTGTACAACATTGCCCATCACCCGTATTTATGCGGTTTGCTTTGTTGGCAGATGTCACTGTGATAAGTCATGTGTCGTTATTATTTTTCAAAAATATGCAATTCCGCGGCCGTGGGAATGATTATTTAAAACGACCTTAGTTGCAAAATGCAATATACCGCGTGCTCAACGAATTTTGCAATATATTATTACGTACATTGATAGAGCATAAAAAAAGCTGTAATCTGAAAAAAGATTCATTTAGATTGCTTGAAAAACAACGGAGTAACAAACCGTCAAAGTTAAAGGCTCATTGTACAACAATTTCGAGGTGCAGCGAAAAAAAAAATATATATTCATGGTCGGAAAACGGACTACTTTCAATGTGCAAAATATTTATTCAAAGGGGAACGGATAACTAAGCCAAAAGCCATTTCCAAAGTTCACGCGACGCTATCATTTTTGCTATCTGGCTCGTGACGACGGAGTGTGGGGAGCCGACTCGGACTCGACTCACTCGAGAAAATTTCTCGCTGCGCGACTTCAAAATCGACCACCGAGCTGCATTGGCACTTTTCTCGGGAACTATCCAAGATAAATTAATGATTTTTTTTTAATTTCATACTACTCGACGAGAGGAATCTATTTTTATTATCTGCAATTATCAAATTTCACATCCCGAGTCGTTAATGTCGCTTTTATGAAATGTCTGAAGTTTGCGGTATTTTTTTTGGCTGACATTAATAATATTCATTTGGAATAATTGTATTGTAATAACATGAAAATGTAACTCATTAGCAACTATCCTTTTATTTCATATATAATAATTGAGTATTTTCATTAAATTATTTCAATTGTTCAAAAATTGTTATTCACGTTATGTATTTTGTACTTATTTCTCAAAAGTACAGTTAATCTGCGTTAACGTCTTCTGTTGCGTCAGCTCTCTGTATTTATAATGTGTAATATATTATTAAAAAAAATTAATAAATATAATGTTTCATACGTTTGTCTTACATTACCTATTACTATCCTAAATTTGAAACAAATTATGTTGTAAAAAATTCCAAAAAATTTACTGTACAAATAACTTTTTTCACAACTTATCATAATTTTTAATAATTGCTATACATGAAATAGACAGTTTTATTAATGTCAGCCGAATAAATAAATTTGTTTATAACAACATAATTTGCAAACTAATCAAGTTACAGATTCCAGATTTTGTACACGTTATTTGTACATGTGAGGGCATAATTAGGTGTAATATAAAGACGTCATGATAATAATATCGGGTTTTTTAATTTGTTTATTAATAATATTGAAATTAATGTTTATTTGCTCATAACTTCGGACCTAATTAATATTTTTTGACGTGCAAAGTCTAGTTTTGTAGATCTTTTGAAGAGGAAAAGAAAAGTTCTTAACGTTTTTATTGTAAAATTGAGGGGTGAAAAGATATACAAGAAAAACGTTATTTTTACTCAAATCGCACCATACTCACCCCAGAAAATTTTTTTGCCAAACGATTTCGAAGATCGGGAAAAGTGCATCTTATTCTACATCAATTTTGCCCTCTATTCACTCACAATCATCCACTTTGATGGAAACAATGCTCCCAACTCTATATTTCCTGGACTATAGAGTGAAAACCACGTTAGAACACTTTAAATATTCTCACCAAAATGGCAAATTCAGTTCATATTCACTTATGCAAAATTTACACGTACGGCAAATGGTGTGGGTTGTCTACTTTTCACATAGCAACTATATACAATAAAATAACAGTACCGGCACCTAATAATAGAGGCTTTTTGTGAGTGGGGTAATCTGTGGTTGTAGATAAAAATTTAAACAGACATTGTGCAGATATCAGTTTGCTAAGCTGCAAACTAACTCCCTGGTACTAACAAAATGTATAAATATTTCTACAGAACGTCCCAAATATACCGACTTACACTGTGATGATACGATCTACCTACACATTTTAGTCGCTTTCTATAATTTACAGAAATTAAGGTTTGTTAGTCGAGATATCAAAATTCAATACCATCGGATACCAATAGTATGTTTTTACTATTATTTCCATCGCCTGTCAAATTTGGAAATTGCTTGTGTTGAATGGTTTGATCGCCGTCCTCAATACTAACCGAAAGGACGGTATCCTGCAATAAAGAACCCACCCGTAAATTTCAAATATAAATGATAATCATACGTTTGGCGGCCTTCTTGACATGTGGCGTTTATCGTGAGATATTACACGAATAGCTTAGCTTAGATTGCGAGTTACTCGGCTAGAACCGACCTAGTATATCTTATAAATATTGACAAACTAACAGTAAGACTAAATTTTTTTAAAGACGCATAAAAACAATTTGAAAGATTGATGGAAATTGCATGAAAATAGGAGCAAAGACCAAAATATGTGGGTAAATACAGTAACAGGCCTTTGTTTAATTTTTTGATTGAAATTAGACAGTGTAAATGTTTTGTAAAAGACGTTGTATAAATAATTGTCTAAAAATTGTGACAATCTACGAGAATCTAAGTATCACTGTATTAGTGTTTTAAAACGTCTAAGTTCTAAAAAACGATTAAAATTTAAAAGACTTATTAAAGTTGGGATATATAAAGTATCTTTGGAGTGAACATTTGAAATTTTTCACGTCGCATTCATTTTAATATGTTTACCAAAAGATGAGAAATGACTTTTTTTTTATTTGATGTGGTAATTTTCAACTCGCTTTCGAGATACAGCGCCCCCAAGGTTGAATTTTCTTACCTCACCGCAGCGTCAATTGTCATAAAATATGGACCTTTATTTTTTTCCAATTTGCGAGGAAAAAATCCATATTTTATGACAATTAACACTGCGGTGAGGTATGAAAATTCAACCTTGGGGGGCGCTGTATCTCGTTGAAAACTACCATATATCAAATTTAAAATAATAATGAACCGAAACCATACAGTGAGTCATTCTAATATTAAAATATCATCAAATTATATAAAAACCTCTCATCTGTCGATCATAGATGAAACAAAGTATAATTTCAGGGCCATAACTTTTGGCAAATTATATTATGCAAATTTTTTGACGCTCACTGTACCGGGTGATTCAATAAGGGTAACGAGGTACCATATCTCGGAAACCGTATGTCCTAGAGTTTGGGGAAAAAATTCTTATGAGAAAATCGGCGATAAAAAATGATTAAAATGTTTTTGAGTCCACAGTTTTGAGTGTTGATGATTGTTGGCTCACCCAGTAAGTTGTAAGAGAAATTAGGATGTTAAAATTGTTTTGAAAATAAAATAACAAGTAAAAACCTATCAGAAAAATATTTTTTAACATTACATAATTAAACAAAACTAAGGGAGCTTTTTTTTCTTAAATAAGGTAACTTTTAAAATTTAATTCACTAAAAAATTCCTTTTTTGGAAAATTCCACAAAAGGAATTCTTTTCATATGACCAAAACCTTTGGCATTCAATGACAGATGGCAGTGTAAGTATTCTTTTCAAGGGATATTTCTAATGCGACTTCCAACAAGGTCGCGTTAAACGTTAAAGAGAGAAAGAAAGATACACAAAGGTAGAAAGTAGGAGAGAGAAAGAGAGTGAGTCGGTAGATCCCAAGCACATGCGCCTGGTATTCTTGCTATGCAGCGACGATCAATTGTGAAGTGTAAGCAATGTTAATAAAGTTTATCTTAAAGAAACAATATGATTTCACTAAAAATTAATTTCTACCCTTTCCTATTTTCATTTCCACATTACGAAGTATAACTTCTTCCGCGCGGAGGGACTGCACGCACTAATTTTTTTTATTTCTGGAATCTACCTTTGATGCTCTATGCACGGAGTCTATATTTTTGGAAATCGGTTCAAGCATAAGGAAGTTACAGTCTATTTTATGTCAACGAAAGAACACTTCCCCAACCACTTCAGAATAGGTGACTAACTAACTAAAAATTACTAACAAAAATTGTAGAATAAGGATAGTAGTTTCTAAAGTTGATTTTTTTACCAACCGAAATTGACGAATATTTTGTAATATATCCAATTATATTTTGTAAGAGATAGATTGTGCCACCTAGCAAAAAACTATGGACTCAAAAAAGAATATTTTCCCCAAACTTTCGGTCATACGGTTTCCGAGATATGGTACCTCGTTATCCTTATTGAATCACCCGGTATATCTATGAAGTGTCAATGTATAAATTTTTTTGTATGGATGCGAAAAAATGAAATACTTTCGGAATGTGCGTCCCAGAGATATTTTCAAAATAAATATGGCAGTACAGCTCTTGAGCAAAAGCTAAATAATTGAAAAAAGGTTATTGCTCAAAAAAATCCTTACATTCAAATGCCTTTGGTTTTAAACAAAATAATTTGGCTTTCAACTAGGAATTAAATGTTTCAAAACTAATTTACATTGTTCCTAGAGTATATAAATTACTTATATAAAAATACTTAAATATCAGTGAGACCAATAATGGTATTTTGGAATGAAATATAGAAGTCATATGGCACCAAATCTTCAACATTTATATTTCACAAAGTCCATGAAGTTCTGCATAATTTACAATTGCTCGATGAAGGAATTCATACTGTGCCTGAAAAATAAAACAAATTTCATTTTACAATTTCCCCGCAATCGACAAGATTATCAAAAGAATTGTTTAAATACCATTTCAACAACTTAAATAGTTTGAAAAATATTTTACAAAACAATAATCGTTTAACTAAGAAGAAACAACTACTTTCCGAGCTATATACCGCGACAAACATTTAACACTTTATCATTAACTCAAAAATATGATCACAATAATATAATTAAAAGAAAACATGATTTTCTCTTAATAGATGCATCAAATTGTGGAATATTTATTTATTCACTGTTTAACAAGGTATAAATATCCAATTACAAAACAGTTGGAGTGGTAAATATGCACAATTAGATTATATCAATGAAGAATATATAAAAAAAAATTTGCGAACATTGAAAAAATATTCTTTTATGTCCTTCACACTGCAACAAAAATCTTATATTTCACTCGAAGGGGGCCTAATTATTGTTGTTGTTAAAAACGTACGCCGTGCTCATAAATAATATAAACGGCTCGCTTTTGTTGTCGGCAAAGCCACCGGTACATACCGGAGCATTTAGAAAAGTTTATTTTACTCCAAACTATACAAGGGTAACTTAAGAAATATATATTTAACATAATATGATGAATTATTAAAGGTTATTTTACATAATGTTTTTAAATGTTAATAATTTCGAAAGATGTTCAGGAGTATTTGAAAAGGAAAGATTAGTTATAAGTAAAAAATACAATTAAATTTTCAAAATGAAATAGTTTTGATCAAACATTTTAGTAATTTTGTGGTACTTATTGATGGTTTAGTAAGTAGTTATTTATACAGAGTACCCCAAATTTAATAAAATATACCTATTGGCCACTAGAATAATAGGGCCTCTCAAACACAAACTTTTATCTATAAATTAGGCCCAACGTATTTTTCGCATTTTGGATTTAAAAGGTTAAAATAGTCAAAACATATGTACCTGCAGGATATATTTATCAATTAATTTTACAAATGTTTCAATACACTGAGTTTGGTTAATAAGATGTTTAGTCCATTGTCCTTCTAATCTTTCAATATAAACTTGAGAGCAAAATATACAGTGTGTCTACTTAAGTTGGACTCATATGGGAAACTTTTTTATTATTGGTTTTAGGAAAAAAAGTTATTCTTCATAAAAAGTTCTGCATTATCTAAAACCTTAAATGCAATCATTAGATATTTCTTATTTTGAGCCGTATACGAGGTTTGTCAAAAAATATTAATCTTACTCAAGAGTAAAGTACCTTTATTTTTTACAATACAGAAAAATTGTAAGAAGTAAAGTTGTTTAAAATTAAAAGTTATATTCAAATATGCAATTACAGCTATTTAGCATGAAAATTAAGATTTGGTGATTATTTACGTTTTACATTATAAAGTATTTGTAATCGTAAATTTCAATACTGACTTTATCCCTCTCATCTGTTAAAAATATGATAACCTTTCTATTTGTTAATGTGTTTGGACAATCTTGCATTTAAATACGTGCTGCATTATAATTATTTATCTTAGAAATAGGAGAATCCACACAAAGAATATTATGTACCTAAACAAAAATCTATTTATAACTAACAAACATAATTAAATTTTAATTTAAACTACTAAAGCTTCGACATATCCACCTTCTCTTTCTAAACATGTAATTGTTCTTGTCTGAAACTCTTTTATTATTTTCCGTATAATATTTGGAGTAATTTTTTGGCATTCCTCAGAAATAATCCTTTCCAAATGGTCTACATCATCAAATGGTCCTCGCTCATAAACCTTCTGTTTTAACTAACCCCATAAAAAAAAGTCAAATGGAGTTAAATCAGGAGACCTGGGAGGCCAAAAAATAGCTGAATACCTGTGAATCACCTTTCCATTAAACATATTTTCAAGCAGTTCTCTAACGTTTACGGTACTATGGATGGAGGCACCGTCTTGTTGGAACCAAATTTTCATACGTTCTTCTAACGGAAGTTCGTGCAAAAAATCACTTACTTGATTTTCTAATAATTGTAAGTAACGTGCGGCATTTAACGATTGTCGATAAAAAAATGGTCCAATTAATTTATTTTTGTAAACCCCACACCATACGTTCGTTTTAAACGAATATTGGCTACGACTTTTTATTACAAAATTTGGATTACTGTTGGACCTCCAGCGACAATTTTGTGATGAGACGGTTCCGTTGGATGAAAATGTGGCTTCATCGGAAAAAATTATACTTCTCGCGAAAAACGGGTCTTCTTCCAACTTTCCTTGGATCAAAGCGCAGAATTCAAATCGAACATCGTAATCCCTTGGTAGTAATGTGTGTACGAATTGAGGTTTGTATGCATGATATTTATAACGTTTTAAAATATTTGCCACTGTATCTTTTTTTACCGAAGTATTTGTGATTAGAGAAGCCCTTTTGCGTAATCCGATTTTTGGTTCCTCGACGACAGAAAGCATCACTTCCAACTCAGTGCCTTCATTGGCAACCCGTTTTATGCGTTTATTATTAAACTTATTATCAACACTTCCACTGGTCTTGAATTTCTTCATTATTTTGGTAACTGTTGAATACCCGATGCTTCTATGGGGATGTCTGTTGTTGAAAATATTTGCTGCCTCTCTATGTGTATTGTAATTTTCTCCAACAATTAAAACTATTTCTATTTTTTCTTCACAAGTCAGTAAAGCTGCCATTTTTACTGTAATTTTATGAAAACTATCCCATTCTGACATTCACTGTCAAATACTTCATGACAGAGCATCCTAGATTACATTAAATTGTACCAAGACAGAATAATTAATACGGAATGAATAGTAAATAATCACTAAATCTTAATTTTCATGCTAAATAGCTGTAATTGCATATTTGAATATAACTTTTAATTTTAAACAACTTTACTTCTTACAATTTTTCTGTATTGTAAAAAATAAAGGTACTTTACTCTTGAGTAAGATTAATATTTTTTGACAAACCTCGTATACGGCTCAAAATAAGAAATATCTAATGATTGCATTTTAGGTTTTAGATAATGCAGAACTTTTTATGAGGAATAACTTTTTTTCCTAAAACCCATAATAAAAAAGTTTCCCATATGAGTCCAACTTAAGTAGACACACTGTATAAAACACGAACAACGAATTATAAACAACATTCTAAAATAACAGCGCTAGAAGGGCGAAGACCCGTATAATATGCAAAATTAAGTGCAAGTAAGGAGGATGCGACATACTGTACCACGGCGGCAAAAGATTGCATAAGAAGGGAAATCGAGAACTGGCTGGTAGACACAAGGACACCTCCATACAAAGCAAGGTAGACAAGGAACTCTCAACCAGGCTATTGAAACTGGGTAGGACACATTTGTTGACAGTTACCGACCTGGTGACTGGACACTGCACCCTGAGGAAACATCTGCACAAAATGGGCAAGGTTAGTGAACCTATGTGCAGAAAATGTGAACTTGATGATGAAACACCTTCTCACATACTCTGCTTCTGCGTGATCTTACCCCCAGTCAAACCAGTTGCCCTTATAGAAGACACGAAGCTTCTGGAATGGAGGTAGATAACATGGTAAATGGTACAAAGATTCAGTTCTAGTGCCTGGGCTGTTGAGCACAACCCAAACGAATGAATTAATGAAAGGGTAAAGGGTCTTCAGTGTGCTTACATCTCGAAAACCATGAATACGCAAGCTTGAAATGCTGCTGTAGTAACAATATTGATATGATCATTAAACAAGAGTTTTTTTATGGAATGTAACGCCCAAGTCAACAAAGGTATATGGTCTTTGAAGTACCTCATTATTAACGCTATAATCATCCAATAGAGCATTAGATTTCAAGCTTCAAGACATTACTTTGCACTTCGATACATTAAGACTAAGGTGATTTTGTTGACGCCAGTTAACAATCCGATTCAGATTTGATGACAAGCGCTCACAATCTGAGAGGTCTAGCACATTACTATATAATTATAAGTCATCTGCATAAAGTAAAAAATGAGTGTCAATAACCTTTACAATGTCATTGATGAAAATATTGAATAATAAGGGCTACAAAATCGACTGACCTATTACCACTGACTTTAACATACTGATTTCTATTTGTTAAGTAATATCTTTGACATTTGTAATGTTTTGACTATTTTATGAAAAAAGTAATAAAATAGATGTCAAATATAATATACCATTATCTATTGATAACACGCTTTACTAAAATATGACAATTTTTTACAGGTTACTGAAATTAGGTAAGTAATAAAATGTATGTCCTTACGTATGAGTTAATCATAGCTTGTCGCTGTGACCTTAATTTCCTTGTGACCGTAAAAACATCAACTCGTCTTTCGGTTCTGAGTTGTTGTACAAGTATACTGAGTCCAACAAACATTGAACTCCTGTCAGATCCTAAATTACAATGAACAACCATCGAAGGAGAACAACCATTTTTCACTAAAACTGTCTGAGAAAAGTCTACGAGTTCAATAAGTCCTCTTGTCACTTCAGGTACCTGGAAAGAAGTCGCAATGGAAGCATCCTGTTGCAGGAATGTGAAATTAATGGTGAAAATTGGCGGCAAGAGGAGACGTGTGAGGTTCTGAAAAAATGCACCTCGTACAGCCACTTGCACCAATACTTTAATGGCTTTTTTAAATAAATATTTATTCGTTGTTCAATATTAGCCCGAAAATCGATAATTATGATCAAAATACAAATTGTACCATCCTGGAAACTCTTCTATAACTATATATTAGCATTGTTTAATAATATAGAGATATAATGGTCATTAAATAATTAATTTTTTGATATTCTAAAAAAAGTCATCTAGATTAAATTTTAGGAATGTACGTAAAAAACTACATAGAATATGATGCCAAATTTTTTCACCCAAACTAGACCTATATACTCCAACCCTATCAAACTAGAAGAATTCTGTGTAGCAAATACACTGCGGGGCAAAAAATTTAGGTCAAAGAGATAATCGGTTTTTGTTGATGTCAAGTTTGTGGAATAGAACAGCTTCTGCGTTTTTGCTGCGAAATCAGCTTCAAGAGGATAGAAATGTTAAAGTTAGCGAATGGACAGTTAGAAGGCTTCGTGCTTATGGATTGTCTTGCAGAATGATGGCTACAGGGTCAACATTGAACCACCAGCATCGAATTGCAAGATTGGATTTTGCTCAAAATCACTTGGCATGGAACGATGACGACTGGAGCAAGGTACTTTTTACAGATGAGTCGCGTTTTTGCCTCAGTGGACCAGACGGACCTCAACGAGTATGGAGAAGGCCCGGAGAAAGATACGCTCCCGCTTGTATTGACCATAGACGTAAATTTGGTGGTGGGTCTGTTATGGTTTGGGCAGGTATCACTTCAGAAGCACGTACAGAATTGGTTTTCGTAGAGAATGGATCTCTAACAGCTTACAGATATGTAACAGAGGTCCTGGAAGAACATGTTGTGCCTTTCATGGTTACAATGGGCGAGCAAGGCATTTTCATGCATGATAATGCAAGAGCACACGCTGCCAGGATTGTAAGTGAATATCTAGATGAAGTAGGAATTAGGCAGTTCAATTGGCCAGCGTGCAGTCCAGATATGAGTCCCATAGAACATGTCTGGGATGAGTTAGGGCAGTGTATGCGAAGGCATACGCCAGCCCCAAGAAGTGCCCAGGAGCTGAGAGAGTTGCTCTTGCAGGAGTGGAATAACATGGATCAGAATGTAATGCTTAATTTATCAGAGTATGCCTCGTCGAATACAAGCAGTCATTAATGCAAGAGGGGGTAATACACGTTATTAGTTATCATTATCATTATTCAATAATTATCAACAATTATCATTTTTTCCCAATAACAATATTCGAACTGCATTTAAAATGTAGAGTTACGGTTTTTCAAGAATAAATCATAAAAAAAATAAATTATGTTGTATGATTCCATATTTAAAAGTTACGAAAATGCAGTAGGTAAATTTACAATTTGCAGATATAAGCTGATACATTTGATTTTTAAAATTCTTTGCAATTTTTCAAGTTATTTAAAGTGACCCAAATTTTTTGCTCGGCAGGGTACATACACTAGATTCAATACAATAAAAACTGAACAATTTAAAATCAATAAGGCAAGTCCAGTGAAATACGAAGATTGCTACTTTCTAATGTCTTAAATAAAACAACCTTCGCGTGCTATTTGTTTTTGCCATTAAGTAGGTTATCTATGATTGCTATATGGTGCTCATACAAAGTTTGAAATCTGTAAAGTTCATTTCGTATATACCTAGTAATTATTCAATAATCACCTACTCATAAGTGTTAACGAATTGTTGCAAACTCTCACCATGAATTCCAAAATGAACCATTTTGTAGATTAATTGTATAAATTGAAAATTGTAACTTTGGCAACGGAGCGTTTACTCGCGTTGATATGATTAAAATAAAATTGGATAAAATATGGCGACGATCACACATGGTGGAGCTGTAAAGACAGTCGCCATCTATCTCTGTTCTCCATTTTCTTCAAATGTATTTCCCTTAAGCTTGACTAACTATCTCTATATTATTAAACAATGATATTAGTATATAATAAATTTCGGGTTAATTTTGAACACACCCTTAAAGGCAACATACCTCTCCATCTACAGTGGGCCATCCGTGATATTGCAAATGAGTTACTTTCTGATCTTCCCCATCTCTACTTTTAATAATCATCTCTCTCCTTGTGTAATAAGGACAACTCTCCGCTTGGACATATCTAACATTAATATGGTCGTAATGTGCTTCTTCTTCCGGCCAGTATCTCGGACATTTCCCTTCGCCAAGCTCAGAAATCATAACTATAACACTAATTCCTTGTTCAGAAACCATTCGCCAAAAATCGTTGATTGTTGCTTCGACGGGATCTTGGGTAATTATAAAAGATTCACTATTATCATATCCTAAAACAAAACACAAATAATAACCAGCATTCAGCGCATGCGATATTGAAAAGCGACATATTAATAGGTAGATCGGATAACAAGATGAAGGAAATAGTGGAGGTAACATGCTCAAGGTCAGTACCAGGTCGAAGGATTGGAGCCTCGATTAAATCTGGCAAAGAAACTATCTTGGACCAGATAGACCGCAAAGCAAGAGGTTGCTGGAATGAGATACCCGACTTAAGGCAAGTCAAGGCACTTATCAAAAATTTAAACTCAAGGCAGAAGCCATGCTAAACATGGACAAAGAGGAGATCAGGTATATAACTGGGAAAGTTTTGACGATGTAGTTTACCTTCAATAAAGGAAGCGTTAATATACGTGGAATGTTCTTTGCCAGTTAAAGGCGTAAGTATTACTCTATTTCTATCATACGGAATGATACCATCGCATCGATTTTTCTCCCTATTTTCTTCCCCGCTTGCCACTGAACAGGATTTTCTGTCTTCAAAAGCATTTATAATATTTTCAAATTCTTCTTCTAATTTACATTTGGTTTTGCCATTATCACACTGTCTTAATTTCTCCAATGTACATTTCAACTCATTGGCGTTTATTTCTGTATCACCATACTGAGCAACTTCCATAAGAGCGCGGTAAATAAAAATATATTGTTTCTGGAACATTAATAAGTTTGAGTTCAAGTACAATAACTATTTTTTTGATTGAAATATAAAATACTGCTTACCAAAGATTGGACTAGGAAGTTCCTCTGATGCCTTAAATCACAAATAGTATTGAAAATAGAAACATGTCCCTCTTCCTTTAACTGATTTAGTAAACAGTCAAGAGCCACCAAAGTACCCGTTCTACCAACACCTGCACTACAATGGACCAAAATACTTCCCCTTTCGACAGAGTAAGCTTCGTTGACCCTTTTAATGAACTTAATAATACCATTAGGATGCTCTGGAGCCATGAAATCTTTCCAAACCAAGTAATGATATTGAGTAATATTTCTTTCTTCCAGTTCTTTTCCGTTACAAGATCTGAGTATTTTTAATTCCCTAACAATGTAATCGGAGAATCTGGTTTCCTGTAGGTGCGTAACAGTTATGTCTCCAAAGATTTTATCACCATCAGTCTTATCAGGCCAGTATTTGCTACATTTCGTTTTGCTGTATTCTTCGAGATTAGTAAGCATAAGTATTAGTTCTAAATGCTGTTCCCAAATCATACGCCAAAATTCGTTGACAGTTGTATCCATAGGTCCTTGTGCGCAAATAAATTTCTTCCTTTCTTTATATCCCATGACATAGTTTGCGTTTATATAATCGGACCCAGCGATACTATCCACTTGTGATAATTTCACTCTAGTTTGATCATAGGATTTAATATCGGGATACCTATTTTTATAAACATTTTCCCTAGTGTCAGATGCTCGGGTAGTCCTATCAGAAAATCTATCGGGAAGTAGCTCAAATTCTTGTTGAAAACCATAATCCGAATCGCGATGATGCTCGATGTACGCCGAAACCAGCTCTGATCTACTAATAGGACACATATCAGGTGGATTTAGCGATACCAATCGTTGACGACCCCTGAGGCTCCTAAAAAAAGGAGCACATAAGACAGAAAATAGTTTTTTGCTTTACCATTTTATGTATTCACAGAATAAATAATATCCCAACTGAAATAAACGAAGCATAGTACTACCTTAACGATGTTCTAAAGGTGATCATTTCAACAGCTTGAGCATGTGCTTGCTTTGTATATCGATGTAAAATGCACAATGCACCCAATAATACAAGTATAACAACCACCAATCCACATAAAATTTGTACGATTAGGCTTAGAGCTCCTACCGCAGGCGCTGCAACTACTTCAGGACCAGGATTCAGCATGTCCAAATAGTTGCTGTATGCAGCCAAAAACATTGGCTGGTAATCACCATATACTAAAAAAAAGGAAATACTATACAGGCAACCGGTATCAACACCATCTAGAGGTTGTGAGCTACATTTTAACAAATTTATATTATAGAGAATGTCCAACAAGTTCATCATTGCCTCTTTATTAAATAACATAGACTTTTTCTTCCTCTGTCTATCAAACTTCCTTGGATCAAACATCTTTCAATATTTAAAACATCTATAACTAAATTTAATAGAAATGACTCTCCGAGCAATATTATACAGAAAGTATTCTGTTTGTTAATTATTTTGGGATATTAAACCACTATATTTTTTAATTCAACTCTTCGGTAACACCAAACGCGTTTTATTTCCGATGAGCAAAAAAGCGCTATACTTTCGTTCCTGGAGCATACACTTAACTGGATCCCATTCCTAGGAGACTATAATATTGTTAGAACGTCATACACAAAATATTTTATTTCACATTTTATCAAGGATATGATCTACTGTGAAAGGACCTGGAATAATTAACAAAACGAATAATGAATACACCACAAGGAACATACAGAAGATATGAAGAAAGTATTCTATGATATAATACAAAAACTATTTGATTTTATTATATACACTGACTTATCAAAAAATTCGAGCAGAATGGTCTGTGCAATCACAATATCTCATGAAATAATTAATTGTCGAGAATAAACTAACTTAAATTATAGTGAGGGAAACTGAAATGTCATTAGAAGCGACAGAAAACACTGGCTATAGTATTTTGAGTAAAAAAATAAAAAATCGCCTAGATTATTTTTTATAAGACTACCTTGTAAATTTATAATTTGATCATTTCACTTACCTATAATTTCTACAAATCCTGTATAGTTACTATTAATATCAAGATTGCCATCGAATGGAGGTAGTGGATCAGACAGTATTTCGTTTCTCCTTACTCTGTTGACTAAATTAGTTGCATTTTTAATTTTTTCTTCCCTAGGAGTATTATAAGGTCGCAAACCAATACATTCATCACAACGGGAGTTTGTTGAATTGTATACTTGCTCGTCGCCCAAGAATACTTCATTATGAAAAGCAGAACTGAAAGGAATAGGTCCAATATTTTCGAAATCTTAGATACCTTTGTTAAAAACAGTGTACATACCTTGTAAACATTTCTGCAACATAAGCTCCTCCTCTTGGAGTTCGATGGGCTTCTTGATATGACATAATTGTTAAATCTTCAGGATTAGCCAAATCCGATAGTTTTTGTTGTGATTCCATTCTAACCAAGTAGATTCGGTAACAGCATATAGGCCCATTTCTTTCAGAAACTCTTGGCATGAATAACTTAAACATCCATTTTCCCTGTTCTTCCATCTTTTTCCAGTGTAATCTAGCAAGCTTTTGTTTGTCTGGTAATGTTGGTGGCATTGTGCAGTTCAATGTTACAGGTAGTCCATTCTTCCTCAAACGAGTAACCCCAGATATTCTTACTGTGTAGTTTGTATTTGCTGATACATTATAAAAACGGGTATTTAGGGTAATTTCCCGGATGCTGGTGGATTTTGGGCCCCAAGTAATGTTTTCCAGCTGACCTTGATCATTTATAAAAACTGCCGAGCCTTCCAAAGTAACCTATAAAAGAATGATTAAATTATAATGTACAATAACAATTGTATGCTATCATTTTAATCAAGGAGTCACTCACCAAAAATATTTTGTACACTGCAGAGCACTATGCATTACATATCTCGGTACTTATACAGTTGGTCCGCTGAATCTTTTCCCATGTATGAAATTATTCACATACTACTTTTTGTAGTACATCTCTTTTCTACTCACAGAATCTAAACCCCCGAAATGAAACCGTTTGTTTCATTACAACATAATATAACAGACAGAGATAGCCATATGATGAATGTGGGTGATTAGGTGTAACCCACACAACAGAAGTTCTGTGGTTTATCCACGAACTTGTATATTGACAGACCAAAGACTTTGTTTACATTTTTATTTTACATTTTTATCCATTTTTTTGCCCCTTGCATATACATTTATTTCAAAAACAGTTGTTATAACGACTAACTTATACCTGAGTGTTCGAATTATTGTGGTAAGTAAATATTATTTATCTACTTTTTATTTATTTACTTCGTAATGAAAACTAACCTTAAATTGACATTTCATTATCATTCTGGATAGAACTCCATCAAACTGAAATATATGTAACATATTTTGCTGCCACCAATGTAGAAAATATTGACCTCATTTTCCGAAAGACCAGAACTATTTATGAATGGTTTTTATTTTTAGAATATGCCTGGAAAAACGTTGAATTCGCAAGCACAGGAGCTGGTCCTGAATGTGTTGGAGTATTTTGAGTTAGAAAAATGAAATAGAGGACCTTTGGAACCACTTTCATGTGTTCAAGAGGTAACAAAAATATTTAAGTGCATAGACGTCAAAAAATAATAGTTCCATACTATTAAACGCTTTACAAAATTAGAAAAATTAATTTCCAAAGAAGAAGCAACAACTACTTCTCGAACTATATGCCCCAACAGACATTGAATTACACTTCTAAAGTAAACGGGGTTGGTATTGAACTATTATTTTTTGACGTCCATATATCACGCTTTACTAATATGACAATTATTTACAGTTAACTGTAATTAAGTAAATTTAAGTGCATGCTTGTTTAGCAATATACTTATTATTAATCAATTTTTTTTATGTTAGAGGGTAGCTGCTGCTTTGAAAATATCTCGACGAACAATGCTCTAAAAAAAAGAAAAGAAAATAATCCAATTCTTTCAAGCCCAGGCAAAAGCAGAACTCGTTCTAAAACTAAAACAACTGATCTACCCGGGGGAGCTAAGATGGCAGTACGGAACACATTATATGATATGTACCAACAGAGTAAATATCAAACTATTTAATTAGAATTTTTTGGTAAAATGTAGGTGTAGGTATTTTGTAATGAGTATTCAAATCATGGTATATTCAAGAAAAATTTAGGAAGGTATTTATATAGATTTTAGTAGTTTTGTGACTACATTACAATTTAATTCAACTATTGAATTTACCTTATTTTTGAACAGTCAAGGTTAAAACATTAATGAAATGAACAAACATAATATCATTAAAAATATAGTATTTGTTCAAATTGAATCTGTACTATAATTTTTGTTTTTGTTTTAGAGAAGCATGTTACTTTGACTACCTTAAATTGTAAATTGAGGGAAAGCGAAATTGTATCTACTGGCAAAACATCTCTGAGCACTTTGTTAAAAACATTGGGATTCAAATATAACAAAGATGACAATCGGAGAGCTTTAATGGAGCGGACCAGTATTGCAGCCTTGAGAGCCAATTTTCTGCGTAAATATATGGAAAACCTTTCAAGTACTCACCCAAGAGAACTTGTATTTTTGGATGAAACATGGATCTATTCGAAGGGAAATAAAACAAAATCTTGGCAAGACAACAGCACTAAAAGTGTACGTAAACCAGATGGTTATGATGGTAAACGTTTTATAATTGTCCATGCTGGTTCTACCAAAGGATTTGTCTCTGAAACAAGTTTATTATTCTGTTCAAAATCTAATGTAGCTGATTAACATGGAGATATGAACGATGAAATATTTATGAAATGGATAAGTACTCAATTAGTTCCCAACTTAGAAGAGTAATCTCTTATTGTTATGGATAATGCTCCATATCATAGTGTTCTTTTAGAAAAGCAACCTTCTACTAATTCAACAAAAAATGAGATTGTTACATGGTTGATAACAAACAACATTAAGTTTGAAACAAAACTTACGAAACATGAATTGCTACAAATTGCAAAAATGAATAGAAAAGAAAACGTGTATATAATTGATGAGTTACTACGAGAACATGGTCATGAAGTGCTGAGACTACCGCCATATCATTGTGAATTCAACGCTATTGAATTAATTTGGGCAAATTGCAAGTCATATTATAATAAATATATTAGTAAAGATGGGTATCCAGATAGTTCTGTTATAAATATGTGGAAAGAGGCACTGGGACAATGTAATCAAAAAATTTGGGAAAAATGTGTTAGGCATACCCATGAAATTATTCAAAAGAGGTATGCCCGAGAGCAGAATATAGTTGATATTAGCATTCAACCAATTACAATAGATATAAATACTGGTGATAGCTCTGATTCTGTCTATGAGGAAAATTAAATAAAATCTCTTGTATATATATGAGTCTTAAATATACATATTTAAAATATTAATTATTCATTCTTACAACCCAACAGATTTTTATTTTTCATTGTTGAACTGTATGGGTGGGACGGCCCAATAGTAATGGTTGCCAGCCACAACCCTAATAGGGCAATACTGATTTGCAAAGTTTCTACTGAGGAAGTTGTTATTAATACTAACTCTTATGCAAGTAAATTTGCTTAAAAGCAAGTTTGCAGAATAGCCCCATAAAACTCTAACAGTTTTTTCAAACTAAATGATTAGGTTGCATATTGCCAAATGACTGTAAAATATTTACAAATATCTATTACACCAGCTTCAATACAATAATAAATAACGTTCACTGTCATTTTAGCCACATCCTAATTAAACCATCAATCTACGACCTACGTGTTACTTAATGTATTGATTTATTGCGTTTGTATATGAATGATGACGCATGGGAAAAGATTCACTGGATCAACTGTATGTTACAAATACTAAATATATTTACATTCCACGTTGCAAAACAGCATTCATATTGTAGGTAGTGAAAAACCCCATGATTTTAATATTCTCTATCAATAAGCAGAAATATTATACTTACACTATATGACATAATGGTTCCATGAGGATCGGTGGGTGGTTGCCATAAAACAGAAACAAAATTTGTATGGCTAATATTATCGAATCTGCATTCAATAGAAGCATTAGAAGGAGGACCTGCAATACCATCCATAGTAGTACCATTTACAATTTTTGATAGTGGTCCACATTCTTTGCTATAGTCACTGCAAGCTGCTACTTGAAATGTATAAGTAGTAGCAGAGGTAAGATCGGAGAACATATAAACGTAGTCTTTTATTGCAGGTTGTACAGCTTCAAGTTTTTCTGATGTATTGAACGTTTTGAGTATTAACTGATAGTAGTGAATATGATCTTTGAATTTATTTGGTGGTGGAGTCCATTTAATTGTAATGGAACTAGATGTCACCCCAATAACAGTAACTTGTGGAACAACTATTGGTTCTTCATCTAAGAGCTGCACTAAATTACTTGTTGAGTACATGCTTTCTCCTTGGGAATTTGCTGCCATAATCTTCACTGTGTAAGATGAATTTTTATTTTGTATTCCAGAACTATTCCTTACAGTTAGTACTAAAGATGTGCTACTAGCATTTATCATAGTTTGGTAGAATATCCATTCTTTATCCTCTTCAGATTTGTACTTTATTCTATATGTTAAGTTATTAGGACTGTTGCCATCATTTACAGTCCAATTAAAGTAGATTTTGTTTATGCCAATGGGTTTGATGAAATCTAAAGTTATTTGTGGTTTGTCAAGGACCAGAACATCCGTAGAATTTCTAGCTTGAGAGGTAGGTGTAGTTGCAACACAAGTGTATGTTCCATTATCTTTTTTTGAAACTTCAAATTTTAATGATGTATTTTTATGTGTAATATTAATATCTCTAACATCCCACTTGAAATCTGTTAAGGGTTCATTGTCTTTTAACCATCTGATTTCTTCTATGGGGTACCCTTGCACCACACTGAATATTTCAACAGTTTCATGCATTTTTGTATAAGTAGGTTTTGATATTTGTACTACTTGAGAGGATAATGTTACATTCAACAAAATTTGGCGAAAGTCTAGGTCTGCATCACTTTCATTTCTTTTTAAAATAGCATGACATTTATAGCTGCCTACATGGTTAAAATCAATCCCTATAATATGTAAAATGGATACTTCGAATTTATTACCAGACTCTTTGTTAATGTTTTCACTTTCCATTTCCAATTTAAAACTGAAACAATAAAACTTTATGGGGTATTTAACTTTATACATTATAAAATGTAAAAAAAATATTTTCTATTTATATTTCAATAACAATATCCAGTGCATTAAACTCAATTCATTGTCCACAGAATGAAAAACATCCATAAAAACAGTTCAAATGCAAAAGGATAATATAATATCTTGTCTAATATATTATTAATACTAGAAAATATTTCAGAATCAATATATTTTTACTACTGATTCTAAAAATGTTTCACTTGGGTTGAATATATAAGATAAACTTAAATAATCTAATTTTCTTATTGGACAAATCATCAATCGAGTTATTTTGTATCAGAACAATGACCAAGATTTAATTTTACCGAATTTAAATAACTAGGTAAGTATACCTAGTTATAAATAGTAATTTTGCCTTTCTTTGTTATTTAAATTACATTTGTTAAAATAGCTGTAAAATATTTCCTGATTAAAGAATGAGTAATCAAAATGTATTTTTAAAACATAATGACATAATTGTGTAAAACTATAATTTTTTAAGTATGTTTTAATTGAAGAGTGTCTGTATTTTGTAGTTAAATATCATTGACATGTTATTGTTTACACTCTCTATTTATAACACGTTTGTAAACAATCTAAGTAAATGAACTTACCCTTCTTGTTCTGACACATTTTTGTCATTAAAAGTCCACATTATTACACTTGACATCCATTTGGTTTTACAAATAATAGTAATATTGTCACCTAATGGCAATTGATTCGGTAATTCATGTTTAAGTACTTCCACAGTTATATTCAAATCCTTATCTTCTTCATCTAAAAATATTGTATTTGTAATTAAAAAAACCGATTAGTGGTTTCGGTGATAATAACAAAATTAGGAATTAAAAATATTTACCTATAGGATTACTCCTTACTATTCGATATGTCAGAAATAAATAAAAAAGTAAAAATACATAGGGATAATGGGCTTGGCATATCATGGCGCCTTAATTTTAGTCTTTGTCGATCATCCACTGTATACAATGATTAGAAAACACTAATAATTAAGGTATATAACTACAAATATCTTCATTTCTTACGTACTATCATTAAAATCACAATACATATTTGAATTGTAAAACAATTTGCCGACTACTTTGTTTGTGTAGGAACCATATTGAATTTTGGTAAACATTAATATTCTGTATGACCGATAGAGGGAAAAGTCTGTACCCCTAACTCATATGCAACACGCATTACTTTAAAACTTTTTTTACATAACTTCTCTTAAAATGTTTAAATAAAAATTGACAATAATATATATATCAGGTCCCCTTGTACCGTTAGGTGTCGGGGTTACGGGTTCCGCAGTATATTTTCCATCTTTTCCTATCTTCTTTGCTTCCGTCCAATAAGTTCCTCTTTTCTTCAATACGTCACCTATTTCTTGATTCCAGTTTTTCTTCGGTCTACCTATTTTTTTCTTTCCGTCCCACCCTGCCTCCCATATTTGTTTAACTATGTTATCTTCGTTCATTCTTGTCAGGTGTCCGAACCATCTGAGTTGAGCTTGCTCTATTTTTGATATTATAGGATCCACCTTAAGTCTAGCTCTAATTTCTTCATTTTTTAATCTGTCTAACTTTGTTATTCCTTCTATTTTTCTTAGTATTTTCATTTCCATCGCTATGATCTTTGATTTTAGTCTTTGGGTTTTTTTTTCGGGCCGAGATGGGAAACTCATGTTCGAATGGGTCCAGGACCCAAACAGTGTTGGACTCATTCCCAAGGAGATGCCTACCAACCAAACCCACCTCAAACTCGCCGTTACCCCCGCCTCGGAATCACTACCCTAGCATACTTAGAGACGGGCGGCGGTCCCTCGCACACTCTCCGCCCACACTGTTATCTTCTCCCTCCTATCACTCCTGCCTCTCATGCCATATCGAGTCCTTCTCTCCCCCTAACCATGCTCTCTACTACTCCACTCACCTCCATCCATTCCTCCTCCCCCTTAACATTATCTCCACCATGTTTTCCCAGTACACCGCCTCCCCTATAGTTTCCTCTCCAACTTCTTCAGCACTTCCTCGTTCCTCCATCATCATCCTCCACTTCACACCTCTCGCACACACCAGTCTCTCGTTTCCCAATCTTGTGGAGGTACCCTACTCTCGACCCATGTCCAGTGAGCACTTGTGACAAGAAGTAGGTTTGGGTAAGTATCCATGATTCACTTCCATACGTTAAGGTGGGTACAAAAACAGTTTTATAAATCTTTATTTTAGTTGTTTTATTAACCTCCCTTTTGTTTAAAAATACCCCCTTTAGTGCATTGAATAATTTAGATGTGGCTTGTATTCTATTATTTACATCTGATTCCAAGTTGCCATTACCTACTTTCCAATATGGCACCTTTATAAGTATTCTGTTGTCTTCATTGTGTATCCATCGATGCTGATTTGTATATCTTCGTGTTTCCTGGATACTGTCATTATCTCGGTTTTATTAAAGTTGATTCTCATGTCGTATTGAGATATTTGTTCCAGTGTTCTATCGCTTTTTCATGCTCGGCTTTATTATTTGCTACTAGTAGCAGGTCGTCAGCGTATAGCAGGTCTTTGATTATTATTGGCTTTAGTTGCCGTACTCCTACACTAACTCCTTTTCTATTATGGACGGTAGAATGAAAGGAGCACCATCTTGTATGGGGGACAAGTTGAAAAAGTGTCCACCTGTAAACAGCAAATTATAATTCGAAGATTCACCGAAATGGCGCTCGTGTAGCTAATGGAAATGGTGTGAATTTAGGGTTATAAACCGAGTGGAGCGTGCTGGGTTGAAAAATTTAGTATTTTTCGTGACTTGTGTAGTTGAGAAATATGCAGTATTTAAAATCTCAATTATTTACGTAGTATTTCCTATTTTAAGTTTGTATCTTACTCTAATAATTCATGGCGCTGTTTTTATAATCTTTACACTTGCTACTATGGCTCCACCTTAATTTGCTTCCTTTCGATGGACACTTTTTAATACATTCAGATGGTGCTCCTTCCTTCTACCCTCCATATTTTCTATCCTTTCCGCATGCTTGTGAAATTCCATCCATCACTGCAATGAATAGTATGGGGCTTAATATTCCTCCTTGCCTTACTCTCTTACATATGTTGAAGTTTTTTGTGTTTTTTGTCCCTACTCTTACTATGTTGCTTGTCCTGTCGTATATACTTTGGATAGCATGCAGTAATCCATTCGAGACTCCTCTTCTTGCTAGAGTTTCCCATATTCTTTCTCTTGGTAGTGAATCAAATGCTTTTTCCAGATCGATAGTGCATATATACATATTTACGTTACCCCCTAGTATTCTGTCCATAATTTGTCGGATGCTAAATATCCAGTCCTGCTTTGAACCCAGCTTGTTTTCCTTGCAATGTAGTCTCCATTTCGTTTCCTAGTCTTCTCTCTATGATCCTTTCGTATAGTTTACCTACTACAGATAGGCACAGACTCTACATTATAGGGTGAAGATGCAGGACCTGAGAACTGACTATTGGAATTTCCCGATGTGTATGTAGAGGCATAACCAGGTTGATTTCTTGTATACACTTCAGATGATGTGCTTCCTTTATTCACTTTTACAGAGCGTCTATGCAATGTATTCAGGCCTGCTTCAAAGAGTATATCATTAATTGCCTTTTCAGCAAACATACTGTTACGCGAGCTACTGCATTAATATGCTCACTTAGTGCCCCCAGTGAAATCCCCATATGAGACGACTATGGCTCCTCCGCCCAATTTTCGAGAAACATCGAGAATACCCACCGCATCCAGTGCACCCGCCAGAACGTCGAGAGATTTCTAGACTTACGGCGCGCGAGTATAAATAGGCCACCAGCTTCGCTGCAGGCAATTAGTCAATCAGTCAGTGTTGATACCGAAGGAAAGTAATCGCGCATCGATAAAGTGTTTATTAAGTGACTCTCATATAAATTATAATAATTAGTGTATTACATAAATTATTAAATAAGGACTGAATTACATATAAATCTGTGAATATAAATTAATTGTAAATATAAATTAGAATAAACGTTACATTGGTGTCAGGTGTGGGGTTAAAAAAAATAAATAAATAAATATACAGGAAGATGGCGAAGAAACTTTGTGAATTAAAAGTTTCAGAGCTTCGAAGAGAGTTGGAGGATTACGAACTGGACACAAGTGGGGTCAAGTCAGTGTTAGTGGAACGACTAAAAGAAGCTATGATTAACAATGGATTGGACCCGGAAATGTTTGAATTCACCGACGAAGCGTCCGCCTCTATAATTTCATCCATGGAAAACAAAATGTCGGACATAGAAAATAAAATTTCGACGGATATAAAAAACAAAATTTCATCCATGGAAAATAAAATCTCGACGGATATAAAAAACGAAATTTCATCCATGGAAAGTAAACTTTCGGCGGACATGGAAAACAAAATGTCGGACATGGAAAATAAAATTTCGACGGATATAAAAAACGAAATTTCATCCATGGAAAGTAAACTTTCGGCGGACATGGAAAACAAAATGACGGACATGGAGAATGAAATGACATCCATGGAGACTGATATTTCTGCCGTGGAAGAAAAGATTAAAAGAATGGAGCAAGAAATGAAACAAAAAATCAAAGAAATCGAAAGGAAGACTAGTAATAAACCGGATTTTACAATTAGGCAAGCCCCGAATAACGACGAACTGGCAGAGAAAGTAGAGTTGAAACCGAAAATGGAAAACGATATTAACAGCCGAGTGAAACTGCCAACATTCGATGGTAAAACGTCATGGCCGAACTATCTTAAGCAATTCGAGGCGGCATCAAAGGCAAACAACTGGAGTGAGAAGGAAAAAGCGTTAAATTCAACTCTTGCCCTTAGAGGAGATGCTATGGATATCCTCCAGACCATTCCAGTGGAAGAGGCCGAAGATTTTGAACAACTCAAAAAGCGATTGAATATGAGATATGGCCTGGAACACCTGGAGCATCTGTACCAGTCACAGCTGAAAAACCGCAAACAAAAACGCGACGAAACTCTGCAAGAATTCGAAGCAGACATTGCGAGGTTGGTGCGGTTTGCCTATCCATCGGCACCGGAGAATGTCATGGAATGCTTAGGGGTACAGACATTCATCGACGGAGTTCGTGACCATGAAATGCAGAGAACTCTACGCTTGGCTCGGCATAAGACACTGGTCGACGTACTCTCTGCAGCCTTGGAGTACGGAGCAGCTACACAGGCTTCCGGAGTATACGGCAAGGTGAGGGCTGTAGCAGACGAAGAAGTTGAGAACAAGCTCGACCAGATTGTCAACATGATGAAAAGCATCTCAAATGGAAAACTAGGAAGGGTCGACCTTCAGAGGGCAGCTTCGACCCGAAGACCTTCCAAAGACCCTCTCATCCTAATAGCCTCTCTGAAATGTCGCGATGATAGTGTATACGTGGATGGTGAAGTTAATGGAAGGAAGTATACACTATCGGTGGACACTGGAGCAACGAGGACTATTATTCGCCCCGAGACTGTCAACACCCGGAAAAGACTTTTACCGACGAGACTGCGACTCAGGACTGCCACAGGTGAAAGCGCCAATGTCCATGGAGAACTACCGGTGCAATTGGGAATTGAAGAAGCACTTGACTACTGCACCTATACTCGGCTATCCACTACCAGAGGGAGAATTCATACTAGATACTGATGCAATGTTGGAATTGGAGGAGTGCTATCACAGGTTCAAGGAGGACAAGAGAAAGTTCTGGGATATTTTAGTAAAGTCCTTTCCAAACCAGAACAAAACTACTGCGTCACAAGAAGAGAGCTCCTAGCAGTAGTGAAGTCCGTGGAGCACTTCTATCAGTATCTGTATGGAAAGAAATTTGTGATCAGAACCGATCAAGTAGCACTTGAGTGGCTTATGCAATTCAAGAACCCTGAAGGTCAAATCGCTAGATGGATCGAGCGGCTCCAAGAATATAATTTCACTATTGAGCATAGAGCCGGAATAAGCCACAGAAATGCAGACTCCCTCTCTAGAAGACCATGCCCTACAGAGTGCTCTCACTGCAGCAAAACAGAAGCTTCTGGACACCAGAAAAGTTGGAAGAGGAACAAGAGAACGATCCCGACTTGAAGAAAATTTGACATTGGAAAAAGGAGAACTGTCGACCTACTTGGCAGGAGCTTTCAAGGTACTCGCCAACGATGAAATCGTATTGGGCCCAGTGGGACTCGCTGGTTTTGAAAAACGGTTTGCTACAGCAGTAATCGAGAACGATGAGGGTTCCGAAAGCAGAAGACAGTTGGTGATTCCAAGAACAAGGAAAGCAGCAGTACTGCGGAAATTACACGACAGTCCGTCAGGAGGACATCTAGGTGTGAAGAAGACCCTTCAGAAAGTGCGAGAACGGTTTTATTGGATGCACAGTTCCGAAGATGTGAAGGACTGGTGTAAGAAGTGCACTACCTGTGCTACGACCAATGGACCGCACGGGAGAAGAAAGGCTCCTATGAAGCAGTACAATGTCGGAAGCCCTTTTGAACGCATTGCCCTGGACATTGCCGGACCGTTTCCACCGACAGCAAATGGCGGCAGGTACATTTTGGTGGTGATGGACTACTTCACAAAATGGGTAGAAGCGTATGCCATTCCAAACCAAGAAGCCGCAACGGTTGCCGACGTGCTTGTGAATGAGTTCATTTGCCGATATGGAGTGCCCCTAGAAATACACAGCGACCAGGGCAGAAACTTCGAAAGCCAGCTGTTCCAGGAAGTTTGTGAAAAGCTCGGCATGAAGAAAACGAGAACTACGGCTTTGCACCCACAGTCGGACGGGATGGTAGAGCGAATGAACAGAACTCTTGGAAAATACCTGTCTAAAGTAGTATCTAACCATCAGCGATGGCCTACAGATCTGCCATCAATGAGTCTACCGGCCAAACACCAGCAAGAGTTCTGTTCGGACGCGAAATGAGATTACCCTGCGACCTTGAATTTGGATGCCGACCCGGAGAAGACATAGCTGGTGAAGGTTACGTGACCCAGCTGAGAAAAAGAATGGACGACGTACACGAGCTGGTTCGATCGAATCTCCAGATCGCTAGCGATAGGACGAAGAAAAGGTACGATACGCAAGCTACGGAAGGAGGTTTCCACGAAGGAGACAAAGTCTGGCTGCATAACCCAAGAAGACAAGAGGGTTTTTCTCCAAAGTTGCAGAGAGCTTGGGACGGTCCGTACCTCGTAAAGAAAAGAATCAACGATGTCATCTATCGTATCAGCAAGATCCCAAATGGAAAGCCAAAGGTGGTACACCGTAACCGATTAGCGCCATTCGAGGGTGACCACGATGAGGAAGTAAACCAGCTTCAGGAAGTAGCCGACCCTGCTTTTGTAGAGTTCATGGGTGCTTATGGTGGTACCGGAAAAGCGAGATTCGGCGTCACCACTGAGAGACGACAAGACCTGCTTACCGTTCCGGAGGAATACTCACTGGCAATAAACATCCCTGCCAGCGTAACCGATGCGCGCGGACTGGCATCTCTGTTTATAAAGAAGAGTGGCGCACGACTTTTGGTAAACCAGTTACCGGTACCAGGTAAAGCTTTGAAGCTGCAAAATGGCTCCCGCTACAATTTCCACCTAGTGACGAGGAACACCTTCGACGAAAGACCAACGTTCGAGGATGTCTGGGAAGCATTACGAAGCCTGAGGGAGCATGTGCTTGAATTGAACGTGCATAGGCTAGCCATGCCCAAGATTGAATGTAGGCATTTAGATTGGCGAATAATCCGTAACATGGTAGAAGTAATCTTCCGAGACACCGAAGTGCAGGTACTGGTTTGCGGCCATGCTCGGGAGACACAGCCAACAGAGAAGACGGTCGCATGTTACTTCCATACAACTGGAAAATGCAACAAGAGGACCAGTTGCCGATACAGTCATCTCGTTCCAGTTTCCTAGCTAGTTCCAGGAGGAACTGTCTCTTAAGGAGGGGGCAATGTTACGCGAGCTACTGCAATAATACGCTCACTTAGTGCCCCCAGTGAAATCCCCGTATGAGACGACTATGGCTCCTCCGCCCAATTTTCGGTAAACATCCAGAATACCCACCGCATCCAGTGCATCCGCCAGAACGTCGAGCGAATTCTAGAAATACGACGCGCGAGTATAAATAGGCCACCAGCTTCGCTGCAGGCAATTAGTCAATCAGTCAGTGTTGATACCGAAGGAAAGTAATCGCGCCTCGATAAAGTGTTTATTAAGTGACTCTCATATAAATTATAATTAGTGTGTTTAGTGTATTAGATAAATTAATAAAAAATCTGTAAATATAAATTAATTGTAAATATAAATTAGAATAAACGTTACAATACGTTGGCTTAGTTGTATGTTTCCGAGCTTGTGAGTCCATACCTTAGCAATATTATCAAATTCGTCATTTGTGTCCTCTTTATCGGGACTTTGTAAATAATTACATGCTAGTGTTAAAAGCTAGTTTTGTTTGGCAACGGGACTTTTAAGTCGTTTCTTGGTTATGGTGCAGCTGGAGATTTAAGTGAGCTCACAGAGGATCCTGCAGTTGGTATCGATTTCACTGGTGTCGGGGATTTAATAGCTGCCAAAGAGTTTTAATTAGGTCCACTAGGTGGAGATGAAGGCGTATTAACACCCTAAGCCTGACTGTCTCCAGTCCTGAAGCAAAATTAAACGACTATATTGTCAAATTTCCTAAGTTGATTTTTTCAGTTTCCATCAAACCCTGAAAAGTGGATGAAGATTGCTGGCGAATTTGGAATTAGCAAATTTTCCGCACTGCCTAGGGGCTAAAGATGGCAAGCACATCGCTATTAAGAAACCAGCAAAGTCAGGATCAGCGTACTTTAATTATAAAGGGGTTTTCAGCATTATTTTACTAGCTGTGGTGGATGAGAACAAAAAATTTGTACTGGTTGATGTAGGTACTAACGGTAAAATCTCAGATGGTGGAGTGCTGTTGTACTCCGAATTTGGAAAACTCTTACAAAACAACGAGCTCAATTTACCCAAACCCGCGTTTCTTCCAAATAGCTCAAAGGCATTTCCATTTGTTTTTATAGGTGACGAAGCTTTTGCTCTGCGGCCCGATTTAATGAAGCCGTACGCTCTGGAAACCCTGGTAGGAATTCAGGAAACCCTGACGCACCTAGTCAAGAATTCAATCGTAGGTTGTTGGCCACTCGAGTGAAAGTGGAAAACGCTTTTGAGATAGTAGCGAGTAGATTTTTAATTTGAAAAAGGATCTTTCAGCTGTAGCAACACTTACTGTTAAAAATAATAATAAGGCTGTTGTTACCTCTGGAAAATTTGATGATTAAGTGTTATTTTCCACAATTAAAAACACAGCAAAGTCTTTAATATTTTGAAGGGAAGCAATTTTTTCCTTTAATGACATACACATAACACGTGACTATCATTAAAGGAAAAGTCGCAGACAGATCGCTGGAATATGTCTGCTGTAGTGTTTCTGCAGACATAAATAATTCTTTTTCAGACAAAGTAATCAAAACTTGGGGACATAGGAATCTAAATTTATTCACAAATAACTCCATTCCCTCAAAACGATTACCTATTTGGTTAATTACAATATCAAATATTTTGTAATATATATTTATCCTAAAATAGTTCATATTTCTCCTTTTAAACTGAAAAAATGTATTCAACAGCGTATGAAGGAACTAAGCATAATGTTTTAAAAGAGGCAACAAAAAAATTATATACGTTTAATAAATAAGTCATCTTAATGTTTTTTTTATATACTGTGGAGCCCATATACGTGTGAAAAATTTTAGGTGAATGAAACAATCAGAAATAATTTAAAATCGACTTCCTATATTGTGAATAGGGAAGCTAATAAAATAAGAAAATAAAAAGTAAAAGTTAAACAAAAAGAAACTCATAGTAGGTACTCATACTTATCTACTACTATTTTAACAGCACCACTCAGTATATACAGATGTTAATACCTATTTTAGCTATGCCACCGTATACAGAAACTGTTTCTGCACATTGGCTATGCAGAGCCAAAAACATCAAACGTCAAAACAGAATACAGACACACATCGAGTCTGGGTCCTTTGGGCGTTGGCCTCTACAGGCCAGGATTTCGGCCCCTTCCGATCACTAGCGATAGGCTCTTTCGGGCCTCGTAATCTTCGGGCCCCCCGCAACTGCGGGGGTTCGCGGTAGTAGCGCTACGCCACTGCTCATACGGGAAAATTGACAAAACCTGTCCTCAAAATCGTCTATTTAAGCAGTTTGCTTTTTCACCGCGGCGTCGCGCATTGTAGCTAACGTACTATTTTAAAACTGTCACGACTATAACCTTACTTTTCATATTTGACCAATTTGACAGTAGGCAAATAGTAAACATTACTTGTGAATAATAAAAACTAGAAAATTGAAATGATTTTATCACAAAACTGATTGTGCCAGTCGATTTTTTGGCCAAAAAAACCCCTCTTTACGAATTTTTAGCATTTTTTATAATTTTTTTGTCGAAAATTTAGAACAAAGGGGGTAGCTATGGAAATATTTTGCGATACAAATTGATTTTTTCCAACTCCCATAATCCTTGGAAATATGGACTCAAAATTCACTTAAATATGTAAAATTGTCCCCTCTATCGATCGGTGAAGACTAGAACGTTCTATCTTTCCTATTTGTCGAGTTATGAGTATTTTTTGTTTTGAAAAGTGGATTTTCGAAAATTTCATGACTCTATTTGAAGGCGAAATAATGATTTTATCACAAAACTGATTGTGCCAGTCGATTTTCCGGCCCAAAAAACCCCTCTTTACGAATTTTAAGCATTTTTTATTTTTTTTTGTCGAAAATCGAGAATAATCGATTAATCGAAAAAAATCGATTAATCGAAAAAATCGATTAATCGAAAATAATCGATTAATCTAAAATAATCGATTAATCTAAAATAATCGATTAATCTAAAAAAATCGATTAATCGAAAATAATCGATTTATCAAAAATAATCGATTAATCGAAAATAATCAATTTTCGATGATTCGAAAATTTATTATTTTTCATTATTCTTGATAACGGCAGCTGGACCGCTACCGAAACTTTAAAAATAGAGTTTCAACAAACATCGTGATCAAGAACTATTATATTTAACTAATTTTTTCCCTAACTCACGCCTTTAAAAAGATTGACAATTTGGAACTTACGAAAATATTTTGAAGTTTAAGACTTAAAAAAATTGTCAAGATTTGCCAGTCGATTTTCCGGTCCAAAAAACCCCTCTTTACGAATTTTTAGCATTTTTTAAAATTTTTTGTCGAAAATTTAGAACAAAGGGAAATATTTTGCGTATCAAATTGCTTTTTTCTAACTCCCACAATCCTTGGCAATATCGACTCAAAATTCACTAAAATATGTAAAATTGTCCCCTCTATCGATTGGTGAAGACTAGAACGTTCTATCTTTCCTATTTGTCGAGTTATGAGTATTTTTTGTTTTGAAAAGTGGATTTTCGAAAATTTCATTACTCTATTTGAAGGCGAAATAATGATTTTATCAAAAAACTGATTGTGCCAGTCGATTTTTTGGCCAAAAAACCCCTCTTTACGAATTTTAAGCATTTTTTATTTTTTTTTGTCGAAAATTTAGAGCAAAGGGGTAGGTATGGAAATATTTTGCGAATCAAATTGCTTTTTTCTAACTCCCATAATCCTTGGAAATATGGACTCAAAATTCACTAAAATATGCAAAATTGTCCCCTCTATCGATTGGTGAAGACTAGAACATTCTATCTTTCTTATTTGTCGAGTTATGAGTATTTTTTGTTTTGAAAAGTGGATTTTCGAAAATTTCATGACTCTATTTGAAGGCGAAATAATGATTTATCACAAAACTGATTGTGCCAGTCGATTTTTTGGCCAAAAAAACCCCTCTTTACGAATTTTTAGCATTTTTTATAATATTTTTGTCGAAAATTTAGAACAAAGGGGATGGAAATATTTTGCGATACAAATTGATTTTTTCTAACTCCCATAATTCTTGGAAATATGGACCCAAAATTCACTAAAATATGTAAAATTGTCCCCTCTATCGATTGGTGAAGACTAGAACGTTCTATCTTTCCTATTTGTCGAGTTATGAGTATTTTTTGTTTTGAAAAGTGGATTTTCGAAAATTTCATGACTCTATTTGAAGGCGAAATAATGATTTTATCACAAAACTGATTGTGCCAGTCAATTTTTTGGCCAAAAAAACCCCTCTTTACGAATTTTTATAATTTTTTATAATTTTTTTGTCGAAAATTTAGAACAAAGGGGGTAGCTATGGAAATATTTTGAGAAACAAATTGCTTTTTTCTAACTCCCTTAATCCTTGGCAATATCGACTCAAAATTAGGGCTAGGCGATTATCAAAAAACATAATCGATTATCGATTATATAAAATAATCGATTAATCGAAAATAATCGAAAAAAATCGATTAATCGAAAATAATCGATTAATCTAAAATAATCGATTAATCGAAAAAAATCGATTAATCGAAAAAAATCGATTAATCGAGAAAAATCGATTAATCGAAAAAAATCGATTAATCGAGAATAATCGATTAATCGAAAATAATCTATTAATCGAAAATAATCGATTAATCTAAAATAATCGATTAATCGAAAATAATCGATTAATCGAAAATAATCGATTAATCATAAAAAATCGATTAACCGAAAAAAATCGATTAATCGAGAAAAATCGATTAATAAAAAAAAATCGATTAATCGAAAATAATCGATTATTCGAAAATAATCGATTAATCGAAAATAATCGATTAATCTAAAATAATCGATTAATCGAAAATAAACGATTTCTCAAAAATAATCGATTAATCGAAAATAATCGATTTCTCAAAAATAATCGATTAATCGAAAATAATCGATTAATCGAAAATAATCGATTAATCGAAAATAATCAATTTTCGATGATTCGAAAATTTATTATTTTTCATTATTCTTGATAACGGCAGCTGGACCGCTACCGAAACTTTAAAAATAGAGTTTCAACAAACATCGTGATCAAGAACTATTATATTTAACTAATTTTTTCCCTAACTCACGCCTTTAAAAAGATTGACAATTTGGAACTTACGAAAATATTTTGAAGTTTAAGACCATGGAGGCTATACAAGGAGATCGAACTCATACGGGAAAATTGACAAAAAGTGTCCTCAAAATCGTCAATCTAAGCAGTTTGTTTTTTAACCGCGGCGTCGCGCATTGTACCTAAGATACCATTTTAAAACTGTCACGACAATAACCTTACTTTTTATATTTTACCAATTTGACATAAGTAGTAAACATTACTTGTGAATTATAAAAACTAGAAAATTAAAATTGTTAAAAATTGATAATGTTGTTGAAATTTATTGCAATAGTGGTTGGTAGTGCAGATTATATAACAGGAAGACGTGAATTTAATTTAATTTAAGTAAACCAGAGTTTTTTCAGTTACCAAAAATAATAAGAAATATTCAAAGATAAAAATAAAGTAGGAAAGGAAATATTTATTGTGATAGACTTAAATTATATACCTTACTTGTGAGAAGTCTAAAAAAAGCACAATTGCACACAAAATACTTTACTTTTGCTGATGACATTATTATGTTCTATACAAGTACAATTTAAGAGTAGTGGAAGAAAAAAGGTGAACAAAGATTTGAAGAAAAACCAGAGATGGTTGATAAGGAATAAGCTGTAGTACTAATTTGGAAAAATTACTGGCATGTTCCATAGAGAAATAATATATCAATCTTCAGCTACCTAATTCCAGTGAGGGGCACTTGTGGGATAACATTCATAGATAAAACACAGGATTCAAAATAGTGTAGAGAATGTTTTGTGCAAGTTCAGTTACATAACGGCATATATTTTGTGTACGTACTTATGTGTGACTTTCCACTCTGTTTGCTTCATTAGGAAATAAACTTTTGTAAATTGCAATTTTTGTATTGTTAAAATAAAATACTTAAAAAAATGATTTTTTTGTATGATGCGGAATTATTTAAATATATTTTATATTGAAAATCTGTGCATGAACTAATATCATTAGTAAGTTGTGCCTGATTGAAGATATATTGTATTTTTTATTGTTATTGAACAGATTGGAGATTATGCATTGACTTTAAGGCTTTGGGCTCCATCCTATTTTGGTCAAACTCGATTGCACCGCGATCGAGCTGCAGAGACGAAATTGCATCGTCGGAAACGGGCTTAAGATACTTTACCAACATACGTCATGAAACCTGCGCATATGCGATACTTCAAATTTTTGAAATGTCAATTTGAACGATTTCATTTCACAAAGTTTCTAGTTGAAAGTTCACTGACATATAAATATCTTTAATAATGATAGAGAAATTGCCACGAATTGATGACTTTTTCATTGAAGTTACAAGAGAGGAAAGTGAGACGGAGCCAATAACTAATGATACTGGAAACAGCGATATCATAATTGACAGCGACTCTGATTCAGATCATACCGATGAACATGCAGCCGATGAAACTGAATCTGATGTCCAAGACGGACAAGAATCTTCAGATGGTGTCCTCGACGGACAAGAATGTCCCATTGTTGCCCATGGCGAAGATTCTGAGACGGCAGATGAGATTTCCAGGTCTTCTTCTCCATGCGATGATGGGACGGAGGAAAGTAGTGAGGAATTTAACTAGAGAGAGGTGATAAAAGAAAATTCTCTAGTGATGATGATGACAGTTCTTGAGTATTTTCGTACAATATAGTTCAATATATATTTAATTCAGTATACAGCATGTAAATTTTGTTTAATGTTCTGTTATTTATATTTAAGTTATTGGTTGATGGTTTATTAAACATAATATATTATTAGATATACTTTATTTGTTATGGTCGATACATGTCTTACAATAATGACTGTAAAGGATGGAATGTCTCTGTTGTGTCAATGTCATGACATATGACTTATGACACATCAGGTGTGTTCCGAAAATCTATATAAATACCAAAGAAATTTCGATATATTTTTTTTAAATATAGGTACCTACTTAGGTACAGTAGTCGCCAATTACTTATTTATTTACTGAACAAGTGAGTGATATCGATTGTTTCATATCGACGGCTATTGGTTAAGCATATTCGAGCAAACGCTTAACCAGTGTAAAACAGTCGGTAGCGTGCAAGCTGTAGTCGTGTTAATTTATGATGTGTTGATGTGTGATCAAAGCAGAAACAAACGTAGGTACCGTATTCACGGACGCCACTGCCTATCAGAATTTATTTGTGGTGAATGGTTGTTGGTCGAGTGGAGTCATAATCTCATTAAATATAAATAAAATTTACTCGATGTAGGTAACAAATTTTTTGCCCTTTCAAATACTTCAATCCAAAGGTTATTTTTACAACAGTTTTTCAGATATCTTGCTTCAACCAGGCACATGTTTTGAACAAACTGTAGATAAGCTCAGAGTTTCCACCCACTCATTAAAGGAACGTTTGCAAGAAGGACCATGAATTTTTTAATTTGTAACTGTAAGGATCTTGTAGAGTTAGTTAAAGGGTGAGATCAAAAAATAAAACAGCAAATTTATACCTAGATACAACCTTTATTTCACATCAGGTACTTGGTAAATAAAAAAAAATATTAAACAGTAATTTCATCAGTAAATCTGCTCTTATCATCTAGGTTGATAACGATAGAATGTGTTCTAGCATGGCCTGACATAAGATATCTGCCATTGCTGTCGGCTCCAGAGGGTTTTTCTTTACATTTAACTTCTGGAGTTGGGGGAGGATATGTTGAACTGGATGCAATATTCTCAGTTGTTGTTGTTGTTTCGTTGGAAACGATATTTTCATCTTCATGGTTGTCCTTAATTGTGGATGTATCACCATTTGCTTCGGGTTTAACTTCTACGGCGAATGATACGCTCTGCCTTTTTATTTTGATTGGAGATACATTTTCTATATTCGTGTCAGCTATGCCACCTGAAACAGCAGTAGAAAATATTACTATTCAATTTGATAGTCAGTCAATTTTTTTTACATTTTCTGTGACAGCGGAAATGCATATTTGTTTAAATACTTGACAAATTTAAACAAAAATTTTATTTTATGGAAATTTTTGCAAATAAGTAACCCCCTTTTTAATTTTTTATCGTGTACCCATGGAAAATGGAAATTTTAACAAATACATTGATCCCTTATAAAAATTGTATCGTACGACTGTGGCAGATGGACATTTTTACATTATTTGTTAATTAGCTTATAAAAATTCGTCGGGGCGCAGAACGTCACAATAGCACAAGGACAAGGGGCAGGTGTTTTAGGTTTAACTGTTTGTTGAAGTCGATTTTACATATTTCTCCTCTATTTTTACATAAACAGGCCGTAACTCACTTATCAGCACCCCATAGGAACAGCGACTGATCATCATCAGAAAGTGTTCCTATCTCTCAAAATTTTTTCTCCCCAAAGCTTAAATCAAAAACCCCTAAAATCATAACATTCACAGGAAAATACCCCTAAAAAATAAGATTATTAAAAAAATCATGAATAATAAATTAATAATAATTGTGAAACTGAAATCAGCAGACAACTGAAAATTTTTAGAATGCTTTCCAGCAAATTAATTGTTATTGAGAAATTTTTAAAGAAGGGCATCTATATTTTAGTGTTAACCCGCTAGGTCAACAAATAAATGTGATTGGCTAGTTTAAATTACTCCAGGCCAGGCCCTAATTTTTGTACCTTTATTTTTCTTAATAAAAAAAATAAGAAAATAAAAAATGCAAGAAGTCAAGAAATCCCTAAGAATATAACGCCCCCAAAAAATCCCATCTCACTTATTTACTTTGGGGGGAAAACCCGTAAGTTGGGAACACTGATCAGCACCATCTAGTAACCATCAATGACAGTAGTATCATTTTTTTTATAAACTTCTATTGAATACAAGTATGGAGAGTGGTGCAATTAAAAAACACTCATTAAAATGTTATCCCTAAAAATACCCCCAAAAAATTCTTCCCCCTAAAAACTCCTTGTATAGATTTTTTCTCCCTAAATTTATCTCAAAAAGAGTTAAGACAATTGAGGCCGGGTTATTTCTATGTGTTTTTTTCTTTATTTTGTGCGTGAGTTTTTATTTTTTTGTAGTTTTTTCAGCATTTCAAGTGAAATATGTTTGCAATTTTGGAGTTATAATAGATGAAGAAAATGATGATGATATGAAGGACTCTTTGGTTTTACACATTCTTCATGATGAGACAATAGTACACTCTACTTATAATAAAAATAAACAAGTGAAGTGACATGTGAAGTAAATTAATGGCTCAATAAAACCTACGTTTACGGTATACGTAGAAACACACAAGTTTACGTTAAACGTATCTAGATATGTCCGAGAAGTACTTACTGCGCACGCGTTCCTGTCAAAGGCTGCGTTTACGTTTACGTATTAATTATTGCCTTAAGTGTCTAATTATTTTTTCGAAAATTTCACGACACTATTTGAAGGTGAACGAAAGTTTTTATTAAAGAATTGACTGCGCCAGTCGATTTCTCGTCAGTACAACGTTCTAAGTCTTCAATTAAAATATTTTCACTACTTTAACATTGATGATTTATAAAACGGAAATCCTTCAAGTTATGCTCCTCGAATTTTTTTTCCCAGTAAACTGGTCTTTTGAGAATACTCCTCTAAAATGTCAGTTCAAAATTCATAGTTTTCTGGAAGTTACAAGACTTTTTATGTTGAGAATGCATTTTTTAGAAAATTTCACGAGTCTATTTGAAGTTGAAATGATTTGATTAAAAAACTATGTCGACCAGTTGATTTCTCGTCCCTAAAATCTCCATTTTACGAATTTAAATATTGTTCATGCCTCAAAAAATTTTTTGTTGAGGTAAATTTTGAACTAATGGAAATATATCGCGATTCGACATTTTCTCCTAAAGCTGGCCTGTTGGCTCTGCCAGTGCCAAAGAAAATTAGTAAAAAAAAAACATTTTCTCCCTTAATTCTTTTAATGCTTGGAAACATCGATTAAAAATTCACTCACTTGAATATAATAGTAGGATTTTGTGTTTTATTATTCTTTTTTTTGTAATGCTAAGGTACGAAAATAACTTTCTATTAAATTAAACACCTACCTGAAAGCAAAATTTTCTTAAAACAGAGCAGATTTTTTCTAAAATTTAATTAATTTTAAGTCGCTGTCAATTTTTATTTGCAATTTTCGAATACAAATTCGGATTAAAGGTATTATATCACTAACAATACGAAATTAGAGTTGGCCTTTTTGAAAGATTTCTTTTAAGCGATTTGGTATTCAGATTTGAAATGGAACCTACGGGCTTTCAAATGTTCCTTTTCTTTCTTTGTATTTCAGAACCGAATACAAAACTGACTTTCGTATAGTTTTTAGGAAAACAGAAAAAATTAATTTGGAAAACCCTTTGATAAAAATAACAAGTTAGAAGAGAAACAATCTCGAATTTTTATCCAGGCAATTGTAGTTTAATATTCGGTATACGGTATACGTACAGTGTTCTGGAAGTGACTCTTTTTTTGTGTTTGGTTTGTTTTGTCAACTGGAAAAATAATTCTACCCAATATTTCGCATTTTAAAAATACTAAAGTTATTAAGTTCGTTCACAGAAATTGCTGAAATATACAGGTGTGTACCTACTTTAAATAAAGTTTGTTATAAAGGTTTAAGAGATATGGACAATTTTATGTCGCACTAAACGAGTGGTTACAACAACTGAATGTGATATGGTAACCAAAAGGAGGAGTGAGAAACAACATAAATACAAAATATTTTAGTCTACAGTGTAAGAAAGTGTAACTATGCTATTTGGGAAAAAATCTAATACTGTGTTTATTTTGGAAAAAGAAAGTTTAGACGATTTTCAAGAACCGCTCAACTAGCAAAATAGACCCCTAAAAGAACGAAATTATTTCATAATTATCGTATAGCGCCGCTTGAAAGAATAAAATTATTTTTTAATACGTCTCAATACGACAATTTTATCATAAAATAGAGGGATTTCTATAATGCTGTTCTTACAACTCATAATATACGATAAAGAAATAGTGTAAGTATACAAATTTTATAACAGTTGCGTAACGTACTATAAAATTCCTATAAAATAATTTTAAAACAGTTTTATACAGATTATAATACAGTTGCATAGCTATTGTATTACTTATAATAGCGATGTTAAAACTTAGTTGTAACAGAAGCTGTAAAAATAGTTGCATTAGAGTTCGTTAAGAAAAGTAATAAGATTGTTGCTTTACGCAGAAGTAACACAATAAATATAAAAGTATTTTATAATCATCTTATATCTACAACAGTATTCTCTCTTTTGAAGAGCTTATAGAATAAAAATGTAGTTCCTAGGAATAAATTTATCTCCAGTTCTGCGTTATAAAATCTATTTATATCTCCATATACCTACGAACATAAACATAACCCAATAATAACAGAAAAATTACGCGGGTTTTCTAGCAGGTTTCGTTTACAAAAATTAATTCGGCAAAATCTGAGTGGAAACAAATAAAAAAGAGAGGTCATTTTAAAAGATCAGTTAAAAAGAAATACCATAGAATACTTCAGACTTGCAGTTCGCGTGATCAACCTCTAGTTGAAGTGGCATGTAACGAAGAGGCTAATCTAGAAGAAACAACAATTTTATCTTCCGCCAGGAGTGATAATAGTGAAGAAGAATCAAAAGGAAATGAAGACCAACATGACATGTCAAAAGAAAGCGTCGACATTAATAGTGCTGATGAAGAAAACACTGATACCGACGGCGAAAATTTGATGCATTCTCTATCTGAAATTGAAAAGAAGATTAAAATAAAAGAACAACTTAAGATGTGGGCAACGTCTTTTAACATCAATCATTCTGCATTAACAGAGCTTTTCGTTATATGGAACCTGGCTATTCCTAATCTTCCCACAGATCCTAGGACATTCCCTAATACTCCACAACAAGTTAAATTTGTAACACTTGAGAATAATCCAATAATTTCAATCAAAAAACAAAACCTAAGAGATATGAATAATTGCAAAATTGAACAAAATTGTTTATTGATTTGTCTATGTGAAGTATGTCACCATAGATGTTAAAATTATAATTCTATATTTTATATTTTTTTCAACATTTACAAGATTTTAAACATTTTATGTATTAATTTTAATCAATTTTTACATGTAAGTAGTTGTATTTATTTTAAATCCTGTTATTTTCAATATTGTATATTTTTTAGTGCCCTGAAGAAGTGTCAAAACGACACGAAAGCTTGGCTTTTAGTGAATAAAAGATTTTATTGAATTTTTGACTGAAAATCCCCGTTATCTCTACCTATATATATATAGAATGTTATTCTTGAATTATATTGAATCAATTCATCTCATAATGAATATTGAATGTATATTTATACAGCCAGTCAAGTTCAAATAAAGTAAATAAACATATTACTGTTTTGTGTTTATTTCACGCTCTGAACTTGACTTCGTACTCGACGACCTTCTTACTCTTTATTTATATAATATTAAAACGTTCGAATGTTTTGTTGAAATAAGATCCAGGGAATTTAATTCTTATTTTAAATATTTATTGTTATATTATTATATTAGGCCAAAAGGCATCACAACAACTCCCATAATTAAAAACTGAATTACTTCAATGTAAATGCTCAAAGTGTTAACTTCCATACACGAATATAAATTATTCTCGAAACTTTGTCTGACGTTTTGGAGCATTTCTGGAGTTATTTGACGACATTCGGTAATAATACTGCAAGTCTTCGTAATGACTGAATTGTGATTCTGAAAAAAAGATTGTCCATGTTCAAACAATATCCGACGATCTCATTTTCTTGAACACTTGTGAAAGTAGGTTTAAAACATCCTAAAGACGTTGCAACACACTGTAAAGAGACAGTCTTTTTCTAAGGGCACTTTCGCTGATCCCAACTCTATCAGCGGCTGTTCGTTGACTCACACCATAACCTTTTTGCCTCAGCTATTTGCTCTTGGTTGACTAGCCGCTTATCTGGATTTTTTCTTCGATAGTTAAAGGCATTTTTCTGAAAGAAAAAGTATGGGAAAGTATACGCATGCGTACACTTAACCGCACACACTTACCACATCAACGAATAATTTTAAAAAGCTTCAAATTTGAGGTTATGCAAACAACGTGCAAATTATGTTCAGATATGAAATTAAACTTCAATGCATATATATTTGAGAAAATGTATATTTACGTTAGGTTTGTTACGAGAAGCAGACATTAATAGTTTGTCGAAAATTTTAGCAAAATGGCCGATATTTTATATTTGCTCGTATTTCATAAACGAAAGCGGTTACAGCCGGTGGTTCCCCCAATTCTTACGGTTGTCGATGATGTTTTAAATAGCCCTTATAAGTGAGTGCTGCTACCTTTACTCTTGTACTAAAGATAGCGCCTGCGCACACTTACCCCAAGCGACTCTAATGTTTTGTATTTTTGTTAAAATCACCTTTTAATTATCAATTCGTTAAGGATCTGCCCTTAGTCTCATCAACACTGAGAAATTATTAACATGTATGAGTTAATTGATCAGAATTTTTCCTGTGTAATTACCCTACAAGAGTGTATCGGACATTCTAGCAAAGTAAAATACCGTTTGGATGTTTCCGATTCATTTTGGTTATACGCTAAGCAAATTTTATTAGGATTGATGATCTTAGTAATTAGTTTCAAATTTATCCTTGTGTACGTTTTATCAGTGACTATATTATTGTTATAGTCACTGGTTTTATTCACACTTAAAACTTTGAATTAGAAAAATCATTAATCTCGCGGCTAACCGCAGGATTCGTGGATTTATCCCAAAAAATTTGGGATTTTCGAATTGGATTTTAGCGACATAACGTTAAGAATACAGACGACTGGAAGTTACAATATGTAATTACAACGTAGAAAGACATTCGCAAACTTGGGTGTTGAAGTGTATTTGTCGTCTGTCTACAATTGTGAAGACGAGAAACGAAAAATCGGTGTGCAGTGCGACATAAATTTGTTCATATCTCTTACACCTTTAATTTAATCGATATGTCACAAGAAAAAGAACTTAGGTGTGGCATTTAGAAGTGAAAAAGACAGCAAACAACAAAAACTCAGTCCGTACCTGGGTTCACAAGAGTAGTGCAGTGCAGAACTTTACCGGTTCATAGTTAGTTGACGAAGTTCTGTGAGAGTATTTCTGATATACCTCGTAGGATTAGAATCCACAAGATTCTCTCTAAAGAGTCGATTGCCGAGATTGGGTCGATGAAGCGACCTGATGGCACTTTCACGACCTCTAGAAAAGAAACGTTAGAGCTTTTGATTAGAAATCACTTTCCTGGAAGTTTGACTCTGGATAACAATCGACCTCCGCTCTTTGAGGGCGCAAGGCGGCCAAAAAAGATCGATTGGGAGGCCGCCAAGAAAGTTATCACATCACCAGCAGTTGAATGGGCAATCAAATCTTTTCAGCCTTTCAAATCTCCTGGTGAGGATGGAATATTTCCAGCTCTGCTGCAAAACGGACTGGAATTACTTTTACCCATCCTCATTAAACTGTATAGAGCTAGTCTGGCGTGGAATTACATACCACCCAGTTGGTTGACGGCTAGGGTGGTATATATACCGAAAGTGGGCCGCACAGACCCACACCCTAAATCGGTCAGACCAATTAGCCTAACATCTTTCCTGCTTAAAGGACTTGAAAAAGCACTGGATTGCTACATCAGGCGGGTAGCTTTATATGATTCCCCCCTGAGCATCCACCAATATGCTTATCAAACTGGCAAATCAACAGATTTAGCATTACACAACCTTGTTGAGAAAATTACACAATCACTTAACAATAAGGAGATTGCGGTGGCCATATTTCTTGACATTGAAGGAGCATTTGACAATGCACTACCGACTTCCATTGGTTCAGCTTTGACTGAAAAGGGCATCAAACCAACCATTACCGGTTGGATATATGCCATGCTCACTAATAGGACAGCCACTACATCTCTTCAGGACGAGACCATTAGCTTTAAGGTTTCCAGGGGCTGCCCACAAGGCGGAGTACTATCTCCCCTATTATGGTCACTCTTGATGGATAACTTGCTTAGCGCTCTCGAAAGAAGAGGGGTAGAACTGCAAGCGTATGCAGACGACCTTGTCATCTTGGCAAGGACCAAGTCAGGAAGGGTACCCTCCAAAAGACGTTGGACGATGTCCACAGTTGGTGTCAGAGGGAACAGATGTCTGTTAACCCTGGTAAAACTGTAATGGTTCCCTTCACTAGGAAAAGAAAGTTGGAGGATATTCCACCACTTTCCTACAATGGTGAGGTTATTCCATTTGCAGCGGAAGTAAAATATTTGGGGATTATCCTAGATATGAAACTTACTTGGAACGCTCACTTGGAAAAAGTTATCCATAAGGCCAGACTATCCTTGTGGACATGTCGTAGGATCTGTGGAAAATCTTGGGGCTTGGGACCCAAACAAATCTATTGGATATATGTGATGATCGTTAGACCAATGATCACATATGGAGCTATTGCCTGGTGGCCAAAAGCTTTACAGAGAACGGCCCAAGCAAAGCTCTCTGGTTTACAGAGACAGGCTTGCCTGGCAATTACTGGTGCTATCAGCTCCACACCGTCAGCAGCCATGGAAATCCTTCTGGACCTACCTCCTCTCCATATATTTTTGGAAAGAGAGGCTAGATGGACAACTTACAGAATTGTGCATATTTCTAAATGCACAAATCAGGCTTATACAGAACGAAGCAGAATGCTAGTGGACACTGAAAGTCACAGTATTCTGGTAATGACCTCTGACATAATGCCTCCAACAGTAAACTACGGCCTGCCTTATACCGTCCTGATTCCAAATAGAGATGAATGGGTCCTCCGTAAGGATGAACTATTAAGAGCAGACAGCTGTTGGTACACAGACGGTTCAAAAACACCCTCAGGCTCTGGTGCAGGTGTATACGGGCGCAGACCTAGGACAGAAATCTCAACCTCTCTAGGATCCTATGCAACCGTATTCCAGGCGGAAATTTACGCCATTGTTTCATGTGTGGAGAGATTGGAGCAAGGCAATCTCATACATAGAACAATAAAAATTTTCTCGGACAGCCAAGCGGCTTTGAAAGCACTTAGCTCTCACCGTGTAACGTCGAAATTGGTTTTAGACTGCCAAAGAAGACTCTCCTTAATCGGAGAACTCAATAAAGTATTGCTGGTCTGGATCCCTGGCCATTCTGGCATTGAAGGAAACGAGAAGGCAGACTCTCTTGCAAGGGAGGGTGCCGTACGTGTTTCTATCGGACCAGAACCAATAATTGGCATCGCAATAAATTTTGTCAAACAAACACTGAATACCTGGACGGCAAGAAGAGCTTGAGACTTCTGGCATAATTTACCAGGATTGATTCATTCAAAGGCTTTCATACATCCTTCGAAGAATGTCTCCAAAAAAATGTTAGACTATAGCAGGCATGACCTACGTTGTCTAACAGGTCTTTTAACAGGCCACTGTCATCTGAATCATCATATGCTAAAACTTGGACTGTCGGAAGATCCGACCTGCCGTCTTTGTCTGGAAGATGATGAATCAGCAGAGCATATAATTTGTCCTGCCCCGCCGCGGCTCGGATCAGGTATCTGATGTTTGGCAGGGATTCTCTCTCGCCCTCGGACCTGAAATATCATTCACCAAATAAACTAATTGGCTTTGTTAAGAAGCTGAATTTGTTTGGTGAAATCTGAATAGGTATGGGCCACAATAGACTCTTGCGAGTCGCAGTGGAGGGCCTTATAGACCCACTCATCAAAAACCTAACCTAACCTAACCTAGTTGACGAACTGGGACACCCTGTATAATTGTCCCATAGCAGTATCAAAGGCTGTTTGTTTACAACTGAATGTAATACTTATCAAGAAATTGGAGTAAATTGAATAACTAGAGCATGAAATACGATAGATGAGGACTTGGGGGATTTTGAGCAAGACCTAACCTAAGAAATAAATTTTAAAAAGGATTGCAGACAAATATATTTCTCTTCTGTTCATTTTGGAAGTAAAATTGCCTTTAACTTTTTAACACCCAACCATTAATATATCTCACCTAGACTGCTGCTAGATTGCATAAGATGTCGATTCGAGTTATCGTGTGTCCTGGCAGCATCCTGCATAGCGATTATTTTAGATGCCAAGTGTCGATTTCCCATTCGCATGTTTCTTTCTCGTAAAACTTCAAGTTGCGTGTATAGTCTCAGGAATTCGTCTTGGACATCTTGTTCATTGTATTTGGAACAAGAGAAATCAGCTGCCCCTCCTCCAGTTGATGAATTAGTGCTGTATTGTGGGTTGTCGGATCTGCTTTTGGTGATAAATTTCGAGGAGGGGGTTTTAGACACCATAGAGCTTTCGTCAGTGCGTCCTTTGTTCTTAAACACCATGAATACCTGTAAGAAAGAATGGATGCGAATTTACATGAAATAAAAAATATAACATAACAAATTAATATTTAACGAAAGGATGGTTCAGTTTTCAATATCTAAAGGGTATTTTGTCCATCGCAATATACGTACTGAGAAACTCAATCGGAAAGTTTAGATTCTCTGTATGTATACGTCGCTTTATGAATATAAATGGAAATGAATACATGATAAATGGCTGGTTCTCTGTAGCCAATTATATATCATTCAGACAAAGAGACAAAGAGACGAAGTGGTATTTGAAAGTTCTTTATTTATTTTAATTTAATTAACAGAAAACGTTATGTGCGAGATACGATACAAAAACAAATAAATAATCTATAACAAACATTTCCAGTTAACCTTTCATATGATTTAGCGCTAACAAAAATATATAGTGCATGAGCGAAGCAGAAAAATTATTAGTTAGGTTATGTTTACAGTGCGCGAGTCTATGCGGACTTTCATTTCCACATACTTATTAACACGTTGAGTGCCGTGTGAGACCAACGTGGTCTCACGTTATTTTGGGACCGAATGGCCGTGTAAGACCACTATGGTCTCACACTGGACGACTTCATATTCAATTTTATAATATCACAGTGGTCTCACGGAACGTATTGAAATACACACTACTTGTTAACAATGGTCAGCCAGACATTTTTCTGTTTTTGGCCTGCTAAAAACGGTCATACGGGGCGGTAAAAAATAAGGTATAAAAAGCCATTAATTTTTTTATTGGAAAACTATAAACAACTAAAATAAAAAAAATAATAAAAAACTTCGTCGATATGTATATATATAAATAAATAAAAACTCTAAACGAAAACAAAAATAATGAAATTAGGCCTGGTATGCAACGTGAGTTTCAAAGAAACAGTCTAAACATATAAGCCCGTTCAGTATTAAAACCGTTGCACGTCACATCTGTCATAACTGTACTATGTTGCCAAGCCCTTGAAATAATATGAGAATCTAGTATATGTCAAATGAAGTTTATCAAATATTCTAGGTTAGGTTTAGTTATTGATGGTTATTGCGTGCAAAGAAAGTTCGACTTATTTCAGTTACATACAGAGATTTTACATATAAAACTTTAATTTGTATGTTAACCGTACAGCACTAAGAAATTCTTATTTTAAAAACTATGGAATTATTTTTAGCACTAAAAAGGTATGTATGGAATAGTTAACACTTTTATTTGTATGTTTATACCACACACTTAATTAGTTAGAAGTTATGGAACTATTCTAGTATTTAAAATGCATGTATATATAGTATCAAGGAAAAAATATTATCTAATATAATTTTTAGGTTACAATTACCTAAGTACATGTTGACTTCTAAAATGTTGTCACTACAATATGAAAGATTGATGTGGTTTACAGACAAATTATAAATAAAAAAGTTCTGATAACCTGGATCTACCTCCTTTTTAAAGATAGGCAATTTTATTTTATATTTTGTTGAAATAAATCTTATTTTTTTTTTAGAAAAGCCGGGATGTGAAGCTTTAGTGTGTAGGTCATTCTCAACAAGGAGAATCATCCTGAGATATATGATCATTGATCATAGCAAAAGAAAATTGTGCAGCAAGCACCACCACAGCTCAGAAAAGGAGAGCAAATCCATTCTATTCTCCGAGTGAAGGTATATGCGAATGATTAACTAAATCGTAGCACTGAAATCAATACATTTTATAATTATCAGTATATTGGTGAATTATTTATCAGTCCATCATCTTCTAATCAATCCAAATTTATATTTACCATTTTGTTTTAGCTCTCCAGCATCTACCGCAACTGAAAGTATTGCTAATAAATGATTGATCGAATGACACCTTTCAATTCAATAAAAACTATTAAATTAATTCTTTGTAGTTTTTATAAAACTTTGTGATATACACATGTACCTTTAGAAAATGCTGCCTGAATTACTTATTTTGAATATCATGATTAAAATAAAATAATAAATAATGCCACCCCAATTTTTATGGAATTGTTTTATTAAAAAGAAACATTGCAAATTTATAAATTAGTTACTACACCGAAAAGTTTGTAATACTATTTTTTTAAATAAGGTAGAACAATAATTGTCAAATAGAAATCTTTCAAATTTGACAGGTTCACGGACAAACCAATTCCAACCCGCAAGCTCTGGAATGCATCTATCGGCTTGCTTGGCAGTAGCCAGTATTAACTCAATAGGATTTTTTAAAAAGATGGTAGGTAATGCTTTGAGACTAACTATACTGTTCTATCATATCCACAATGTATTTTGTTGGGGGGTTTGTTTCTGAAAAAAACATTTATTGAAAGGGCAGTATTCAAATAACCAATTCTTTTCTTTTCAAATATACCTATATTATTATTTTTGTAAAAATAAAAGTAAAACAGCATTTATTGTCTATTAGGTATAATTTGAAGTAAGAATTTTAAATGTATTAAACTAGTTGTGTAGTCTTCTGAATTCTAACATATAATTTGCTATATCACTGTTCAAATACAGTTTGTATCTACTTACTAGGCTTCAATATAAATAAGCTCAGCTTCAACATTTGTTGATTGAATTCTATATTGTGTCATTAACCTAATATTATCGAAAAGCATTGTCCATAATTTATTAAAGGTTCAGAAAGATTCAATAGTAAGTAATTGGTTTTCAAACCATTTAAAAACATGTTCTTCATTTATTTTCCCATGATAATAACTCAACTAAGATTCATATAAAAATATACTTTCTGCTCCATCAATATAACCATTTTCATTCTCAGCATGTAATACAAAATATCTAGAATAAAAACAATTTTGCATTCTAAAATTTTACATTATCATTGTAACATACCTTTTGACATGAACAGCCTACAGCACCATTTTGGAAAATTCAGGATTCATTAATAAAAACAAATTTATACAGTGGTTTATTTTTGTTGAAAGTTCCATAAGTCCTCTTTGTGGATGTGTATCATATTTTAGTAAACTACTCAGGAACCTTCTACATTGAATAATTATTGTTCTTCCTTCAATTACTGTAGTAACATTCCTAAAGTGACATGATTATCTATAAAATAATGTCCATGTATAATTGCCAAGTATTAAGAATAATGTAACAGAATATAATAAATACAGTTGATTGGGTATAATATTGAACTTATACATACTTGCTTCATAAACGCTGTGAATAGTATCAGGAGTAAATGCATCAACTATTGCAGTATTATTAAGTTTCATTTATACGTTTTTTTGGATGTGACTTTAACTTTGATAACTCATTACTGCTTGTTTGTGAAAAATTACTCACAGTTCTTTGCAGTTTTTGTCTCAACATAACCCCAAAAATGTCAAGACGTCAACTGAACCTGAAATAAACCATTTTAATCGCGGCAACAGCGCGCATTTTTGCCAACATAAAAAGTTTTTATTAAGACTGACGTTAGTTTGAGTTTAATATTTAATTAACCTACGAGCTGTATTTGATATGAAATTAATTACGAAACCTTTCTTTAAACATATATTTATATTCTTTAATACAATGCGACCTACAAATTTCAATATTTATTGAGTTTAGAGAGGCTTAACATAGTGATTGACAGAGGATTGACAGCAGCAATCGAATGACATGATATAAACGAACGTCTCTTTTTCGACACTTTGATGACGTGCAACGGATTTTGTACTGAACGGGGTATATATTGTATGTGTGTGAGTGCAAGCAGATTGTCTCGGACAGTGTCCATTCAAAATATTTTTATTTCAAAATAACATTATTTTTTTTATTATAAAAATTTGCATAACAGTGAATAACAAATAACATCTCTTAAAATTACAGACATCCTTGACTTTCAAGTTATTTTTTGGTGCATTTGAAAATATCTTTTTGTCAAGATATGAACCTATTATATGGTTTTTTCACATTGCATGCATCGCATATGTCGTCTGAGGAGTTTTTCGAATAGCAATATCTCTTCCGGATAGCTCAGATATTGGTCTCACACGGCCTGCTGGGTTTTTGGTATTCAAGGGACGCGTGAGACCAACGTGTCATCACAAAAAAAAATTTACAAAACTTTAGCAAAAACTTCGCGAAAGAGTTTTTTTTATAGATTCTATATTCTGTTACATGTGAAAAGTAAATTTTTATTAAAAATAATTTCGGCCTATAGGGAACTGATTTTAATACTTCATTGCGGCACTCAACCTGAATTAATGGTAAATTCACTTTATTTGGTGATGACACTAGTGCAACCTGGTGTACCAACTTTACATTCCACCATATGCAAAGATCTCATTAATATTAAGTGTTGGTCTGACTCGAATGGGTTTTGTTTTAACACTGAGAAAACTTTCGTTTCTTCTTGCAAAGGAGTTTTGCAACCTCTCAAACTTAACAATGACTTGATAAGATCTTCAAATTCGATTAAGTTTCTTGGTCTCCATATTAACAGTGCCTTTAAATGTATCTATATGTAGACAATCTCTCTCTCTTTAGAAGTGTTTTATGTGTGATGTTGTCTCCTTCATAGTTTCAATTAGAGCAATGTAAAAAATATTCTAGAAATTCTGATAAACTTAATGGGGATAGATTATGTTATGAAAACAAAGTCACACCCTCCTAAATGTCGTTATTGTATACTAAATAAATTGCCTTCGTGTTTATCTTTTGTGTTAAATGTTGGGCCATACAGTTAGGGATGAATCGATTTCTGTCAGACGACCCTATGGTTTATTGGTAGACATTTTAATTTTAAAGTATTAAGACATACAAAAAGTGACGACAATGATTTGGCAACTAACAGGAATGACTGACATGATTATTAAAATCCTCTCAGTAAATTAATTAATGTAAGAACAAACATGGAGTGGCATTTCAAAAAATAAATATCTCCGTTTGATTCTTACGTATATAACAAAGCGAAAGTAACCTTTTGATCTTCTGTCAAAAGTTTACGCAAAGAATTTCAAATCTCCCTTTTATTTTAGGACCAGCCTTCATTTGGAGGTAATTAATTATATTTGCTCATCAAAAGGACAACAAAAAACTCTTTACGTAATTAATATACACGGCTTTCACAGTAAATATCTTACATGATTTAATCAACACCTTTTTTATTCATTTTTGAAATTATTACAAAGCGTTGTAAGTAAAAACTTTTTATATACTTTTTGATTAATTTTATAAGAATTTTCAATTATGGGACCGTAAAATAATTTAATATTTTTATTGTTGTCTAGAACGAACATATTTCAGCAGTAAATACTTCAAAGCTTTGACATTTTTTCAACAACCTTTAAAAAAAAATTAAAGAAGCCGTACACGTTTTAGTATTTAATTTATTGTGCCAAGAAATTCTTTAAATTTTTAACTGACAGAGTCCCTTCAAGCAATTTTATCACCCACTATACTGGGGTGATAATACTCACGTTGGATTTTTCACCAACATAAAACCATTGTATGAATGTTAAGTGTGGGTTGTTTGTCCTATTAATCTTCCTTTCGTACTCTTGCAACTTTTAGAGATAAATCCCAATTAAAAATATTTGTTTCAGTATTTCCGCAATATTCTCTTTTAGCCATCATTAGCGATATTGGAGCCTTAGGCTTCTTATTTACTGAAATTAATAAATGTTTACTTTTCGAGTTTTTATTTGTCGATATTTGAGAGCTTTTTAATATATCATGAAGTGAGATCTTAAAAGCTAGGGTACTGAAATGTAAATTAAAGTGTAAGTAGACATAAATGTGGTATCGTGTAACCTTAAGAATTGAGCTCTAGCCCAAATATGAATTTATTTATAAAATTTAAATGACAATAAAAAAAATGCAAGATAACAATTACTTTGTCTACTCGGCCACATAAGTTTCGGTGACAACCTTAGGCCTTCGACGTCGCTCAGAACGGAGTTAGGGGTGGATCCCTCTTCTTGATCTTCCGGACAGAAAAAGTAGACAACTTGTAAGGGCGCCAACTGAGTTTTCCACTTTGGCCTAGCACAACTAATTTCCCCCGATAACTCAGTAAAACAAGGGATGAAAATAAAACAGGGGCCTCAGCTTATGTTCCTTATAATTCCTAATGAAAACATTTAATACACTGAAGGGGGTGTTTTACAATTAATAAAAACCCTAGTGAATGCCCCCCACTTAAGAAAATAGCGTGAGCATCTGCTACACATCATCAAATAATTAACAATAAAATTCCAAACTATACCAGTTAATTGACCTACGTAGTGTGAAATTAATATGGCTGTTCAAGTGAACCAGTAGCGATTAAATATGAACGTATTAATAATATGTTCTATAAACGAACCTGAAAAGTGATGTAAAGCATATCAAAGAAATTTCATACAAGGTGACACCATAGTCAAAGCGTTGGTACCAAGGCGAAGACGCATGCGCAAGTGGATTAAATTATGAAAATTTACCGCAAAATATTAATTTCCACCATTATAATTTCATGAAAAGATAAATTAATGAGGAACTACCTATCTAGGCGTAAAGCCTATTCAACCTCAAACCATTCTGCGAATAGGGAAAACAATAAATAAAAGTAAATAAATTAGGAACACCCCCGATACCGGGTTACCCTCAATATGGTCTTGTTCAAGAAGTTGTGGAGAAGTAGCAGCAAACTCCAGAAGACATTATCTATCTAGCAGGTAGACTCCAAACATCCCGAAGTGTGTATCCGGAGGGTGTTAAGTATCCCCTGGCCCCATAGGTGAACCCTTTTCCAAAATTTTCCTTACTGGCAACCAACAAATAATGAACCAACAACAGCATGTGGCACACCTCCAATTCCAAAACTTCAACGTTGGCGGTTTCAATCGTTTTGGTGCAATATATCCCCTATAAGGGTTTGTGAAAACGGCTTCCAGAATAGGACGGAATTCTCCAACAATACGAACTCCCGTAGAACAAAATACTATACCGTATATTCCACAACAAATTCAGAACGAGAACCTATAAAACCCAGCAGGGGATGACTACCCAGTCATTAATAAAATTCGGATTCTCGTTCGATGCACTTTTGGAAACTAAGCCATCTAGAGGCAAGCACACAGCTAAAAAAAGTGAGTGACACTTCCTCAACTTCAGTACAGAATACTACCATAGAGAAACATACATCCGAACTTCACTGCTCACTACACCGAGCGTGTTCCGCACAGATCAAGTCGTAAAGTGCTACACTTCCCTGAACGCTTTCATCCAAGACACGACTGTCACGGCCAATTGTCAATGTCATCCAACAAATAATTCCACTTTTAAACATTGAATAGAAATAATAAAATGTGTATTAAAAATTATTCAAATAAATTTGAGCAATATTAGTAAACTGCCAAACGTAAACAAAGCGAGATCAAACACTCGGATCTAACAGACAAAACACATGGCGACAAACAGCTAATATATTTTGAGTAGATGTTCAGGAAATATTCGAATGCCATCTTACACAGAAGATGTCTAACTAGTATGTCTTTCCTTAAGCCAAAATATGGTAGATAAATAAAGAAAATATACCTCTAACTCAAAAGTAAAGTATGTCTCCACAGATCAGTAAGTTCTATCAAACCTAATTACTACTTTAAATGTTTTAGACTTCAAGTCCAGGAGTCAGTAATTTATAACTGAACCCTAATAAACTTTAGCGTTTATCCAGCTGAAGCGGACAAAGTAGTTGAACTACTGTGGCTACACCCCAAAGGTGATAAAATCAAAGCCAGAAAAAAACAGTAGCCCCACGGTAACTAAAAACCATAGTAATATCCACAAGAGAGAAAAAACCCCTTATTACCCTTAATTATGATTTATAACAAACAATAAAAATAAATAACATGAATCTATTTACGGACATTTACCAAATTGACGCTCGTTTTGTATCGTACGGTCACAAAACTTACATTATTTACACTACCTGGCGACAAAATATAAAATTGTTGTCATGATGTGAAGACAGGTTTGGTTACAGCCTGCTCCACTTCGCCGGAAGGATGATGGCAGAGTAGTCCCTAAAACTCTGGGCTGACAGACATTATTTAACTACTGAAGTCCTTTCGTAGTGAACAAATGATGTTAGAAACATAGAGACAAAATCCGTCAGGTAATTACTATATACAAATACTTAATATATACAATAGACGTAGTGACAAATTCACTCGTTATAATCGTAAACTTTTTTCCGAGCCTGTGTGACACAGTCTCCGATAACATTCTAGCATTTGTCTGCCTTTATCCCTTGCACCAATAGTACAAGTTGTTATCATATAATGGGTACCTTCTGGAGCTGAGGCCCCCCGCACGGCGCCGCCGTTATTTCAGATTTACCTTTCTTCTTCTTATACATGGAACCGTACTGTTTGCAATGATTGAAAGTTATTTGTATCATAACTTTTTACATGAATCTTTATCGATTGAATCCACGTAGATTGTGAAAATTGCTAAAACAATTCAGTCTATAGTATGTAGGTATACTTGGAGCCTGGGTACTAAAATCTATATCTTCGATGGCCAATTACCCCACAAATGCTGCGAAATACTTACGAAGAAGTTAGAAAGAGAATTGAGAGATGTTTTGAAGCTGGGGGAGGATATATTGAATAGATGTTTTTTGTTTACTTGGTGCTTCTTACATTATTATTCTGTATTGTTATTTTTGATAGTGATTATAATTCTTGAATAGTTAACATTGTTGTCAAAGATTTAATAAAGAATAACAATTTGAAAATTATTTATAGAAGTTGACAGTTACTTGGTACATCGTAAACGTTACTCACTAGATTAATACATTATTTTCGAACTTAGTGCAAAAATTCATACGGTTTTCATAAAACTGGCTATAAAATGAGACGGGTTTCGAAAAACTTGATTTTTATATCATTTTATGGGGCTTCAGAACAAGCAAAACTTTTGATCAAGAATGACATTTTTCACTAAAACTAATATTTAAACATTTTTCACCTATAGGATAACCCATCCGTGGACACGCTGTATATAGGAAAATTGAAATTTATTTAAAAAAATGTACTCTTTGCGATTTACATTTTATTACCCAAGTTTCTACGTATACAAACTATACCTAACTCATTTAAAAATAAAGTTTTATATTAATTAACATTTTAATGACTATTTTCTCAAAACCAGTGGTATATGCTGAAATTAACTTATCCATTGTTAGAGCCGAAAGTTCATTAGTCCGTAATCCGTGGTTAGGAAGGACAGTTACGGCATATGTTTCTTAATCAATAGTTCCAAATTTAATCGAAGTCGGCGTTCAACGAAGACTACACTACAAAATAAGATTTTTTTTTAGTCGAGATGAGAAACTCATGTTCGAATGGGTCCTATCCAGGACCCAAACAGTGTTGGACTCATCCCCAAGGGGATGTCTACCAACAAACCCACCTCAAACTTGCCGTTACCACCACCTCGGAATCACTACTTCGAGACGGGCGGCAGTCCCTCGCACACTCTCCGCTCACACCATCGTCTTCTCCCTACCTATCACTCCTACCTCTCATACTTCATTGAGTCCTTCTCTCTCCACTACGCCATTCCTCCTTCCCCTCAACCTTATCTCCATTATGTTCTCCTAATACACCGCCTCCCCTAGTTTCCTCTCCAACTTCTTCAGCACTTTCTCGTTCCTCTAGCATCTAAACACATGCCCCACATCACACATCGCCCCTATCGCACACTCCAGTCTCTCTTTTCCCAATCTTGTTGAGGTACCCTACTCTCGACCCATGTCCAGTGAACACCTGTGTTAAGAAGTAGTTCACCTCCCCGAATTTCCGGACCATCCAATCTCTCCTATTCCCAATCGATCCTTTTAGCGCGCCCTCATACTCCTCCCACCTTCTCTCCATCCATTCCGGTACTTCCTGTATTGTATTCCTTGTATTTGTCAATTAAAATGTTAATAGAGTACAAAACATCAATTTAACAATATCTCCTTCAATCGCTCCTTATTACGCGACCTCATACTCCTTCCACCTTCTCTCCATTTCCTCCTCCATCCATTCCTGTACTTCCTCTCTAGTCACAACCCTCCAGCGTTTATTCTTGGAGCCATCACGTACAATGGGTCCTTCCAGCACCGCTGTTGCCAATCCACCCACTGTCCTGTACCCCTGCACCACCCTCAGCAGTATCCCTCTCTGCACACGCAGGAGTGACCTAGCCCTCGCATTCACCCCCGCTCTTTCACCCCACTCCTCTGCACCGTACAGCATACTCTGCTATACCGTCCTACCAATTACCCTCCTCTTCCACTCTCCCGGCCCTTTCACATTACACATCAATCTCCCCAGCGATGCTGCCTTTACTTTTCCCTTCTCTGCCACCTTTAACATATGCGTTCTGAAGGATAATTGACTATCCAACCACACCCCTAGGTATTTCACAGACTCCTCCATACGAATTTTCCTTCCCTTCACCATCAACCCCACTTCCCTCGTCTTGCTGCATCCCTTCACTAGCAATCCCACCGTCTTATCTTCTGGATCTTCTCCGAAATTTTCCTACACATCCTCTCCGCCTTTCTTTCTATCTCCGCCTCTCCCTTTGCCGTACATACCAGACACACAGATCTCACATCCCTCTTCACATACTATCCCAAAAATCTCATCAAACACACACTTCCAGAACCGAGCCCTGGGGCACTCCAGCCTCCGTCTCATACCTCCTCCCTCTAGAGTCTACTATCACACGCCCCGTCAGTTAGTCCTCTACTAGGTTAAGCAAATACGAATGCCGTTTGAAAAATACCAAAAAAAAGTTGGTACTTCAAGTAAGAATGGTACTATGAAGAAGGTGAAAATAAAAAGGAACAAAAAGATCAAGCGCGAAAAAAATGGGTAAATACAGGGGGGCAAGCAGAATTGGCAGAATACAAGAAAAAAAATAAAGAAGCAGATAAATGCTGTCAGAAGAATAAAGCAGAGTGGATAAAGGAAATGATGATGGAAATAAAAAGTGATAGCCAAGATAATAAAAGATTATATAACAGCATAAGAAAACAAAATAGAAGAAACAAAGTAATGGCCAGAATCAATCAATCAAGATGCATTATCAAAAGTATTATTCAATATAGCATTAGATGGAGCGATTAAAGCGATAAAAACAGACACAATAATAGCCCAGAACATGACACAAATAAAAGGATGCGCTGACGATCTGGCACTAGTAGCAAGGAACAAAAGCAGTTTGGATAAGATGATAGGTGACCTGATCGAAGAAGCGAAAAGCAGAGGTCTGGAGATAAATCCAGAAAAACTAAATACATGCTGGTCAGAGGGGAAACAACAGAGAACATAAAAGAAATCAGAATGCAGAACCACAAGTTTAAAAAAGTAGCAAACTTCAAATATTTAGGTGTTACGATAAACGAAAAGAACGATAGAAATATAGAGGTAGCAGAAAGAGTGAAATAAGGAAACAAAGCGTACTGGAAATATAGCAAATTTCTTAAAGATAAACATCTAACCAGAAATACTAAATTGAAGTTGTATAGAGCTGCTATTAGACCAACAATGACATATGCTGCAGAGACAATGTGTTTGACAAGTAAAAACGAAGAAACTTTAAGGATTGCCGAAAGGAAAATATTGAGAAAAATTTTTGGACCAGTCAGAACAGAAGAAGGTGATTTCAGAATTATGATGAACCATGAAACTAGACAGAAAATGGAAGGATAGGATGTCGCAAAGTTCATAAAAGCCCAACGATTAAAATGGTACGGACATGTACTCAGAAGAGAGCCGGCAACTATAATAAGAAGAATACGTAATTGGACACCACAAGTAGAAAGACCAAAAGGAAGTCCGAAGACAAGATGGGAAGATCAAGTTAAAGAGGATATGAGAAAATCGTTTATAAAAGATTGGAAAACAGATATACAGGACCGGAAAAAATGGAACAAGATAACAGAAAAAGCTAAAATAAGACGCGACAATCTATAGAAAAAAAAAGAAAAAGATAAAACGGCGCACCAGAGAGTCGAAGAGCTCAAAAAAGCGGCCACCACTTTGAGAAGAGTGAACAGCCTGTATACTTCAAGATATATACTGGGTGGTCCATAAGTAATTGTCCAGTAGATTCTCAACTTCAAAATATTACGATTTATAACAACTTGCTTCAATAAATGTGGATAATAAGATTTTTGTTTTTCACAGTAACATTAACGTTCTTCGACATTTATACACAAAAAAATCTGTTTTTGTGTATGAGAAACCATTAATTAGAAAACTGTCGTTTCCCATATTTTCTAAACATGTTTCAGCCTTTCCCTAGTACTTTCCAAGAGATAAGTTGTTTGTTTTTCATATTTTTTTCAAATTATGTGTCTTTCTGTAAATACTCGGTCTCCTGCTGGTGCCTTTTGGTTTTGAATTGAAAATTATTATTCTTTGTGCCTGTCAAGTACGCCACATGTTCCTACTTGGTTGATTACGTAATGATTTTTTATTATGGTAATTATTTAAAGGTAACTGTAATTGAGTAAATAATTTATTTTTGTTTTTTATCCCTATAATTTTTGTTTATTCAAATTATAAAATTTTATCTAAATTTTTTACAAATATTCACCTATACAGCATTCACCTGAAATAATAAAGTCACTCTGACTTAAACAATAATAATTTAAATTCTTTTTATACTGAATTGAAATTAATTAATTGTCAACGCAATTACAGATAAAAAGCAAGAAGATAAAAAAATTTGTAACTGTCAATCGGCCTGTTTGAATTTCGACAAATTGTTTTGTTAATTTCATCCTATCAATTCCCTTTATCCGCCTTGCTCCATATTGCGTTACACTCCACATAATGAAAGCCCTCTAATTCCACTTCGTTTGGACACCGATTAACATCACTTCAATCTGCCGCTTACTCCCGACTCTTTTTATAGAAAAAATATTCAATACACACAACGACATCTTCGTTTTTAATTTGGAAACTACAATTTTGAGATTTAAATAATATTTGAATAATTTCTACTCTTGCGCGTGTCAAAAAAGAAACGACCTGACTGATTTATTTAGAATCATCAAAAGAATGCAAAGTAATTTCTGAAATATGAGAGAGATCAATGGTTTAACTTACCTTACTGCCAAATATTAAACATAGAAGAAGAGTCACCGTCAGCTGAGTGTGACAGAAGAATATGATATACATCAAGTCAGGATTAGCTGGTTTTTGTAAGAACAACCTGAAACAATAAATAACAGTGATATTACTAATAACTAAGGGTTATGTGATTCTGACATTTTGCTGGTAATACATCAACTGATTAGTGACAGTAAAATGACAAATGACATAATAAAATTAAAACTCCTTGGCTACGTTCATAAACTTACTCCAGTGAGTAGAGAAGAGTATGATCACGTGATTAGAAAAGTATGTTTGATGGTTACTCGGAGTAACCGTTCAGAGGCTACACCAGCCGGAGGCAAATCAAATGTCATTGTGTTGTGGATGAATTTGGGGTTATATTTTTCATTTCGAAAATAGAAATTAATTAACCATGGATGAGTTGAATATTAATAATCAAATAATATTAATTTATCACTAAAAATAACCTGAACTTAACTACTGTATAAGCCAAACTGTCATAACTGTCAGAGTATATAATACTCCATTAAAAAGCGGAGTATGCAGAGTTTACTCCGGGTAGGTTTCTGAACGTTTATAAAAGCATACTCTATACTGGTAGAGTAAATTTATGAACGCTTCGGAGTAAACTAACCTTACTCTGAGTAAGTTTATGAACGTAGCCCTTGAAGGTAAGTCCCCATGCGTACGAATTGCGGAATCCGAATTACGATTCGCAAAAAAATATTCGTGCGGAAAATTGTAACGTCCCCATACGCACGAAAATCGCATGGAAAAGTTTCGCATTTTGTAGGGAATTTTCTTGTTATAACCAAATTCACTTTGGTGATGCTGTTTATAAAATCACATATGACATTTGAATTTAAAATTAAAATGGTTCTTTTCCATGCGTGTGAAGATGATAATAATAATTATAATAATTTACTGAGAAAATCATTATTGATCGACGGCTTTTGTTCAACTTTGAGGTTACAAACAACTAGTTAGATGACAAATGAAAACGATTGGCATCACGAAATTCGCAAAATCTTAAAATTATGTTAACATTTTGCGGTACCGCAATTTTCTTAAAACATTCGTACGAATATTTCCCGCCATTAAAATTCAAACACCCTAGCCAATAGGAAAGTTTCCGCATTTCGGAATTTCGCAATTCCGGATGCGTGGGGAGTAACCTTAAATCGGATCATAAATTCCTTGTACATTTTGTATACTCTTAATAAAACCGTTAATATCAAATTAAAACACTTTTTTTTAATGAAATAATGGTCCCCGGACATATTTTTACAACTATGTTCAATGCTTTATTATTTAATATACATAAAAAATTTTTCTCATATTTCATTGTGAAGCGTAAGGATTTGCTGTTTAAAGTAATTACACGATTTATAAAGGCGCTAATGTATTTTAGGGATCGCAGGAAACGCAGTCAAGTTTTAATATAAACGCGCATCCTCTTTATGTTTCCTGTTTTTTCTTGCATAATAAAAATATACAGTGTCGCTTTTCAACGATGATGTATACGTTGTACAAATTATTCATAACCATTCGGACCTATGCTAAAGGCGGATTGGATTTTTTCCCTATTTGTTCCAATAATTTTACTGTTTATTTATCAAAATCGTCAAAAAGGCATAATTTTGGACAAGGAATATTATTTGATGTATTATTTAACATTTTTGTACAGGGGGCGCTACGTGAATTATAGTAGAAGAGCAAAGCCATTACGGGGACGGAAGTGAGCGTTCGTCCAAAGGGGTTTTTTGGAAATTAACTAATAAATATTTTGGCTTAGTTGCTGTGAAGTGTGACGTGAGCGCAACAGGTTGTACGTCGAAGGTACACAGGGTATGGTCGTGAAAACATTCCTTCCAAAAAGTGCATTAGTATATATCTTCGTTATTATTGGTCGGATGAAAAAATCACACATGGAAAAATCATGCGCAGCGACTATGTCAAAAAGTCATGTATATCCAATATAGAGATACATTCAAACACAAACGGAACATAGTAATTTTAAGCATTGTATCAGAACTGCTTTTGAACTAGTCGACCAACATCCAGCTTCAACAGATTAAAAACACGATTATTGCAATCGTTTATTTGGACACCTACTTACAACATATCGTACAATTCCCACCACTCCGTATTCTCAACTGTGGGCGGTCCTTAATTAGCGTCAGAAAGTCAGTCGATCGGTGAGAGTGTCCAAGCCCATAACTTTGTTTCAATTTAAAGAATCCTATTTTGTTTTATTTACGAATTTATTTTTATTTTCAAAGCCGTTATGACCAAAAGAAATCAAAATATACTATCTTAACTCGAGACATTAATTGTTATAGAGAATTTAACAAATAATTTTCGATTTTAACAACATAAAACGTAAGCATATTGTTTCAATATGTAGCGACGTTTACTACCCGCTTCAAATAATTATTCAATACTAAATCGCAGTTCGCACAACACGTCGCACATAACTAACAAATTTGGGAAGGAGAAGGGGCGGGCTTTCTTACAGTGATTCTGAATCCAGCTGTCTAGCTAAATACTTGATATTAATTGGAGTGAATTTATAGAAATGTTTTGTTGGTGGACTATTTAGATCGGATATTTACATCGAATACATTAAACTGCTATGATCCGTTTTTCTTTGCACGTATCTGTATATCCCCTTTTCGATGTACGGCCTCTCGCGCTTACATCACACCTTACAGCAACTAAGCCAGAATATTTATTAGTTAATTTCCAAAGCCCCCTTTCGACGAACGCTCACTCCTGTCCACGAAACAGCTTTGCTCTTCTTCTAATCATTCCTGATGATGGAATCAACTGGTAACTTTCTTTGACGAAACTTATTAGTCATTTTCATTGGAAAATATGGCGTGAACATATTTTCTACGTAATACTGGTATTTTTTAGGCTTTTAGGACCAATATACCCTCGTCAAACGAAATACTGTGCTGCAGCTCGTCAGTACAGAAAAATATAATCTAGTATTGCCAGATCAAACAAGAAGCACATTTCTTTTTGTGTGAATGTAGTGAACGTCGAAATAGCGAAAATCTCGCTAAGTTATTATCGTTCAAGTGGGAAAAAATAATTAAGTTTGAACCAACGCTGCTTTACAAAGCCTTAACTCCCATTTAAACTTTAGAAAGTAATATTAAAGTGATAGATCGTTGTTATACAACACATACAGTTTGAGAAATGTTTCCAGTAACCACATCTCCCTATCACTCAAACGGGTTTATTTCAGATTATGTTATGAATGACTTTTTATCGCCCAAACATTATTAAACTCAACAGAAAGAGTTAATAGGGTTTTAGGCCAGTCACTGAACAAATACAGTCCTTTGTTTTATTGCAGACAGCTCTCATATCTACCACTACAATAATACCATAAGTATTTCAACTATACCACCCTGTAGCCTACTGACTTCTCCAAATTTTATTTTGTTACATCCAAGTGCTTCTTATCAGTGTGCGCAGAAGGTTGTTATGGTCGTTACCTGAGCGTAGGACTCGAAGAAGTATTTCGAAATAAAAAGAACTGATACTTGTAAGATTGAACTACACTGTAAACTCTCCTTGAGGAGAAATGTATAGGGGAAAGTGTCCTAAAATGACATAGCTGCTAAAATGACACACTTGCTCTATATAGGAAACTAGAAGCGGCGAACTAGATCTCTTATTCGGTAACTGTACTAAGTAACAAACACTCTATTAAAATATACTATAAGTTTACAGATCTCTCCAGGTTTATTTAACGGTTTTATTGTGTAGGTTATGTTTCAGTGGCAAGAAAGTTTTGTATGCGTGGATTTTACATTGCTGTTTTTATATCATTCTTCGTGGTATTAAATATTGTGTTGGCATCAATTGTTATATGTGAACAGTGAACAATTGACTGGTAGACTACGTTTCACATAAGAAGAAGCCACTTGAAGTTCGCCTTTCCTGTTGCGCAGAAATCAAAAATCGACCTTGAAACCTTGTAACGACCGTTTCATGCCATTGGCGTTGCCAAACGATTTTCACGCCGACAGCCATTTTATTATTGACATTTGAGGTTGTGTTTGAAGCAATCATTTACTGTCGAATATTTTTGATTTTTGAAGATTTTAAGACGAATAGCTAGTTTATCTGTGAGTGTTGTGTGTTTTATTTGACCTAAAACCATGCCTTGGTGTTAAAGGAAAAATTATCCACAGTCAAGGCCGACAGATTCTTAGAAATGTTGCAACTTTTATGGAATCCGAAGCCAAACATGGAATTCAAATTCCTTTAAAAAATCATCGGTAAGTAAAATAAAAAAGTATAATAAGCTAATATATTACTCCTGGCATTCAGATTGTTATAAAATATATGAAAAAGTATACATTACTTCAAAAATAAATGAATTCTGCTAAGTAATTTATATGGGTCTGCTGCACTTAACAGTGATTTATATGGTTCTAATACTAATGCCTATTAATAAATAATTATCTCATACACAGAAAAACAATATGCCTTTGTATATTTACAGCACCACTAAATTTTATATAATATACATTTCTTTGATTTGTGAAATATATATCTTGATCTGGATTTCATTTGTTGGAGAAGCCAAATAAATACATTTAGTTTTACAGTGAAAATATGTACCTATTGCTGATTTTTAATAATAATTATATTTTTAAATTGCAGAGAGCGAACTTTACAAGCTACTGGGGTGAGTAGAAGTACTTACACCAGAATTAAAAATGAATCCTCAGCTATTGAAAGTGGAGCATCTAGATCCCTTAGATCTCCTCAAATAAATAGATCTAGGAAAAAAAAGGTACTGAAAGCACTAAATTTTGGACAATTGCAAAGGATTCGGGATATCATTTATAATTTTTACATCCTGGAGAAAAGAGCTCCTACTTTAACATGTAAGTTTGAAATTAATTACAAGAAACTTTTGTCAGTTTACTTTTAGTATGAGTTTTTACGCTAGGGCTAGAATTACTTTTAATAGTTTAATAGATAAATAATTTTTTATTAAAATATATTTATTTTTTCTAGGCATTCTGCAGAAAGTTCACATTGTTTTACCTGAGTTCACTATAAGTAAAACTTCTTTGTGACGGCTGTTAAAAAGTATGGGCTTTAGGTAAGTAGTTTTTATTAGTTATTGGAGTTTTAGAAGGAAAAATAATGTTGAGTGTTGCATTTCATAAAATAAAATGATAAAAATGATATGACGCACCCTGTATTGAGTCAGTAATATGTGCGTCAACAGGGTTTCTTAACGATCGCTCCACCTCCTACTTTCGAAATTGTCCAGACACCACTTATGATATTTTGGACATGAAAATATACTTTATGCAATATATTATGTGTGGGAAAGAATGGTCAGAAATTGAGAACAAGTGTTTAGCAGATGTTTTTGTATCTGTGTTTAGTTTTAAATTGTAAGAAAGAAGAGAGTTACAAAAATGTAGTCATAGGGATCGGATGTCTACGCTCCGGTACCTATAGGGTGTAAGTTAAAATAGGGTTCATTAAATTTAAGATTTACCTTTATTTAGTGAAGTAAGTGTTATTGTTAAAATTGAAGTTATGCAATAAAGATATAAAAAAGCATAATTTCTGGTCCTTCGTTTTTTATGGTATCCCACCATTGAGAATGAGGAAAATTGTGAAGTGGGTAGAACAAATTCAGAACAGAACAATTAAAATAAAGCTACAATAGGCATTGTAAAATTGAAAATATTAAAAGGTAACATGCATAACTATTTATTTGAAAATATTGTATTTGTTGTAGATGGCAGTGCACAAAAGATAACAGGAAGGTGATTATGGAATCGCATGATATTCGCCATAAGAGAATTACTTTCTTAGAAAATATTATTAAATATAGAACCGAAGGATGGAATATTGTGTATACTGATGAAACATACCCATGTGCAATCCAAGGGATGGTACGATATATCAGAGAAAGGTTTGAAAAAGCCAATCTCAAAAGGGAGGAGACTTGTGATTGTGCATGCAGGTGGAGAAAAGGGATTTATTCCTAATGTCCTATTAATTTTTCGTTCAGGTTTGTATTAATTATATATACTTATCGAAAAGTGATATTTTGTAAGTAACTGTTGTCCCATATATTTGTAAAGACTTCACTTATATCAGATATAACCTGTTTCAACTTAATTTAGAGAAATATAATTTTTAAACGTGGTGATCTTAATTCTATAAAAGAAAATTAATACTATTGTTACTTACAAACAAGTAGTGTATTATTGGGTTTTAAAACAATATCTAACAAAAAATAATTCCAACAGCCAAATAAGATAAACACAATTAACTATTTCTCATAGGACATATTGTTAACGTAAGCCTCGATGAAATTTATTATTTTTTTAGGTTCTAAAAGTGGAGATTGCCATGATGACATGAACCATTCAAACTTTATGAGGTGGGTTCAGGAACAACTATTACCCAATATGCCTCAGAAATCAGTTCTGGTTGTGGATAATGCTTCTTACCATAATGTGAAAGCTGAAAAAAATATTACAACAGCATCTAGCAAAACAGAAATGTTAGAATGGCTTAGGGTGCACAATGTTGTCCATGATGCCAGTAAAACAAAACCCGTTTTATATGAAGCAATAAAAACATTTCGCTTAGGTATTCCTGTTTCCTATAAATTGGAGGAACATGGGCATAAAGTTTTACGGTTGCCACCTTATCATCCGGAATTCAATCCAATAGAAAAAATCTGGGCACTGGTTAAGAACTGGGTGGCAGTACATGATACCACATTTAAACTGGATGATGTGGAGAATTTAGCCAGGAAGAAATTTTCTGAGGTAACTGTTCAAGAATGGTGTTCTATTTGCGAACATGTAAAGAAATAACGATCAGAATGGATTAAAAAATAACACATTTTTGATGATGTTGTAGATTCTCTCAAGTTTAATGTGAATACAGGATCGTCCGATGAATCTACTTCAGAGGATGACTATAGCAGTGGCAGCAGTAGGAGTAGTGATTCTGAAAGCAATTAATAGCACAAGTCTTCTAGAAGAAATTACCTCAATTTTTATTCAACACACCTAGATTCTAACTACAGGTTTAGTTAAGTTTTTAGATGTGAAAGTTTTAAGGATTTTTATTTCACTACTGTTCTTTTCAAAAATTATAACAATACTATTTGTAGTTAAAACACAAAATATTCTAAATGTTAGTGGCTAGTTAATAAAAGAATATCATGTGGACATTTCTAATTTGATGGTTCACCCCTTTAGTGATATATCAATTTAAAAATCAGTCATTTGAGCCAAATCCCAACAAGTGAAACCTGTTTGCCCAAAAACTAGATGTAAAGGATCAAAAGAGGAGTACATTTTCTATTTAGGGTGAAATAGTGAACCATCTTTATTAATTTAGAGACTAGTGTTTGTGCTGCCACTACCCATCGGTTTCCTGTCAGAACCCTTTCATGAAAATAGGCGAAATAAAGAACTGTCTTTATTAATTTAGAGACTACTGTTCGTGCTGCTGTTTAATTCATGATTACTTGAGTGGATTAGGCCTCTTGGAAAAACCACTATAAAAAAAGCGCGCTGCTAACTCGACCTGTTGGGTGGTGTGGAAATGGAATATTTTTTTATTTGGATAGCATATTACTTCATATTTATTTAAATATAAGTATCTATTCGAGTTTCAGCACTTCGATGATGTTTGCAACTGTACGAAGCAATGACAGTATAATGCAGTATAGTTATTTGAGTCAACCATATAACCAAGATGTCACCACTATTTTTCATAAATAAAAATTTTTTCAAGTTCCTATTTTGTGTTTTTTTTTACCTTCTTTAATAATATAAGAACGTAATTGAGACTTAATTTTTGGCCGATTTCATCGAACATCGCCAAACGTTAATTGAAAGTATAAATATGTCAACGATACCAAGTATTTTCATATACCAGTGTCTATTGTATGTGAAAATATCTCGAAAAGCTTCAAAGAATTCCCAAATATGTTTTATTTAAACTATACATATATGATAATAGTTATTTATGCAACTAGTGCATAAAGTGGTGCTTTTTTTCACGAGTGGAAAAGTTGACACATGAGACGCAGGCGAATGCTTCGATTCCATGAGTCTAAATGGACTAAAAATGGCGTCGATTTGAATGTTTACGTTTGTCATGATGACAAAACGCTAAGTAAAATGTAACTTTTAGCACTAGTACTACAAGTATTTTACTTTCAACACCAGTGTCACAAAACGGCATTTTAGACACTGACAGCATGCGTTAAAAATTATACTTTTACTGACGTTTGTAAAAAATACATTTTTAATATTCCAATTCTGTGTTAACCTAAAAAATTTGAAAACGTTACGCTACTGTTTTACAATTTTACAATATGGTGCTGGCTTTGACAACAAGTTCGCGCAGACGACTGCAACTTCAAGTGGCTTCTTCTTATGTGAAACGGAGTCTAAGTAGGTTTTTTAATAGCAACTTTAACATTATTAATAATAATCTATATATTGAAAATGTAGCATTGCGTTTAAAATGACATATTGTGGTTGTTGTTAAAATGACATAGTATGTCATTTTATACGACGCACAATACAATTTCTAGTCTTGTTGGTACAATGATTTATATTAATTGTAATTCGGTTTTAAATTTTTTTACAGATGACCATGGTTGAAAGGTACGTCAGAAAGACTAATAGACAGACCTGGGATGAAGCATCTATGCAGCAAGCTATAAAAGATGTACAAGAAAAGAGAATGGGATGGCTAAAAGCATCTAAAGTGAATAACGTTCCCCAAGCAAATCTTAGACGTAGAGCTGCTAATAAGAATAAAAGACTTAAAGGTGTAGAGAAAAGTCTGGGCTGATTTTCAATAACTGTTGATTCCCAAACAGAGAAAGAGTTTGGTTTAACCACAACTGAAGTGAGACAATTAGCCCATGAGTTTGCGGAAAAAAATAAACTAGATCATAGATTTAACCGTGAAAAAGGAATCGCAGGAAAAGAGTGGCTCCGAAAATTTCGCAAAAGAAATACCGACATATCTCTACGACGACCAGAACCCACTTCAGCAGCCAGGGCACGAGCTTTTAACAAGCCTCAAGTTTCCAAATGTTTTGAGGTTCTAGATTCTGTTAAACAAGAGAAATCTATCACTGTTGAGAAGATTTACAATATGGATGAAAGTGAACTGTCTACTGTCCAGAAACCTCCGAAAATATTGGTATCAACTGGGCGCAAACAAGTAGGATCCTTGTCAAGCGCAGAAAGAGATCAGCATGTAACTGTTGTTTGTTGCATGAGTGCAACAGGTAACTATATTCCTCCAGCCTTGATCTTTTCAAGAAAAAACAAAAAAGATGAACTTTTTGATAAAGCACCTGCTGGAAGTTTAGGTTTGTGCCAAGAGTCTGGTTGGATGAACTCAGAACGCTTCGTTCAATGGCTTAAACATTTTTGCAAACATGCTAATACCTCTCCGGAGAATAAAGTACTCCTGCTTGATGGTCATGTAAGCCATACCTCCTTAGCAGCTGTGTCGTTTTGTAGAGAGAATAACATCATTCTCATGTGCTTCCCAGCTCACTACACCCACCGTATGCAGCCGCTTGATGTGAGTTTTTTTGGACCCCCAAAGGCGTATTACAATCAGGCTTGTACCACATGGATGAAAACTCATCCAGGTCGTGTTATTACAGATTTCCAAGTGAGTGAAGCGTATGGTAAAGCAGCCACAATCCAAAATGCATTGAGCGGATTTGTTAAAACAGGAATCAGTCCATTTAATTCCAACAGACCAGATGTCGTTTCTGAACTTCCAATCAATAGTAATGAAGAAGACAAGATAGTAGTCGCAAAGGTGCCATTTTTAGAAATATCCCCAACTCCAAAAGCAATATTCCAATCAAGAAAAAATAATGTAACAAAAAAGTTAGAATATTGAGGAATTGAAATATAAAAACGAAGAGCAATCAAATAAAAAATTAAAAATTGACGCACGAAAATTTAAAAACAAGATTTCCTGTGTCAACTCTAAAGAACAAAATATGTCAGAAGCACATTGTTCTAAATTACATGTGAATTTGCGTGATCAAACTACCAAAAGAGTCCCAAGGTAATAATTGAAAATAAGACAGATGAAGAAAGTGAACCCTTTCAAGAGACTGATGATGAAGATGATGCGTCTTGTATTTATTGCAATGGGTTATTTAGAAGGCATCAAAATCCAAGGAAACTTGGATCCAGTATATACTGTGTCAGTTGTGAGCTCATTTGGAGTGTACTGATTTAAATCAAAAATCAAAGACATTTATTTGTGACTTGTGCAATTAATTTTTACTAATATTCTGATACTATGTCATTTTGGAAACCCCCAGTGTCTAAAATCACATAGTTCAACTAATAACAATTTAGGTCTCTGTTCCATTTATTTTTCATTATATTACGTTTTTCTTCAGGACTATTCATTTTTATTTGCCCTTCTGTGAAAATATTTTCAAAATAAAGCAATACTAAAAAATTATGATTTTTTAAATAAAGAGTATAAGATACCTTCCCCTATTCAAGTGACATTCAGGACCTAAATGATCTATTGTGTTACCTTTCTTCTTGTCAGTTCTTGAGGAATGTCTCAAACACTAGTATTTCCTTTAGGACACTTGCCAAAATTCTTAGTGTAGTTTCACTTGTTCTAACGTAGTTGTAGCGTTGTTTGTCTTATCCCTACTGGATATTTCTATCTTTTATCAATATTGAACTCGGCACACTCTCCTATGGATCCATGTATGGTTTATTATGAGACATCCTGTATAATTGACCTGTAACTTGAGTAATTTCACAGCACCACTGTATTTTCCTTGGAAATTGTAGGAATTGAAGCATGATTAAATTGTTTAATGCTGTTTAAAGGAGTGGAAATAATTTTTGGATGGAGATTATAACTTTATGTAAATTTAGCTTTTTACGTGGGACTCGAGAGCGTGCCCAACTGCCTAAATTTCATCTTAGGGAGTCTTTCTTTACAGTAGATTTACGGTAAACCCTCAAAAACAGTACTTTTAACCATAAGGACAACGATAAAAAAGCTCGTTTCTTAACTTTGAAAAATTTTACTTTTAAATCGCACAATATTTTCAGCCTCATATGATAATAAAGCTGTTATCGATTGGTCACAACCAAGAAACTTTCTTTGCTGGAAAGCTTTGTATACAATTTTAATTTATTTGGTTCGTTCTCATTTCCACTTTATACTAGAATAGTGACATTTCGGTATGAAATTTACGTCGAGACCCATGTGGGAATTTTTTAACTTAACTCTGTTTTCAAACGTATACAAAATTACCGGACACACTCAACCTGCTTTTATAAAACCACATCACTTTGATCTTTTGTTGAAAAAACAGGTCAAGCCTTGCGTGGAATTATGTGCAGTACAATAACATAAATATGAATAGAATTAAATAAAAGTGATTTATTCACACAAAATATTGCTCGATATACTTGAAATAGTATATTATTCAACGAGCATATATTGATGGCTATTATTCACGAAGGTTTTTGCAATCGGCTATAAATAATTATCATACGCTCTATATACAACAGCTTGATAAATTATTATATAAGTCTTCGCAGCGGAATGTTTTAGAGGTCTGATTGCGCGAAATAAAGAATTGTAGGCATATGGTTCGAATCCTGGTCGCGGTGATAATTTTTATTTATTATATTGTGACATTCAACCTTCAATATAGGTCCTATTTATCCGTGTCATGTGACCTGTTCATTATCCACACTTATTATTCTCTGGTGAATAATGTATGTCATTATACGTAAAATGTGAACATAATCAAATAGTCGTGGACCAAGATGTTTGATTTGTCAAAACGTCAAAACAATGGGTGCGTTAATAAGCCGCTCCTTTTCTTCTCTGAACGGTTATTTTGACTGAAAACGTTACAACTGTGGAGGGTAGAAACAAATAGGACAGATTTGTATAGGAGCCATGTTGAAAAAGTGTCCAGCGGTAAGCAGGAAATCTCCATGACTCCATGACCCAGATCTTAGAACGTTCGACTACGAGAACGTCGAATGGATTTTGTTCGTACGAATGATTTCACCCGAATCGAACGTTACTCGAAAGTTCAATAGCAATATCTTCCAAACACACTGGCGAACAACTTTGTAGATCTGATGTGTACTGTAGAGTACTTTAAAAAGCAGCTTCATCCGCGTTCAAGAGTATTATTAAAAAAACTTGTTGAAACCACACGTTCACCAATTTGTATATTTATATTTTAGTTCCTTTGTATATTCATGTAGAGTTATATTTCAGTCCTTTTATTTTCATTCGGCGCGCCTCTGCCTCCAAAATACTTCTACCTTAGTTCAAATTCGCGTTTTGTTTTCTTTTCCTGGCGTCTGACCGACGCCGTGCAATATTTACTATTATTCTTCGGCAGATGAAGTAGGCGTGTCCAAACGCACACTTCGCGCCTAAATGCATTATCTCCCTGACTCTCAGACCGTAGAGTCGATATTGAGTTTCCAAACCGATCGGTCTCTCAGCTAAGACCTACCACTCCTTTACCGGTATAAAACCGATATTTTCAGTCCAAATGGGTCAAGTTTCATAGTAATTAATTTAATTCCTTTATTTCTTGCATAATAAGTGCATTTTTCTATAAAGTTTGTATAGTGATTCAAACCCAAAGCAAAGTTATATTTCAAGTGAATAGTGCTTTGAAAACCACAAAGGAAAGAGTAAGATCATTCTAATAATTACTATTTCATACTGAGAGGCTTGTCTATATTCATCGTTCCATCTGTATGTATTTTCGACGTTAGAGTTTATTAAAGTTTACTGAATTGTTAACGAAATACAGTTATTATTTATGAGAAAAAACCAGCCTCCTATAGAATTCCAGTCCACTAAATTGGAGGTATCCTATTTCTTACGACAGCATAAAATTTGTTGTCATTTCACTGATATCGCATCAGGTATAATGATTGCTACGATCTACTAGGGATGTTGAAAAATAATCGATTTTTATTTAAATCGATTATTATTTTCTTATAATCGATGTTTCGTTACCGATTTTTATGGTGATATTAATCGATTTTTAGTAAATCGATTATATAAATTACGTGTTTAAATCGTCGATTTTCAGAAACGGCTCATATTATTGACTATTTTTCAAATTTTTGATCATATTTCAAAATTTTTGACAATTTTTAACCATTTTTGATAATTATAGACCATTTTTGACCATATCTAAAGATTTTTCTACAATTTTTCAAAAATTTTGACAACTTTTGACAGTTATTGACTATTTTTCATAATTTTGACAGCTTTTGACAGTTATTGAACAATTTTGACAATTACTTTTTTAAATGAAACTAAGTGTTTCTAATTAATTCCACTATTTAATGAAAACATTATTAAAAATCTAAGATATTGATAATTATTTCGATATTGATATATCATCGTCAGAATGACAGAAGTTACATTTTATGTGATACCTACTTGATGTTTAATATTTTGGCTAGACCGAATAGTTAGTGACCTATCTTGTGATTGACCTAATATATATTCTGACGATGATATGTCAATATCGAAATAATTATCAATATCTTAGATTTTTAATAATTTTTTCATTAAATAGTGGAATTAATTAGAAACACATAGTTTCATTTAAAAAAGTAATATGAGTAGATTCCACAAAGTAAGGGTCCAAACAGTAAATTTATTTTTGACAATATTTCAAAAATTTTAGCGAATTTGACAATTTTACATAAATTTTGACAGTTTTTGACAATTTTTCAAAATTTTTGGCTATCTTCCAAAATTTTGACCATCATTGACCATTTCTGACAATTACTGATCATTTTTCAAAATTTTAACAATTATTGATCATTTTTGACAATTTTTGACAATTATTGACCATTTTTGACCATATTTCAACTTTTTTGACAATTTCGCAAAAACAATTATCAACTATTTTTCAAAATTTTGACAATTTTTAACAATAATTGTCCATTTTTGACAGTTTTTGACAATTTTTGACAATTTTTGACAATTTTTGATAGTTTTTGACAATTATTGGCCATTTTTGACAATTTTATCAAAATTTTAACAATTTTTCAATAATTTTAACAATTTTTCAAAAATTTTGACAATTTTTCAAAATTATTGACCATTTTTCAAAATTATTGATCATTTTTGATAATTTTTGACAATTGTTCACAATTGTGGACCATTTTTCCAAATTTTTGACCATTTTTGACAATTATTGACCATTTTTGACCATATTTCAAAAACTTTAACAATTTTTGATAATCATCAACTATTTTTCAAAATTTTGACAATTTTTAACAATAATTGTCCATTTTTGATAGTTTTTGACAATTATCGACCATTTTCCAAAATTTTAACAATTTTTGACAATTATGGACCAATTTTGACAATAAGTGTCCATTTTTGATAGTTTTTGACAATTATTGACGATTTTTGCCAATTTTTGAAAATTTTTGACAATTGACCATTTTTGACAATTATTGACAACTTTTGAAAATTTTTACCATTTTTCAATTTTTAAAATTTTTGACAATTATCGACCATTTTTCAAAATTTTAACAATTATTGACAATTATTGACAATTATTGACAATTATTGACAATTATTGACAATTATTGACAATTATTGACAATTATTGACAATTATTGACAATTATTGACAAATATTGACAATTATTGACAATTATTGACAATTATTGACAATTATTGACAATTACTGACAATTATTGACAATTATTGACAATTATTGACAATTATTGGACAATTATTGACAATTATTGACAATTATTGACAATTATTGACAATTATTGACAATTATTGACAATTATTGACAATTATTGACAATTATTGACAATTATTGACAATTATTGACAATTATTGACAATTATTGACAATTATTGACAATTATTGACAATTATTGACAATTATTGACAATTATTGACAATTATTGACAATTATTGACAATTATTGACAATTATTGACAATTATTGACAATTATTGACAATTATTGACAATTATTGACAATTATTGACAATTATTGACAATTATTGACAATTATTGACAATTATTGACAATTATTGACAATTATTGACAATTATTGACAATTATTGACAATTATTGACAATTATTGACAATTATTGACAATTATTGACAATTATTGACAATTATTGACAATTATTGACAATTATTGACAATTATTGTCAATAATTGACAATTATTGACAATTATTGACAATTATTGACAATTATTGACAATTATTGACAGTTATTGACAATTATTGACAATTATTGACAATTATTGACAATTATTGACATTTATTGACAATTATTGACAATTATTGACAATTATTTGACAATTATAGACCATTTGACATTTTTCAAAATTTTGACAATGATAGACCATTTTTCAAATTTTGACAATTATAGACCATTTTTGACCATATTTCAAGATTTTTCTATAATATTTCAAACATTTTGACAAC